>CM069905.1:4270693-4378333 GCA_036172215.1 Camellia granthamiana | reverse complement strand
TTATTTTCGGCTCTACAGGGTGCTAAGGTATTTACCTCGGTTTCTGACAGGTCCTCGTTATCTCGGTTTCATGAGAGAATTTTCTTACTTCGGTTAGGCCTCAAGGGGCAGCTTATATGAGTTCGGTTTAGGACTCAGAAAGCTGGCTTAGCCCCCCAAGGCTTAGCTCGGTCAAGTACTAAGGTTACCAGTTCGGTGGGTTTCTATTTCGGCTATTATGAATACAACGGTTACCTACTGAAACTACTGTGATAAGTGCAAGTGGTAATTCGGTTCCAGTTTACCTAAGCCTTCGTATATGCCAAAAACAGTGTCTTATTTCGGTTGCTTCGTGATTTTGGATCAAAATCGGTGTTCTACAGGTTTATTCTGTGCATTCATATGTTCTATGGCTAAGTTTTTCAGAAACAGCGCATATGGAAGCAGAAAGGTGTTTTTCAAAAATAGAAATAAGAAGCTATGGATTGAAGAGTATACAAATGCAAAAAAAACAAAACGGATTTTGGATGCTTACCAGATAGAAAGGAAGAAAGTGGAGGTGAGAGCAGCAAGCAGTAATGAAGATCACGAACTCAGAAAGCTCAGAGGTTGGAGGATTCGAAGAGAGTGACAGGGCAGTGAATAGTTTGTTGAATGATTCGAAAAATGAAAGGGTTTTTGTGTTTTGATAAGAAGCCTTAAGGCGGGAACTGTTCAAAAATTGCGAAGTACGAGGGCGGCGGGACAGCTGTGCAGAGCCAATCAGAGCATGCCGCGTGTCCTTGGAAGGACAATCGATTCAGTTTCTGCAAACTGAAGAGACGTTTGACCGGACATGTTTAGCTCGGCTTAAGCTTAGCTCGGCTGGAGAAGCTAAAAAGGTTTCAGCTCGGCTGGAGAAGCTAAAAAGGTTTCAGCTCGGCCGGAGTAGCTAAATTATTATACCTCGGCTGGATAAGCTAAAACTTTAGTTCGGTTCGTAGACAGGTAATCCCTATCATGCTGTGCAGACGGAATTAAGGGGCAATTGAGAGGGTAATTTATATGCAATTGGGCCGAGCTGGGTGATGGGCCTTAGGGCCGAAATGAAAAGGGCCGAGTAGGAAAGCCATGTAGGTTACTCCGGTTTGGAGAAGTAAATCTGAAGATAGACCGGTCACACAGCCGTGGTGGTTAGCCCGGTCTAGAAAGGACTTAGCTCTACTCCGGTTGAGTGGAGTAGCACGAAGGTTTCGGTCTCGATAGTTACTTCGGTCATAGCATATGAGAAACCGAAGTAAGCTTTGGTTCTAAAGGTAGCTCGGTTTCAACTCCCTTCTGGATAGCTCGGTCTTAGTATGGGAAAGCCGAGATAAGGGAGAGTAAAGTGAAGACCGAGTTGTTACTTCGGTCTTGAGAGTAGTTCGGCCATAAGAAGGACCATCTCACTTGGTTTAAGCAGTGAGGGGGGTGTTGGAGGATAAGCATTATCTTCCAGGAATGAGAGTCCTAGCAGGACTCTACATGGAAGAGTTAGAGTCCTACTAGGACTGTGCCATACGAAACCTATATAAGCTCACCAATATCACCTATGAAGAGGTAATGCAACTTTTGCTCCCTGACTACATTGAGCTTTTGCCTATTTCTTGTTTACTGACTTAGGCATCGGAGAGGTTTCCGGCACACACCCGCCGGCCAGCTCATTTTGTGTTTTCAGGTGGTAGAACGACGACGTGCAGAAGAACATAGGCTTGATCAACAGGATTATACGTGAAGGTGAATCTCTTTCCCGTACATTTTTTCTTACTACTATTATTTTCATTTTTTATTACTTACCCACAATATTAGGGGTGCCTGTTGTAGTAATCAACCTTATTTTGAAATTTTATTTTTTTAATAATTTGAATTGTTTATTTTGTAAGAATTTATCATATATAACAAAATGTAGTTAAAAGAATGTTTGTAGCAAAACTCTTAATTTTTATTTTTTAAAAAAAAAAGCGAAAAAAATATTTCAACACTAGCAAACCAAACAAAATAAGCAAACGGAGCATATATCTCAAGAACTTCATTAATGAAATAAAATAAATAATTATTTTATTTCGTTCGCTTGAATATGAATAGAAAGAATTTTATTACAATCCTACATTTCAACAAACCACCCAAATGAAATAAATAAATAAACTCATATAGATTTTATATGCACATTTAACAAATTAAACAAGCCATTCTTGTAATAAAAAAATAATAATAATAAAACACTTCCAATTTCAGACTATCCAAAACCTTCTTCACTTATGCAGCAGCTTTGGTACTATCATCGCCAGGTCTGGCAGCCATCTCCGGCTTAATCTCCTCCAGCTGCCGGAGAACTTGCTGAGCTTCAGGCCTTGCTGCCGGAGACGGATCAACACAATGCAGAGCCAATTTCAATGTCTGAAGCAATCCGTCGCCTGAATTCGATGCATCCCTCATAAGCTCCACATCAAACACTTCATTAGTCCAATCCTCTTTCACAATTGAGGCCACCCAAGAAGGCAAATCAACCCCATCTGTTGCCTCACTAGCTGATTTCCCTGTCAAGAGCTCCAACATGATCACCCCAAGGCTGTAGACATCGGACTTTGTGGTGGCGTTTTTGAGTTTTGAGAGCTCTGGCGCCCGATAGCCCAATGTGCCTGCTGTGGCAATCACATTTGTATTGGCAGCGCTAGTCATGAGCCGCGAGAGGCCTACATCTGTGATCTTTGGATTGGTTTGTTTGTCGAGTACTATGTTGCTTGATGTGAGGTTCCCATGTACCATGTTCTCTCGGTTGTGGAGGCAGCGTAGTCCACGTGCGATTCCCATTGCTATGTTCATCCTTGTTGGCCACGTTACCAGAGTGTCAGGCCCTCGAGCTGCAGACAAAAATGCTGACATCAAACCATAATCGTTCGACAAAAAGAAGAAAAAAATCAACCTTCAGATATCATGAACAGCTTGTTTGGTTTCGTTTTTTTAAAAACAGTTTTCAAAAAATTTTATTTTTGTATTTTTTTTATTTTTATTGAATTTTTTTAATATTTTAAGCAATTCTTTTTAATTTTTAGACACATTTAACATAAATATACATAAAAAATATAATTTTTGTGAAATTTTTTTTTAAAAATTCAATAAATACAAAAAATACAAAAAAAAAAAAAAAAACGAAAATTTAGTATGTTTTTCGTATTTTTATGTATTTGTTAATTTTTTAAAATATTTTTTCACAATTTTTTTTACTTTTTAGATACATCTAAGTAAGATACATTTAAAAAAGTAAAAAAAATACTTAAAATTTTAAAAATATTAACTAAAAACAAAAAAACACGAAAAACAAAAAACTCAATTTTCAAAAAATTTAATCTAGGAAACTCAAACCAAACACACTCATCCCATGACGTGTATTATCTCAAAACATTTTATCCCAACCAAAGTAGCTTTTAATTGCAAGTCACACACCCATGTGAGATATTTAATAAAATATTTAGTAAAATATTTGGGTTTCTAACATTTTTCTTCAATTTATTTTCCATACTAAGTTGTTTATTGAGCCTTTAGGCCCTGTTTGTTTGGGGTTATAGGAAGGAGATTGGGACTGCTAATACCTTGGTATTACTAATACCTTATTTATTTTGAGAGATGGCCTTGGGACTACTAATACCTTGGTATTACTAATACCCTTGGAAGGGAAGGGGGATTCATAGTGAGGAGGTAGAGATGGTATTAGAAAAATAATGAGGGAATTAGAAATTTTTTTATTTATTTTATTTTTTATATATTGGGAATTTTTTAAAAAATATTAATGTTTAATTTTTATATTTTTTTATTTGTTTTATTATTTTATATAAAAATAATTTAATAATTTCTCACTATTAATTCCCTCACTAACAATCCCCCTCACTATCAACCCCTCCATTCTATCTCTGAAAACAAACGGCGCCTTAGAGTTTTCAAAACACCATTGAATCCGTGTTTATGAAAATAGAGAGGCTGAAATAGTCGAATTGGAAAATAAGTTCAAATCTACGTGGGTTCGGAAAGTGCGTCTTAAAAGAACACGGGTTCAGGAAAAAAAACAAAAAAAAAAATCAAGATCTAGTTTGTCCACTCACTAACATCAAACATTTACATTGGAATTCTAGTTATCAAGATCTATGTCACTACTATGTAGCTAGTGGCGTGACCAGAAATTTTATTTAGTGGGGTCAATTATTAGATTGCACATAATTTACAAATACAAATATGACGCACAAACATTCCTCCATAGATCATGTACTAGTATTTGATATGTGTTCGACACAGTCACGCAACAAGACGTGTTAGTAGAAGTGTCCTATTTTAGTTATTTATTTATTTTTATTTTTTCAATCGGTCATGCTAAGGACGCCTGGTGACTCATTTATTATTATTATTATTTATTTATTATTTGAAGTAGCATACTCATGGTTAACAAATTTAATGAAAATAAATATATAATATTTAAATATATGACATTAACATTCACAAGAAACTTTCTAAATTTCATAAATTGTCAATTATATTGACAAAACTAATTACAAGTAATTCACTGGTGGGAACAAATAAGAATTTATCAAAATTAATATAGCGTTTCACTGGAGTCAATTTATAAAAATTCCAAACCTTGTTAAAGTCCTATATATACTCTACAAAATTTGAAACTTCACTGTTGTCAAGTGACCCAATACATTAGGCATTGCTCCGCCCTATGGAGTCAACACCCACGATAATAGCCACCATTTTATCTACGTTTTTTGGTCACACTCATGAAGAACTCATAAATCAAACTTTTATAATGATTGATATTCACAAAATACGAAAAATGAAAACACAACCAAAAACAGTTTTGGTTTAGCTTACTTACCATGGAGAAAGGTTGCAAGACTCCCATTAGGCATATAATCAAAGACAAGAAGCTTCTCTCCTTTGGGTCCCAAATAGTATGCTCTGAGGGCTAATATATTCGGATGTCGAATCTTCCCAAGCTCCGCGACCTCCATTTCAAACTCTTTCCGCCCCTTCGCAACCTTCTCTCGCAGCCTTTTTACAGCAACATGATTACCATCCTCCAAAGTCGCCTTGTACACCGTCCCATACGTGCTCTTCCCCATTATCTCCGCCGTTGCACACAACAGATCATCAGCTGTGAACACAAATGGACCATCAAAATGGACTAATTTGCCCCCAGTTTCACAACCCGATTCAATTTCACCCCCAACCACAGGAACCCCCTTCTCTCCTCTCCCCAAAACAGCCTGACCGGTTTTCTTGCCGTTGTTTCTTTTCGCAGCTTTTTTCCTGATTAGACAACAGAGCAAAACAGAGCACAGAAGCAGTAGAATCACAAGGAGGGCTCCGGCTGCTATGAGGATTATGTCCTTGATGTTCAATTTGTGATCGCGATGATTTGAACTCAATGGTGGTAGAGAGGGAAGAGTTTGGGGTGGGGGAGAAGGACATTGAGTTGAGGTACTATACCCACAGAGTTGAGAATTCCCAACAAAAGAGCTCGAATCGAATCTTTTGGAAAGGAGATAAGGAACAGAGTCTGAGAGATTATTGTAGGAGACATTGAAGTAAGTGAGATTGGGTAAGTTGGAAAGTGAAGTTGGGATTTTTCCAGTGAAATTGTTGTTGGAAAAATCAAGTTGGGTTATACTGGAAATGTTCCCAATTGTTGCTGGAATGGTTCCAGAGAGCTGATTATGATCAAGGGTCAAGATTTGAAGTTGACTGATCTTCTTCTGTGTTTCATTTCCACCCCAGGAATCAGGAACAGAGCCAGAGAGATTGTTGTGTTGGAGAGCAATGAAGGTTAGCGAAAAAGACCCAAAAAGACTAACTGGTATAGAACCCGAAATTGAATTAAAGCTCAGGTTGAGTCTATATAACTTGGTAGAGTTTGCAAGACTAGAAGGAATTGTACCAGTGAGCTTATTGTTGTTGAGATTAAGGGTCCGAAGAACAGGGCAGTCACTAATTGAAGCCGGGATTGAACCCGAAAGGTGGTTATTGAATAGATAAAGTCCTCTGAGATTGGGGAGAGACCCGAGAGAGTTGGGGATAACACCAGTGAGAGCATTGTCGTGGAGGCTGAGCTTTCGAAGAGCTTCAAGCTGACCAATTTTCTCGGAGATTCGACCACTTAAGCCCCTCCATGGAAGCTGGAGAGCAATGACTTGACCTTTGAGACACTTGATTCCAACCCACCCACCTGAGCAAGCTCCAAAGCCAGTGTCATTCCAGCTCCTCAAATGTCCTTTAGAATCGGTGAATTCATGTTTGAGGGATTTGAGAGCTTGGAAATCTGATTGGGTTATAACCACCCCATCCCAATCTTGGCCTGAAGCAAATCCAGAGGCGAAAAGGAGTAGCAGAATGAACAGGAGGAGGTGGGTATGAGAAGAAGAAGAACATCGAGCACTAATCCATTTTTGTGTAAAATGTAGAAACTGAGGAGGGTATGTGTGTGATTGATTCATGAGCTAAAAGCTGATGTTTTTATGGGAAGTATAAGAAATTTTGGAACTCGAAACAGAGGATTGAGATAGAATGAAACTTGATCTTCTCTCTCTTTTGTATTCAGTACAGACAATCTAACGTTGGTGAGTGAAACAGAAGATTAATATGAGAGAGAGAAGCTCAAAAAAATATATGAGAGAAATAGAGAGCAGGTGGTGGAGGAACAAAGTGAGGAGAAAGAAAGTGTGGGAATCTTTGGATTTGGGGGAGAGAGAGAAAGAGAGAGTAGAGAGTCTCTGGCTGAACAACAAAAGGATAGTATTCAGAAGAGTCTTGTTTGGTTTTGGTACCAAACGGCTAGTTTTTTCTTTTGGATAAAAGCTCTTTCCTTGCTTCATTTGACGGGGAGTTACTAACGGCTAAAATTATGTATGACCCACCTCCTTTATTTTGCTGCGTAATAGACGGTGCCGCAAATTTATTGTATTTTTTATTATAAAATTAATTAATTAATAAACTTGCTGTCAAGCTTTAAGAAGTGGCCGTTAAAACCCTTGACCAGGTCTAAACGCAGGGCAGGGATCCTCTCCTAATCAACTCATATTTTTATGATGGGATGTCAAAATTAATTTATACGTATCTCGATTAATTTTAAAACTTATATGCATAACCTCTTTTCACGTAAATCGGACAAATTTCGGACAGAGCATGCAGATATGACTCCAAAAAATTGATACTATCTAGTGTGAATTGAACTTGAAACCTAAAGAGAGGATACTTTTCAAGCCAAGTTATACTCGCTATGCCAACCCTTTGGGTTCATAGTCAACTCATTTAAATGCTAGATTATCTCTATTTATGGGTAGATTTTTAATAATGTTTTTTTCCCAAAACATCACATCTAGCTTCTTTCTTCTTCTTTTTTTTCCCTTGAAACCAACACCAAAACAAAAAATTATATTTATAAGATAGCACAAACTTTGTGTGTGTGTGTGCGCACGTGTTTTGGGGGCTAATAAGAACTTCATTGATAGGAAAAAGTACAAACAGTTTTGAGTTGTTACAAACGGCCATAAGGCAACAACCAGCAGCCTAACTATGCAGCAGCAAATCAAAAAGAGAAGTAACCGCCAACAAAACAGAGCAAAACCACATCACAACCCCCAAAAAAAAAAGAAAAAAAAAAAAAGAAAAAAAGAAAAAAAGAAAGGAGGAAAAGCTATAAAAGATGCTACCGTAGTCTCTGATGCCACCAAAAAAAAATAGCAAAGGCTAAAAGGAGACCCGTGCTTAAGCAGCAAAGGCAGCAAGAGCCGTGGCACCAAAAAGGGATATCTCATGAACCAAAGAAATCTCATAGCACTGTAGACACTGGACCTAGAGGAGAAAGGACATTGGACAAGGACGAGACTTCAAGAAGAATATCAGCCTGGCACATTAACATAGCTTCGAATTAAAGAACATCCTATTCAACCACCAGAAAACTCCTCAACCACCTGCAAATAAAAAAACAGAAAAACACACATGCACATGCGCGCACACACACGAAATGGAAGCAAAACAAGCCCGAAGCACTGAAGGAATTAATTACGAAGGGCCCGATTATGTAAAACATGAAAGTTATACGATTTGCATAAGAAAAAATTAGGAGAAAAGATGAAGCTGAAAGTACTCCAACTGAATAAATCAAGAGGAAGGATCTTTATCGGAAGGAAAATCTCAAATCCAAGCCACTCCAAAGTGGTCCTTTTGGGAAAGGACATCCTTGTGGTAAAGAGGGATACTTACTCTCGGCTAGATGAGGGTAAAAATTTACAATTCTTTCACAGGAATGGGGTTGCCATTGTGTCAGTTAAGATTTAAGGCAATAGATACATCAAGCTCTTGTTCAACAGAAGCTCACAAGCAAAAAGGTAACCTTGAATTTGAAAAGAGGAATAGCAACATCCAAGACAACATACATACATGCATATTGGAAGATATTCGTATGGAGGCAAACCAGATTGGTTTTGATGGTGTAGAAATGAGATATGGAGAGGTCCAGACCATTATGCATTTAAGAAAAAAATGCATTGACCCAATCCCAAAATTCTGAAATAAAAAGCCATAGGAGTAAGGGTTCTTGTAGGTTAGGATCAATTTATAAGAGGATACAATTCCGTAAAGAGGTGAGTTGGGGTCTGGAATGTAGTCCTAATGTAGCAAAGATTGAGAATTATGAGGCAATGGATGTCACCAAATCACTTTTGAGCCCATTGCAAGTTGCCTTGTCTCGAAAGCGTGGGTTGGAGCTATTACCCATGGTTTCACTAAGAAAAAGCACAAAAGAGAGAGCATAATTAAAGATAGCTACAGTGATCCAGGGGTAAAACTTCTCTGCGTTTTAGTGGCCAAAATGTGGGACATAACAACATTTATAATATCGGACTACATTGTCCTTGTATACCCAAGATGATGCTATCTAGCTTATACCTAGATCAATATCAAAATGAAATCATATTTTAAGTTGGTATTTACTTCAAATAAGGAATTTCACTTCCTCTAAATATTATTCAGTTTGAATAAGTAATTTGGAGTAATTCACTTAGCGGGCTTGAAAATAAAGAAGAGAAAACGAACAAGTATAATCTGTGTTGAAAATTTTTGCTTCATTTGAAGCCAACTAGTTTATCATTATCTTAAGCTTATCATTATCTTACAAAAGCATCAATGAAAGACATTCAAGTTTATCATTATCTTAAAAATGCAATTCCATACAAGTTATTTAATAATAGAAGCAGCAGTCCTCCAGCCAGGGTTTGAAGTCAAATGCCATTCCACGGTTACATTGTATTATTATTATCAATTGTTTGTTCTCAAAGCTCTTCCTCCCTTTCCACTTGCCTCCGTATTAACAGAATTTAACAAGGGATAATAACTTCTTTTTTTATCATTGTCATTTTCAAATTTTTTTTTTCTTAGGTCTCGTTTGAGAACATGTTATTTTAATAATTTTTAATTTTTTACGAAAAGATATGCAAAAAAATAAAGAAAGTGATGTAATAATTTATAATGATTTTTTAATTTTTTAAATAAAATATATAATTGACAAATAAGAATTTAGTATCAAAGTTTGACGGAAGGTGTTAATGGCTTGATGGCTTTAAATTTACGTAGTTGTATCAGAAGCTTACATTGATACAGAAAAAACATTGTAAAACAAAGGAAAAAAAAAAAAAATCTCAGCTACACACTCGATAAGGGTCATATCACTGTCATCTCTCTCTCTCGTCAAAAACTTTGATAGCATGTCCTAATAAACTTCAATAATTATGTCATTAAAAAGCTTCCTGTCTAATTGAAGCACCAAACAAAAGTTAGTTTACCTCTCTCCTTACTTAGTAGCTACTTATTGGTAACCGCACAATTTTTAATTAAAACTCTAGTCATTTTCAGTTACTCAGATCCTATTCTACCAATCATTTCACATACAACAACTTGATATTGAAATCATACCATAAGAAAAAGTAGATGCACAACCCTTTTTTTTTACCTTCATGAAATCAAATTTAAACCATCATATCTTCAACAAGGTGGGCCTTGGTGATTCCGTATTGTATTGTTTTTTATTTTCATGATTTTTCATATTTGATTTTGAATAATCTTCTCTAATATCTTTTTGTTCAATTGGGAGAACAGATACAAGACAAAACCCCAAAAAAAAGCCGCTTTGATCCATGTTCCATATAATGACCCCAAAAAAGATATACTCTATATGACAAAACCATCAATTCCAAAGTTTAGCAGCCTCCAACTTCTTCCATTGTTCCACCATTAAACACTTTTATAGACTTTCCCATTTGTTGTCTCACCGTTAGTCCATCTAAACATACTACTTGCAACTACGCTCATATCACGGAGATGTTTTTTTACTACCCCAAAAATGGAACCAGTGTCACGGCTGCGTGGAGCACAGCAGTGACTGTTATGCGGTTCGTGAAATTTATTTTAAGTTTTATTTTGATAATTTGAATCGTTGAAAATTTAAGAAATATCGAAAACAATATACTTGTAAAAAATCAAGTTAGTCTGACATCAATAATTTATTCATCAAATAACATCTTCATATAAAAAAAATAAATATGTATGTATCAAACTAAATACAAATGTTATTTGATGAATAGATTATTGATATCCGATCAATTTAATTTTTTACCGGTATATTGTTCTCGATATTTTCTAAATTTTCAACGGTTCAAATCATTAAAATATGATCCGAAATGAGTTCCACGAGTTGCACAACAGTCACTGTTGTGACTCACATAACAGTGACACTGGATCCAAAATGATATATCCAACAATTCCCAATGCTAATCTTACTGTTAACAATAATTAGGAATGGCAATGGAGACCCTACTCATGGTTATCCATGGAAACCCAATCCAAAATATATGGATGTTTCCCCATTTTTTCCCTCTATCGGGTCGGGTTGGTAGCTTGATTGAAGTCTCCATCGGGGATGGGTAACTGCCATTTCTCCATATGTTTTGACATCCATGTTTACAGCTAGGGATACAGCCTCGGTGATCGTGTCAAGCTGGAGAAGAAATCGTAGGGAATGGAAGAAAAAAGTTGTTGAACAAGAGGAATTGGAGCGAGTTTAACCCGGCGAAACTCGATAGCGAACCATTGAGTTGGTTGGACATGACCTCGAATCTCTGTAAGGAAGTTTAGAAACCAGATGAGGTTTCGCCATTTTCTCGAGAAGAAAGAAAGTGATGGTGGTGATTTTTGGATGGGGGTGATCAAAATGTGAATTTTAGAGAGAGAAAGTGAAAAGTGGTGTCTAGATGAAACGGCGGAGATAGAGCGAGAAGAAAGACTAGATTAAGAGAGAAAGTGAGAGAAAGAGGAGAGAGAAAAGTTGTTGGCCTAAACTTCTTAATTATTTGATTCCTTTAAAACAAACTTCTTAATTAATTAACTAATATTTATTTGATTTTGCTGTTGAATCAAATAAAATAAAATAAAATAAAATATATATTTAGTTTTAGCTGTAAAATAAAAAAAAAAAAACAACAACAACAACAATAGAGGGTTACGTTAGGTTAGGGAAAACCCAAATTCATTAAAGCAACTCCAAAAGATTAGTTAAAGAGAAATGTTTGAGATCATGAAAATTTTATCATGAAAATGAATATGAAAAATTTATGATCTTTAGATTATTTTGGTTAATGTGTGGTGCTTTATTATAAGTGTAATTTAAAGATCACAAATATTTCATGACCATTTTTATGAAACACTTTTCATGATACCTAACATTGCTACTAGTTAAAATAGGCTTGTTAGTTATTTTAATCAATTCCAATCTGTTTCGGACCCTCCAGCGAGCTGGCCAAAAGGCTACGTATTTTACCGTCACCTTTACCCGCTGGTTACATTTAAAGAGCAGAGGCTCTCCAAACGATATGCAAAGTCTTTTCCCGCGAAACCCCCATGGCAACTCCATCTCTGCAATCCTCTCCTTCATCAAGGTGTGTATCCTTCTCAATCTATCTTTCTCTTGCTCCATGGTCAGCAAAGCCATTTCTCTCCCATGCCTCCCTCTTCAACTCCCCACATCCTTGCGTGCAAAACCCTATTTCAAAACCTCTCTTCAACCTTTCTTTTTCTCTCTCTACAACCCCTTCACTCCGTACCACTAGAACCCATCTTTTGACATCTCCTATATGTAAAACCCTCTTCCCAAACCCCTTTGCTAAACCCCATTTCCCTCCCTGCGACCCCCTTCGACTAGATTGATTTATAAAATCAGAAATATATATATTGTGAGAGCACTGTTGATGACTTTGGAAATCCATAGTTTTTTGTAGAAATTGTTTGATGATGATTTGTTCTGCTTTCCAATACCCAAAATCTATTCAATCTCTACTTTTTTTTCCTAGCAAAAGTAACCATTTATTCAATATAAAAAAAAATATTGAAAAGAGAAAATATATTCAATTTAGTAGGAGATGTAGGATTTTATTTATTTATTTATTTATTTTCTTGTCATGTTGGTTTGATTTGGTTATTTTGGTTCATCTATGTGTTTGGTCACTTTTTTAATTTATTATGTATGTTTGAAAGGTAACTAATAATTTTCATTTCAATTGATGGATTAGAAAGTTTCTTGTTGCTGGCCAACTATGTGAAATCTTGATATGTATGTGTAATTTTATCTATAGTTTAACCTTTTTATGCATAATCTTAATTCCTTTAAAATTGTGTCGTGTTTAAATAGAGCTCCTAGTGGAAAAGAGATTTGGATGAGCCCAATGAAACTACTGTTGAATGACACTAATAATCAACTTGAATGCATTGATATTAGAATGACTCCCTTTTGCTAAGATATTTTAACTGAGGTTACTTAAACACAATAATGATGTCTATAGAGGCCTTAATAAGGTTCAGCGTCATTGTTATTGAATTTCATTTATTCTATATATTTTTTTGAACATATATTATTCCATATATTCATTCTCTCAAGAAGCTGGTGAAAGATTAATATTGTGGGTGTATCATATGACTAATTATTTATTTATTTATTTTTAAATTTAGATAGTTTGTTGTTCACTCTCTTTTTACTGCTTTGCCAACAATTTAAAAGTTCATTCTATCTTTCAGTGCAAATTTTCAAGGAAATTGATTTATACTGTGGTTTTTGTTTTTTTCTTTTTCTTTTTTTTCCCCTTTTTTGTAATATGGAGATTTTTTTTGGGCACAAAATGAAGCATTATCTATACAGTTCTCAGAGAGCATTGTCTGTTTTTCTGAACACAATGAAGCATTTTATCTACTCCATACAATTCTTAGGGTGTAAATACAAAAAAAAATTTCCTTTTTGGTGTTAGGTGTCTATTGCTAGTGCTAAAGCTTATGATTTATTGTGTAACCTCCTTAGCATTTAGTATCATTGCAATTCAGGAGTTTATGTTCTACGAGAACTAGATGAAAATAATATGGGTTGATATTTGTCACTTTTCTTTTTCTTTTCTTTTCTTTTTTTTTTTCAGAAGGCCTGTCTAGTTGTGGATTCGAGGTCACAAGGTTGAATACATACACGATGGTAAATATTCTAAGTTTGATCACATTGGTGCATTTTGGTTCAGGATAGTCCATTTTTCCCCTTCTTGTCATAATAACACTAAAATTTCAATCACCCGTTTTGGCTTGCTAGTTTCATGTAATAATGAATGATACAATTTCTATGTGACTCTGAGTAATTTGTGCCTCTATGTAACTGATAAAATTTAAGAAATTTGTTCATAACTTAGCCTAAATTAATGCACCATAAATACCTCCCATGTTGGTTTTTTTTTTTGTTTTTGTTTTAATCTCTGTTTGTGGGATTCTTGGAAGATGTGCCCAAGTTGTTACTTTCAGAGAACCATAAGGAGAGGCAGTTTTTTGAGTTTATTTATAGATTCTAATTTATCTATGCTAAATCAAATACGAAGCATTCATTTCAATGGAAGTATTGTGATTGCTATTGAATTTGATATGTTTTATATAACAAAGTCACGTGCATGTTTGATATGTTTTATAAGTTTGACTTCATAGTATACTGGAGTTAAGTAAGAACTTGCAAAGCTTTTAAATTCTATGGCTCGCAATAGCGTAATGGATATGATTATGAATAACTCTAATTTTGATGATGAATTGGAGATATTTACGATAGCTGTTATAGGAGAAGAGCAACTAAATTATGAGGGGCAAAAAAGATTACGTTGTGGTTCTATTTAAGGTTATGCAGTTATTTATCGTGATCTAGTTCAAGGCCACAAGAGACTTTATTAGGACTACTTCTCTGAAACGCCTACTTATCCTCTTAATTTATATGGGAAGTGATTGAGACCCCCTCCAATCACCACCCCCACACATACGTGGCGGGTGGTGATTGGAGGAGAAGGAAAAAAAGAAAAAGAAAAAAGAAAAACTGGCCAATCAGAGAGAGAGGGGGTCAAAGGGGTGTCTCCTTGAGGGGGTCCAACTCGTTTTCCTAATTTATTTAGGAGGAGGTTTCGAATGAGTCGATCTCTATTTCTTTGTATTCTATATATGATGGAAGCACAAAATCCTTATTTTGTCTAGAAACAAGATGCTATTGGGGTCATTGGATTGTCTTTTCTTTAAAAGATAACAGCTACAATGAGGATGCTCGTTTGTGGAGTAGCGGCAAATTCTGTGGATGATTATGTAAGGATTGGAGAAAGCACCGCAATAGAGAGTCTAGAAAGGCTTGTTAAGGCGGTGGTTTTGATTTTTTCAGATGTGTAATTGAGAACGCCAAACAACAATGACATTGCTAAATTACTAATAGTTGGAAAAAAAAATCGTAAATTTTCTAGAATGTTGGGAAGCATTGACTGTATGCATTAGAAGTGGAAAAATTGTCCTACTGCATGGAAAGGTGTGTATTGTGGTCACATCGATGAACCAACTATTATTTTAGAGGTTGTAGCTTCCTATGATCTATGGATATGGCATGCATTTTTTGAATTACCAAGATCTCATAACGACATCAATGTGCTAGAATGTTTTGTATTTTCTTTCATTGTTGAAGGGCGTGCACCTCCAATCAATTACTCAATCAATAGAAATGACTATATAATGGAATACTATCTTGCCAATGATATATATCCTCAATGGTCAACATTCGTCAAAATAATCTCATCTCACAAGGCAATAAGCAAATACATTTTGCTAAAGCTCAAGGGTCTGCAAGGAAGGATGTTGAACGAGCATTTGGAGTGCTTCAAGCACATTTTGCAATTGTGCGAGAACCTGCACGTTTTTGGAAACGTGAAATCCTAAAAGATATGCATAATATTGCATAACATAATCATTGAGGATGAGCGGAATGTCAATAATATAGACTTCAATTATGATGCAATTCATGAAAGTCCTCCTTTATCTGTGTTACACGAGCGCGCATCTGAACTTTATTAATTCATTCAAAATCACCATCGCATTAGAGATAGACAAATCCATTCTAAATTGCAAGTAGACCTAATTGAGCATTTGCGGCATCAACATAGAGATTCGTAAAATTTTCTGTATTAGATATAGTTTATTTATTTTGAAGTTTATTCCCGATTTTGCTATTTGTGATTTTCCCCCTTCCCTAGTTTGTTCCTTAACCTTTGTAAGGTTTTTGCTTAGTTTATGTACTCTTTTAGTTCTTAAATTGATAAATTATTAAACAATTTCCTTTATATTATATATATAAATATTCTCCAAATCCATATCATTCCACAGATTTTGCATGCCTATTAACATACCCGTCAGTTTATTTAATTGCTAAAGATGTAAACAATTCCCTAATATTTAATATATATATATATATGTTTTGCTTTGTTCTAAAAGAAATATATGTAAAAAATATATATTTGTTGAACATATATATTCTTAAAACATGTTAAAGAAATATTATTGCAAATTTATGTTAGTAAAATATCAGCAATTAGTATTTTTTGTTCTAAAAATTGTTTGAATGATTATCTAAAATAAAGAGTGTTATTGGAAAACACAATAACTAAAGCAACTAGATAAAATAAAGGGTGTATTATTTTCGTACTTTAGCTAGCAAAAAATAAAAACCATGATTAGAGTTGCTCTTAGGGGATGGGGAGGTAGTCTCCATGGTGGATGGGAGATGGGGAATGAGGGAAAATTATAATAGGAGAATGGACATGAAAAATTAATATCCGCCCCAAAGCCCCCATCACCATCCCTAACAATACCCAACCCAGACCTTGAGAATATTTGATCGGCATGTGCAACAATTTCACAATCTGATGACAAAAGATGTAAAAAAAAATTATGAGCAAAATGGATATCCTAATGTATATAAAAAATATCTTTCAAAAAAAAATAGTGTATATAAAAAATATATATATAGAGTTTAGTAAGTAATAAATAATACAGTACAAAATTTGAGCAACTGACAACCCATCTCAGCAGAGCAATTTAGGAGAAAAAATAATGAATAATTCAATATCAATGGTCTCTCTTGCCTTGCCTATTAAGTATTAAGACATCATACCAAAAAAATGAACAATTGAGATATATGCAACCTACTACAAGTATAGAGCAATCTGAATTATTCCAATCCCTGTATTATTATTATCATAATTTGTCTACCAAAACGTATGATTCGATCGAGACGACTACGAATTTAGCCAAACCATAGTGACATGAAAATGAACCTCAGCCGCGTGCTGCAACTGCGGGAGTGGCAGAAGCTCCAGCATTGGAACCGGCACCGGCGAGGAAGGAAAGGAATCCAGTAGCAGCAGCAACAGGTTCTTGCTCATCGAGAAACAGATCTTCGGGAACCCTAAGAGCACCGTGGCCACAAATAATGGCCAATCCAACCATGAGAGCAGAGATGAGTACAGATCCAACGCTGGTGAGGAAGATGACGAGGACGGTTGACAAGACGAGGATGCCTAGGGTTTCACGTTCGGTGAAGGTACGGCCGAAGATGAGGAGAGGGGAATCGGAGGGGCGGAAGAGGTAGAGGAAGAGCCAGGCGGCGAGGAGAGAGAGGAGGAGGAGGAGAGCGAAGGGGTTGGTGAGGAGAGAGAAGGCGAGGACGGAGGCAAGGCAGCAGAGGTAGTTGACGCGGAAGTAGGAGTAGTTTTTGCGGATGCGGAAGGTGGCTTCGGAGATTGATTCGGGCTTTGAGAGGGCGGAACGGTCGATTAGCTCCGACCAAGGGCGGCGCGTGGAGAGGCCGTTGCGGACTGTGTCGGAGATGTGGGAGATGAATGCTCGGAAGGCGGGGTTCGAGATTGGTGGCTGGGATTGGACGGAGGTGGAGGTGGAGGTGGTGGTGGTGGTTTGGGGGTTGGAGATTGGGAGGACTGCTGGTGACGACGAAGCCATTGCTGGTTTTGGTTCGGTTTGCTTTGGTTTGGTTTGGCTTGGCTTGGCTTGGAGAGAGGAATTGGGGGAGGAGGTTTTCTTTGAATCTCAATCTATAGAGAGAGAGGGATTCGAGAGGGAGGAGAGAGATATGGGGGAAGGATTTAGCGTAGAGAGAGGAAAGGTCGGAATCGCGAGGGGACGGTTTTTGCGTTGGACGAAATTTTGTCGGTGGATCTCATGAAACCAATCAGATTCAGCCACATAAGATTATTTGAATTTTTGAGTTTTGAATTTTTGAGATTTGGCTATAGTTAATTTAGGAATTGTTTGAGATGTCCTAAATAAGTGTACTTTTTGATTTTTTAGACTAATAAGTTGAGGAAAAAAATATAGTTGTTTGAGTTAACTTTTTGACTTTTTATGAAAAAATATGTATTAAAAAATTGTATAAATTAATGTGTAGGAGAAAATTAGGATTGGGAGTTATGCAGTGATACTTTTTGACTTTTTGTGAATAGTGGTAACTTTTTAATTTTTTGAGTAACTTTTTAACTTTTTGACTTTTTTTTCAACTTGTCAAATTTGACCTTAGTTTCATTTTTTTTTAAGATTGATTGTCTTTTATATTTAGTGATTTTTTATATATATTTTAGTCAAAAAAAAAAATTATACTTTTTAATCACACCTAATTTAGATCTATATACATCTAAAAATATAAAATAGATTGACTAAAATATTAAAAAATTACTAAAAAAAGTAAAAATTCCAATAAAAAATTTATGTGCATTTTTATTTGAATTTTTTTTTATTGATTTTTTTTTTATATTTAGTTTTTTTCTTTTAATGCATCTAATCGTGATGTATCTCCAAAGTCAAAAAAAAAAATACTAAAATATGAAAAAATTCAATAAAGACAAACAAAAATTTGTTTAAAATAATTTCTGATAATTCAAACCAAGCAAACACTAATATTTCACTCTTTTTTTTTTTACTTTTTGAATTAATTTTTTCTTTTTGATTGTTTTTAATCCCATTTTGACTATACGATTCTATGATTTAAATTTTTTTGAATCAATTTTTTAAAAATTAAATAATTCATATTTTATATATAAAAAGAATAAAAATTTAACTTATCTTGTCTTTTATGATTTTTTTTTTTTTTTTTATGATCATCTACTCAATATGAATATAAAAAGTAAACAAATTTGATATATTTAAAAAATTAAAAATTAAAAAAAAAAAACCCACCCAAAAAACACCAACTCCTAAAGAATAAGGCTCAAGCATGTTTTAACGGAAAATTCTATTTCTACATACTTACTTATCTCAGTGCATACACTTAATGAAATTTCATTTTAATGACAATCATACCCTAAAGTAAAATGACTATAATATGCATCAAAATACACCTTTAATAATATATTCTAATTTTCTCTATACACATTTTTTTAAAACAAAAAAATCTCAGTGCACATCCTTCTAGTAAGAAAAACCCTAATTTATCTATTATTCCTCACTTGTTCCATTGTTTCTCACTTGCTTGTAAAGTAATACTCTCAATCTCCATGTATCATCAGCTCTTCTTTACTTGTTCGTTTTCATTTTGATTTTCGATTTCCCCTTTTAGTACACCTCTAATGCAATGGAGAAGCTCTAAATTAGAGTATAATTTATTTATTTTTGGATGGAAAATTGGCTCCTCACTGAATTGTCTTTCCGAAAGGACTTCAATCTAAGTTAATAGATCTGTGAACCATAGCAGAGAGTTGAGATCTTTGAATCCAATTTTTTTCATAAATTTGTTTATATATATATATATATTTGAGGAACTTAATAGCAATATATTAAACAAAAATAAAAAGTTACACAGTTAGAATTACACTATAAGACTACTGCCTTTGCTTCCAAATGGGCAGCAGTAACAAACAAACGTGGTACCTTAACAATACTAAGAAAATCAAAACACCTAGACATACTTTTAATATCATCAACAATGTGAGCAATATCCGAACTAGTTCTGTGAAAACCATTGAGCTACCAGACTAAGTTTTGACTGTCAGTAAGTACCGTAATGGATTTCACCTCACTAAGGAAACACCATCTCACAGCACTCTAGCAAGCACGAGCCTCCGCCACCAACGCAGAAGAGGAGAGGAACGAAGAACTCTGTTTGGTAACCAATTGCTCGCTAGAGTCCAAGCCAACCCAAGTTTTGCTGCAGGTTGTTGCAAGTTTTGCTGCCGAGGGATGTATAATGAGTGAATTAAAGCAATAGAATGATTTGTATAGAAAAGGAAGTTCAAGGAAAAAGCAGCAGTTAACTTACTTCCTATAGATTGGTAGATTGCAGGCATATTTAATTCACTCATCATCAACACTATTATTTGTGAAACAGTGTGGAAGGTTTGGAAATCCAAAAAGGTTTGAGGTGGTGTATGATTGAAGGGTATAATTGAAATATTTAGTGTGTGGATTGAAAAAAATAATTAATAATCAAATTAATAAGTATGTGTATTGAAAAATGATATACCTTGAGATAAATATGTGTATGGAAATAGAATTTTCATGTTTTAACAAGAAAATGTCAACTTAGAGCATCTCCAATGGAGCTGTCAAAGTTATATTTTGACAAGAGTGTTAAAAAAAAAAAAAAAAAAAAAAAAAAAAGGTCTCTAATGGCTTACTATTTTTCTTGCCGAAGATAACAGATGTCATTTATGTTATCAAGTTTGGTAGGTTGAATAACAGGTGCCAAACATGTCACATCATCAAATATCAATAGATTTTTGACTTCAAATTCAGTTGAAAAAACAGAATTCATTCACTAGAAAAACCTTCCAAATTCGATTTCATTAACTAGTTTCACAAATTTCATAAACCAACAGAATCACAAATTTCAGTTCCACAAATTTCATAAACAAACAAAATCACAAATTCTAGTTCCACAAACAGAATTCAATTTTATAATGATCATTCAAGAACTAGTTCCACAAATTTCACAAATAGCAGAGTCAATTTAGACAAATCACAAATTTCATAATCAATTTAGAACAAATTAAACCCAAATTTTGGTCAAGAATATATCAACCCAAATTTCACAAATTTATATAAATTTCAGAAACAAATTTAGAAGATAAATACCTGGATTATACCATGATTGATGAACTTGTTCTTCATCTCAACCTCTATCAACCTCTAGGGCTTCTTCTTCATCGACTTGTAGGGCTCGTTCCCAGATCAATCGAGCTCTATCGAAGTCTAAACAGTGGTGTTTAGTTAAACACTGGAGTTTCATTGAACTCGAAGATTGGTGATCGACGGTGGTGGTGGTGATGCAAATCACAGAGAGAGAGAGTGACACACACACACACACACAGAAGACTGGTTTTGGCGATCGCGTCTAATAGTGGTGATGATCAAAATGAAAATGGAAAAAAAAGGGTTTCTGATGAAGAATGTGAGAAATGGGGGGACCGTGGCTGCTATGGATAAAGATAGAACACCAGAGAGAGAGAGAGAGAGAGATGCTCTCATCTAACCAATTGGTTTGATGAGAGAAGAGAGAAAGGACTTTTCTCTTGAAATAAGCGCGGATCATTCTAAAGCTCTTATACCAACCGTTGGATTATTATTTAATCAACGGTCGAGATCTTGTTCATTAATCAACGGCTAAGATCACCAACAATTGGCAATTTTGTTCATTAAAAAAAATTTAAAAATTTGTAAAATAAAAGAATATTTTTTAAAATTCTCAACAGCCATATTTAGAAGGACAAAAAAAAAAAAGGGTCATATTTTGTAATTCTATAAATACAAACCCTCAATCTTAATTTCATTTCACAACAAGCCTCAGAAATTATATTTTTCTTTTTTTCCTCTCTTTTTCTCAATTTCATTTCATGACAAACCTCCCAAATTACATTTTTATTTATAGTTTTTTCATATGATCAGTATGAAAGGTTCATCAAAAACAAAAAGAAAAGTCAAGGGGTAAAAGGCTTATGAATAGGAAATTTGCAAAAGAATTGCTTTAGTAAAGACAAGTTGTTGAAACTAAAGTCCACAAATTTAACAATTTGATGGAGATATTTAACCAACTCCTCGCTGAGAAAGAAATGAAAAGAAAAAAAAAACTAAAAAAGAAGAAAAAAAAAGACTTAAGCATTGCAGGAGATGGAAGAACTTGAGATAAAAAATGAAGAATATTCGCAAAAGATGAAAGAACTTGAGATAAAAAATGAAGAACATTTGATAATGACTACGGACATTTCTCATTTACCCTTTCAGAAGAAAATGTATTACCTAATGCGCAATAATTACGAGATAATGCATTTTTTAATTTTGCAATATTATTTATTTGTCAATGTAATTTTCAGGATAAATTACACATACACCCCTGAGATTTTATTAAAATACGAATCGTCCTCTGTGATTCTGAAAATTACATTCCACTCCATGAGTTTTTAATTTCATAACAAATCGTCCATTTTATAATAAATCATTAAGTCAATTAACAGTTTTTAATGATATTTATAATATATTTTAATTAATAATTTAAGTAATTTTATTATTATATAAAAGAGTAATTATGAATTTTATTTTTTTAGTTAATTTTGTTAAATAAAAATTCTAACAAATGAGATATTTATAATATTTCAAATCATAAGAGACAATCTGTACTTTAAATAAATCTCATTGAGTGTATTTATAATTTAACCCTAATTTTTATTATTTCTTTTTAAATATAATTTTTATTTTACAATGTTATGTGGTGGTCCCTGTAATTTTAATATAGTTAATAATTTTTTAATTTTGTAGTTGTATGTTTTTTTGGTGAGGTGAATTATATATAAAATAAATAAATAAATAATTCAATTTTTAAATTTTTTTTTTGATATTTTTGTCTAGTTAAGTACAATGTAAATATTTAATTTTTTTTTAAAAAAAGTTCGAAAAAATCACAAAAAACAAAAAATAAACAATAAAAAAATTACTAAAAACCTATATTTAAATAACACCTACAAAACCTACAAAATTGAAGAAGAAATTGGTTAAAATTTGTCAAAGTAGCATGTGACTATTGAAGCACCGTTACTATAATTTGACAATTTACTACTAATTCATTACCAAATTATAGTAATGGCAAATGCTATAGTTGAGTAATTTTTTTTTTAAAGACAACCAAAAAAAAAAAAAAAACAGCCGTTGAAGAATATAAAATCATTAAATATTTTATCAACTAATGCTCTTAAACAGTGTGAACCACAATCTTTCTCAAAGTTCTTATTTAAAAGACGGAGAAAGGTTGACATATTAAGGAGTGATTGCTCCTAACCAAGAACTAATCACATTGACCAATGCAAACTTCAACCATATGTAGAAGTGCGAGGCAATAAAATTTTTCTCAAGATTTTTAAAGATACGCAACACCGCTATAAATCTACGAAAAAGGAATGCACGAATAGGCAACATAATCTGGAACATGATAACAGGAAATACGATACCATCCTTCCCAAAACAACCATAGAAGTTATCATCCCAAGTTACAGGAGAAATATAGACTTGCTACAATACATAGCAGCCAGTTCATGACAGAGTCTAGATAACACGCCAGAAGTAGCATGGAATTTACAAGGTGGATCCATTCCATCCGAAGTTGGAGCCCTGCACAATAAATAAAGGCATGAACACCATGGAAAATTGTATGAAATTGCAAGAAAAGCTTTGTTCATGGTTCTAAACAGTAAGCAGGGCCGGTCTGACATTTAGGAGTCTCAAGGCAACACTTCGGAAATGGGGCCCTCATACATTAAAAAAAAAAAAAAAAAAATTATGGATAAAACAATAAATTACAACTTTTTTATTTGTTTATAACCACAAAAAAAATTATTTGCACACATAATCATTAAAATTACAAATAAAAATTTACTTTCATATATTAAGATAAGAAGCAATCATTACAAATACTTAAAAAAAATAAAAATCTAGTCTTGTTGCTTTTTTTTGGGCCTCATGTTCAATTGGGCCTATAGTATTTTTGTCTTCTTTTTTTTTTCTTCTTTTTTTTTTTTTTTTTTTTTATCTAAAACACAAAATTATATTTGGGGCCCCTATTTTTAACCCAAATTTGGGGACCCAAGACGCAGGCCTCTCTTGCCTGCCCTCAGGGCCGGCCCTGACAGTAAGGGTTTATTTACGTTATCTACTACTAGTCTAAAGCATACATGCATCTTCTAGACTTTGATGGGCCTAAACAAGCAAGAAGAACACAATATGAATACACGGGTGCATGGCAATGACTCATTTTCCAAAGATAACTGGGTCCCGTTTGGGAAAGGCTCAAGTGGCTCATGAGCCACAAAAGACAAAACAGGCTCATGAGCCACAACAGACAAAATATCACATCCAACCCCATAATCATTACACTATTCTCTCACAAAAAAAGCCAAAAAAGCCAAAAAGCCAAGAGCCCTTCACAAACCAAGTTTTTGAGCCCAGACTCATATAGCCAAAAAAGCCAAAAAGCCAAAGAGCCGGCCCACTTCCCAAACGGAGGCTTAGGAGGTTTATATAGCTTGCCTTGGTGTCGTAGAATTTCAGGAAGAATCGTGACTTGGGAACAGACAACTTGGTTTCAAGTATCATGGAAATCTCAGCACTAAGATTCTTGTTCACATCTGGCGTAAGGCCACCAATGGACACCAATTCTCCATAGGCTGCAGGTTCCTCAGTCCCACCGAAAGCAATGGGTACTGAATCCTTCAACACAATCATCACATACTGCAAATTACATAACACATAGTCGTTTACGGCTCTCAAAAAACAAGCCTTTTGAAACTAGCAGTAGTATTGCATACCCCTTTAAACATAAAGGAAATAACAAGAAAAAAATTTGATAACTATCAGCTGAATGAAATTAAAGCTATACAATCACAAAAGAAAGGATTATTTTTTTAAATTTTTTTATGCGACACCAAATATTTGAATAAAAGGGAACGCAATTTTCAGTTAAATCATGTTCCAAATGATGAACTGCTCGTCCCACGGTAGTAGAGCAATAGGCTTTGTCGTCCCCTTTAACGCGGGGGAAATAATGCAATCAAGCTCAAGAGGACGACAAAGACAATATTCTAAAACTCCACAATATAAGCACAGCTAAAGTGAATTAACAGAATAAGGTGCACTGCCATTACCAAAGAACCATTTCAGCAAACTAATTAGTAATTGAAATGTGCTGAAATGTAAGAGCATCTCTAATCCTTCACCAAATGTTGTATCAAATTTATATTTGATGGAAAATTTGGTGAAAATGACTTCCAATCACTTTCATCAAACTTGTGTCAAATCAAGTTTTTTTTTTTTTTTTTACCAAGTTTTTCAACAAATCAAGGCAAAAACAAGTTTTTCCCCAAATTTGATAAAATAAGCTATTGGGGATAAGCTTAGAATTTTTAAAAAGTTTTGATAAATTTTTTTAAGTAAGTGAGGATTGGAGCATTCAATTTTTTCACCAAATCAAGAATTTTAGTTAAATTTGATGAAAAGCCATCGGAGCATCCCATATCAAATCAAGCTTATATCTGATAAAAAAAACTTGATTTGATACAAGTTTGACAAGTTTTTACCAAATTTTTCATCAAATCAAAGCAAAAACAAGTTTTTCGCCAAAATTGATGAAATGCATTGACTGAAAGCCTAATATCCTATAATCTCCATGGATTTTAGGACCCATAGCACCATGAATTAGTGATCGATCTTCGAAGACTGATCCTACAAGTAAATATTCGTAGCCTATAAACTGTGTGACTTGTGGCAATTTCTATCATAGATGAAGCATGCACAAATCCGATTACAACAGGATCTATTAACATCGCCAAATTCAAATTTTCACAGATTTACAGAGATCTAAAAAGATATATATATATAGAGAGAGAGAGAGAGAGATTATGAATGTACGGCTTCAGGTTTGCCGATGAGCTTGGAGACGATGGAGGTGGCCTCCTTGAGGATGGAGGAGGTGTCGATACCCTCCAGGCTCACGTTAGTGGACAGGTTCAGACAAGGCATCTTCTGTGCCGGTGATCTTTGCTAATCACTCTCTCTCTCCCTCTCTCTGCGAATCGAACCCTAACTCTCTAGCTCTCGCTCTCTCCACCCTTTAACACACTCGGATGCTCAGCCCAACCACTCCCGTCGAAAAAGGATGCAAGGCTAACTTGTTTTCATACTTAGAATGGAGGGGATTGTTAGGAAGAGAATTGATAGTAAAAAGGTTAAGTAAAATTATGTTTATTTTAATGATAGTTGTTAGTGTAAGAATTGTTAAATTATTTTTATGTAAAATAAATATAAAATAATAAAACAAATAAAAAAATACAAAAACATTAATGTTTTAAAAAAAATGTCTAACATGTAAATAATTTTTAAAAAATAAAAATAAAAAAAAAATTTTCAAAAAAAAATAATAAAATAATAATTTTTACTTAACAAAAAATATAAAAAATTAAACATTAATGTTCAAAAAAAAATGTCCGACATGTAAAAAATAAAATAAAAAATAAATAAAAATAAAAAATTTCTAGTCCGCCAGACTATTTTTCTAAAATTAAGTCCTGGAGGGCCATCCGAATCCCATCTGCAAGGCCTATCTTAAGTCCTTTGGCTTAACGGTCCCTTCCTCAACTCTGTAAACAAACAGCACATTAAATAGGGCCCACAGCTATCCTAATCTCAATCCCTCTCTCATACCCCAAAACAAACGGGGCCTAAATTTGGCCCGGCTCCCGTCCACCTAAGCCTGGTATGTGAGTTGTTGTCAAAATTTAGGCTAGATTGGGTCGGTTCATGAATCAAAAAATTAAGCTAGGCTTGAGCCTAGGGGGTAATTGGGCCTTAAGCGAATCAGTAGGCTTAAAAATATATAATTTGTTTAATTTTTTATCAAAATTTTATTTTTTTTCACAAAAAATAATAGTAGACCTCAGGTGGGTTTGATAGGTGGAGTTTTGAGTGTGCCTTAATTGGGCCGATTGGGGCAGGCCAGATAGATCAGGCCCACAAGCTAAGCATGGCTTCAAAATGAAGGCTCAAGCCCAAGTCTAAGGTCTCAAGCTGGGCTCGGGCTTATACCTAAACGAGTTTAACCAAATCGGGCCCATCTCGAACCGTGGGCCATTCTACACCCCTATACCCATACTACACTCGAGGTTGGTGGTGAGGGGATTTCTCTTAATTATCGAAATTGCCACCAGACTTGAATATCAAAAATGCCCTCCATGTTTAATTTTGTTTGAATTAATTTCACTTTGTTGTTATTTATTTATTTTTGTAGTTCTTATAATTTCAATCTGTATGTATGATTCAATTGAAGACAGTTTGTCTAAACTAGTAATGAGAAAGATTCAACTTAATGGGCAAAAAGAAATAACTCAAATCGTAATCATTATTTTATGGGCACTTGGGTGATAAATCCATTTTTGGATTTTGTTTGTCCGAAGATCTTAGTATTGAATAAGTGCACTTTTTGACTTTTTATGAAATATGGGTTGAGTTTGAAGTGATATGATAGAGAGGTGATATGACTTAAATAAGATGATATGACTTAAATAGGATAGTGACTTTTTAACTTTTTTAGGTTATGACAAACAAGTCTTTGTCTAAAAGGATATGCACTCACTAAATGATTAAACTACCCACGTATACATGCTACTGAGCTGAAACCAAACCCAACACCCTCTCTTTCTCTCATCTTCCATCTCCAGAATAAGGTTTCATCCGCCACCACAACCACAGCCAATGGCAACCACCAAACCTCAACCTTCTCTCTCCACCACGCTTTCTTTCTTATCTCTGACCTCGCCGCTACTCTCTCTTTCTCTTTTCTCTTCTCTCTATTCTTCATTTCTTATCTTCGATCTCTACTAGGTACACTACCGCGCCACCACTACCACCACCACCACATTCTCTTTCCTCTTTCCTTTGGAATGCATCTGTCCATCATCATCGTTATCACAATCCCCGTCGTTGATCCATGGTTGTCGAATGGTACCACGGTGACTCAGATATGTAAATCGAGCGATTGCACCACCTCTTAGTTTTCTCAGATCTCACATCGTCCCCCTACTTGCAGTATTATGGTTCACAAGAGTAAGGCTCTTCGCAACATCGCCATAAGGTTTAAATATCTCATCTTTTTCTCTTTCTCTCTCTGTGCAAATATATACATATGTATATGTCACGACCCAAACCTGTCCCTATGGGTTTAGCACCGTAACCGGCCAGTAATCCGTGATTACCGGAGGCCTGCTTAACAGTAAAGACAGTAATACAGAGTAAAGGGGCTAGCGGAAGCCAAAACAGTAATAAAAGGTGTCCAATGAGCTGTGACAGTCTGTATGCAAAAAGATTTTTCCGAACATATCCACATTGATAAGCAAAACATATATACACCATATGTACAAACATTCAGGTTAGAGACCAAATCCCTAATTAGCACAGTATAGTACAAGTCTTAAACAGTATTACAAAACAGAGGCAAAAGGGGAAATCTAAAACACCCCAAAACAGCCTTGGCTTGAACCGACATGGAGCCTCGAAGTGAGGCACGATGGTTGGCTTGACAAAAAGGGAGTTAACCCGACACTCCTAGCTCCGGTCCGGTGCTTGGACACTTACATATATATATAAACAGTGAGCTAAAGCCCAGTGAATAACAGTTGTGTAAAGAGGTTAAGAATGAATGTCCTTTCAGTAAATAAACAGTCATAACAGTCACTTAGAAACCATAGCAGTCATATGTGGTGCATCTCATAGCAAAACAGTATAGTGGGTCTTAACAGACCGAACAGTCAGTTGATGGCCATCATAACAGTAAACAGTAGTGGTTCCAAACATGGGAACCGACAGAGATCTCTATGACAGTAGCAGTAATAGTACAGTAATAGTAAATTGCTATGGATGCCACGAATACAGTTTACAAATAGGACAAACATTATTCATTAAACAATAACGTTTCATTAAACAGAACAGTTGATCATTCAGAAAATATTCATAATTGAACATATCTTTACAACATTGTTACTCACAAAGCACTGGGCTATAAGCAGCTAATGAGCGTCCTCGGATGCCAATCCTACACAGTTACAGAACGAACACACACTAAGTTACACACTTGGGAATCAACAATTTAGTCCCTATCTTAACTCGGTGTGGTTCTACATCAATATCCTCATTCAGATGCCTTAAACATAGCCTGGGAATGCCTATGATGGAAAGAGGATGCAAAGATACACTTTAAAACACTTTTCAAAATTTTCAGAAAACAGGGGTCTCGCTCGAGCGTGGATTTCTTCGCTCAAGCGAGCTTGTCAAAACAGTGGGGTCGCTCGAGCGTGGATTTCCTCACTTGAGCGGTCTGTAAAAATGCAAAAAATGCTGGATGTCGGAAATCCTCGCTCGATACTCGCTCGACGCTCGCTCGAGTGTGAGACACAGTCCTCGCTCGAGTGTAGGTTCTCTCGCTTGAGCGTGCGACTGCGTGCACCAAAAACCTGAGAGCTTGCAATTCACGTTCGATCCAACATTCCGTCGCTCGAGCGGACCTCTGAATACACAGGGGCTCGCTCGAGCGTGGAAATCAAAATCTGGAATTTCCAAATTTGCCTCCCAAGCTCAAACCAAGCATTCAACACCTCAAAACTCAACCTTTTGGGCCAATTTTCTGAAAAACACTTGAAAACCAACAAATAACATGATTCAAAGATCAATTTTGTAAAATCAAGCCCAAAGGTAAACCAATTGAACACCAATTTCAAATAAACTTCAAGAACAAAGCTCAAACACAACATGCATGTATTCAATTAAATTCAAAGCTTCAAATACATGGTCAAATGCAAGTTTTAGCTCAAGAACATGGTGAATTCATGGACTATAACAAAAATGTGGACATGCATGTGGAAATTCATGAAGAACAACCTCCAATTCAAGAATATGAACATGCATGCATGGATTAAGCCTCGATCCAACACTTTACTTTAATTCTTGACTTAGATCACTAATTTACCATGAATCATGCAAGACACAACTAAAACTCACAATTGAGAGGATGAAACCCTTACCTAGGTCTTGAATTTCAAGTATACAAGTTCAATTATGCAATCTCTCTTCAATTTCTTCTAGTTCCCAAGCTAAATTTGATGAACTCAAGTTTTCTCCTAACTCTCTCTCTCTCTCTTTCTCTCTCTCTCTCTCTCTCTCTCTCTCTTTTCAGTTTTGGCCTCTAGAGGAAATGAAGATGATGCATCAAAGTGTATGTATGATGAGCAACAAATGAGCCCACTCAAGGGCAATATTGAAAATAAAACCAACTAATGTAATTTAGCTTTATTTAATCTAATTTAATCATACCAAATAACATTTCAATTAAATCCACCATAAAATCACTTAAATTCTAATTAACACAAAATACCAATCAATTTCATATTCGGCCGCCGATAAGGCCTTCAATTCGTAATTCGAAATTAAAAGCACGAACAGATCAATCTACGACAAACAGATAGAATGCAATTAAGATAACACACTTATGCAATAAATTCAGAATTTCAGTCTAATCAATTACTTATCATGCTCAGTCACAGTTTAGCAGTAATCAGAGATGAGGATTGTCACAGTATACGTATTTGCTCTATTTACACACTTGTGTTTCATATGTGAATCGATGCTTAGATTTCTGTGCATTTATGATATATATTATTTACTATTGGATGATGTTGTGTGTTGTGCTATCATTTACTGACAATCAAGGTTGTTTATTTTGGTCTATGTTAAGATTTGATGCAATTGATAAGTGAATGATAGATTTATTAACAATTGATGACTAAACCTTTGATGTGAATTTGAATCTACTTCAATTTCTTTCTAAATACTTTTTACTTTTTAGGGTTTGGATCTACTTGTTCTTAATCTACTTTTTTATTTTTTTATAGTTTAATTTAGCTGTTTGGTATATATAGTGAATTCATATAACATACATATTATTAATTATTTTATTCTTGTGTTGAACAGATGCAGATCTTTGTGAAAACCCTAACATAAAGCAACAAATAGAGAGAGAATGAAAGAGAAGAGAAGATGAATAAGTAAGAGAAAGACTCTTTATAATGATTTATTGTTGTTGATGTTGATGATGATAGTTGCAACAAATAAACAAAAAAGTTATGACATAGATTTTTAACATATAAAAAAAAAAATTGAACAGATAGATAGAATTTAAAGAAAAAATTGAATAGATAGATAGAATTAATGGAAAAAATTGAACAGATAGGGGAAAAGTTATATAGATAGTCAAAAAATTTGAACAGATAGATATAAGATTGAACAAATAAATAGAATTAAGGAAAAAATTGTACAGATGGGAAAAAAATTAGACAGGTAGTCAAAAAATTTGAATAGATAGATATAAATTTAAATAGATAAACAAAATATTGAACAGATAGGCAACAAATTTGAACAGATAGAAAAAAAGTTTGAACAGATATATATATATATATATAAACTTAAAAAGATACTCAAATAAAAGTTAAATAGATAAAAAAAAAAAAAAAAGAGTTATGCTAGGGATCCCAAATGAATTACCAAAAATTCTATCAAACCTCTTACATGGGTATAAGACCTACGCAAATCACATGTGTGTGGGTCTCACACCCGTGTGAGAGGTTTGGTAGATTATTTGGTAATTCATTTGGAGTCCATAGCATTTTCCAAAAAAAAAAAAAAAGTCAGGGGATAAAATTGAAAACAAAATGTCTTCCAGAATTTCTCACAAAATTATATCACAAAGTGTGGATCTCTTATCAACAAAAAATATTTACTGGACCTAATACCTTATATCCTTCTTAGATTGGATTTATCACTAATTTTCTATTATTTTATTCATTTAATGAATAAAAAAAGGAGAATTTTATTATACACACTATATCATATGCACTCTTAGTTATGTCATTTTTTTTAGTTTTGATTTTCAACTTTAATTATAACATTATTTTGAGATATTTGATTATGACTTTTTTGTACTTAGTTATTACCTTTTTTATTAGTTATGAATAATAATAATAAAAAAAATTATAGCATTTTCTTTTATAGTTATAAGGTGCATTTGATACATAGTCTTTTTCATAAAAAAATTATTTTTTTATATGATATTTTGTACTTAGTTATTACCTTTCACAAATTTTAAAATGATATTTTGTCAATTAATATTAGGTTTTTTAACAACTAATTAAGGGTTGGTTTGAGATGTTCTAAAAAAGTGTATTTTTTGACTTATTGGCTTATATGGGTTGGGTTTGGGTTGCGTTTGATGTGATGTGTTAGAGAAGTGATGTGATTTAAATAAGATGATGTGACTTAAATAGGATAGTGACTTTTTGACTTTTTTCTATTATTTAGGTCATGCCAAACTTGAAAGTAATAAAAGTTTGATAAATTAAATGAAAATAACTTATTTCATTTTAAAAATTAATTATATGTAAATTGATTGTTCGCCAAAAAAAAGCTTAATTTTTTACTAAAATTATTCTATCTTTTTTTATATGAAAAAAATACTTAAAAATTTAACCCAAGGTTAAAGTGTATATCTCCTTTAGCTTTGGAGAAAAAACCCTTTAATTATGTTTTACATTATGTTTGGTTTAGAAAGAAAGAAATATTGAAGTAATTGAAAATTTTAATTTTCTCTCATTTTCCTCTCTCATTTTATTGTAAATATATATATATATATCTTGAATATGTGAAAAAAATACTTCATTTATTGTTTGATATTAAAAACAAAAAACAAAAACAAAAACAAAAACAAAAAAAAATCTATATCTTACATCTTGAATATGTACAAGAAAAAAGAGGTGGATTCCCTCAAGGTCACAAAGTTGAACTGGAGGGGTAGTGTTTGGGCTTCTGAAGCTCATAATGAGTCTCATTTCAATAATTAGAATCGTTTATTTTGTCAGATATTTTATATATTTTATTTGTAAAAAAATTAAATCGAACTAATAATTATAATTTATTTTATTTATAAAAAAAAATGAACAATTTAGATAATCAAAACAAAATTTATGGTACGGTAAACCTCATAGGATCCTTCAGTTGAGATTATAGACCAAAGGGATTCATTTATAGTTTCTTTCATTATTTTTTTTCTTTCTAAATCATTTATTTATCTTTTCTACTTAATTTAAATTTATTTTAATTTTCATTTATCTCTCAAAAGTTAGATTCACTTTTTAATTTAAACACCTCATTTAAGGTTTTCTAAATCACCTAAGTATTTAATTCTCAAGTTCAAAAGGATAAATTTGAATTCTCTTTGATTTTCTTCCAATTATTTATTAATTTACTCAAAAGAGCAAAAGAAATGACTCATGCCTAAAGACTCACCCTAACATCAGCAACCTCTGATGACTTTAAAGCATCACGTAGTCATGTAAACACATACAAATTTCCTATTTAAATAATGATCGTCCCGCAATGTTGCCAGAGTTTTAGTTAGAAATAGCCGTGATCAAGAAGTAGAATATTTAAGACAATACTTTCTCATATCTTTTTTAATCATCAGTCAATCATCATTACTTTAACTAAAAAATAAGTGAGAAAATTTGAAATCACTAATATTTATAACAAAAAATTAAAAACATAATTATATATATATATCTACAATTATTATAAATAAAAAAAATAGATTGCATTGTAATTTCCCCAAACAAAAATGCCTCTGACCCTCAGTTCAGATGGCCTCCAGTGACCCCCAGCTGATGTGACAAGTCACGTGATATTCATATGTATATTAGACCCACGTTTCACATTTCAAAATAATCTTCCCCTCAAACACATATCTGTCTTCACAATGGTGGTTGCCTCTTCCTCATTTTCTTGACTCCGACGGCGAGACGACAATAGCTCCCTTCCTTTTACTGCAACGCCGGCAACAACGCCTTCCCTTCACTCCAACGCCGGACTTTCGACTCTCTTTGTCTCTCTTTCCCTCTCATCCGACGAAGGACGATTAAAAGGCAAATTTCCCTTATGTCTCTGTATTGGAGCCTCGACTCTCTCTGTGTCTCTTTCCCTCTCATCCGACAGGTATATCTGTATATATATATATATATCTGTGTATATTGTATATATTTTAGGGCTTGGGACAATCTGATTTTAGCTCTAGTGCTTTTTACAATCTGATAATCAAATTAAAAGTTAGAGTTTTGCTATTTGAGTTGGGACTTGAATTTGGCCTTTTGATTTGGGAATTATGGCATTTTCATTTGGAGTTTTACCTTGCCATAAACCTGCTCAATGAAATTCCTCAACGAAATGTTTAAATTCTAAGGGGTGCTGGATGAGTTTTAACTTGCCAAATTATAAGTGCTTGGATTTACTTAGAGGTGGATTTACCCAAAATATGGATTATGAAATTATGAGTGTAAATCCAAACACTCACAATGAACCTCTTGCAAGAAGAAAACCACCTCTAAATTATAAAAACCTGTTTGATGAAATGTTTGAAAACCTGTTTGAAAACTTGTTTAAAACCCTATTTGATGAAAACGTATTTGGATTTACCCAAATTATGAGTGTAAATCCAAACACTCACAATAAACCTCTTGCCAGAAGAGAACCGCCTTTAAATTATGAAAAATAGGGTTTGATTCAAAACACTCAACCAAAAGAACAAACCAAAACTTGTTGACTAAAGTGGTTGATAACTTGATACCATCAAAATACACAATAATAAACATTATAATTAGTTTTGCTATTGATTTCACCCAAAACCCATTTTTTTTATGCATAAAAAGAAGGATCCACTATATGTAACTCCGCTTATAATCAAATTTGCAAAATCAAAACCAATGGGTTCAAAGATTCTAAAATCTTCATTATTCAAAGTTTGAAGATATAATACACCCAACTAATATACTTCATCTATTATCGGTATCTCATTATTTGTATCTAAAATTATTGATCCAATGAACGATTTGCCTAAAAACTGCAACTTTTACCATTTTACCATTTGATTTAGATTTAACTCCACTCTCCCACATTGCCAATCAACTCTTTACTGATTAAAGCTGGCTAGTTCCTCACTCCCGCCAGTCCATCCCACCCCATTATTTGTGCCGCAAACAAAGATTATAAGATTTATCAAAATCTTCACTTCCCACCACACATTCAGGTAAGTAACATGTTCAATATTGTACTAGTTTTCAATTACAACAACTAGAGCTTTTGCAGTCCCCTTTCCCCATGCCATCACAAAACAAAATCCATCAAGTTTACTATTGTTGACACAATTATCAACCATGGTTAAATCTTTAACCTCTTCACTTCAATTATATCTACCATTGTTGACATAAGATTTTTTTTTTAAAAACAAACAAACAAACAAGCAAGCAAACTCATCCAAATCCTCCTAATAAGCCTTATCACAGTCACCCATAGCCAAAAATTCTAAAGCCCTTAATTCTACAAACAAACAAATTCCATATATGAAATTAAAAACAAAAACAAGTGACATAGATCATGTGGAATTTAATCATAAGTATCTATACCTGTAACATTGCCTTCAATTTTCTCATGTGAACTTAATTGTTGTAGATTAGCAACTTAGACTATTTAAAGAACTTTCAAAGAATATTGTTGACCACACAAATGTGTGAGTCGATTCTTTTTTCTTTGGTCCTTAGTTTCATTGTTACAAGGTGGATTTTTACTGCAAGTTTGTAGACCCTTGTCTATTGTCTCATGCCAAAACTTATTGTTGCATTACCACTATTTATTACTACAGCAGTTTATTAAGCAATGAATAACTTGCAGCAGTTTATTACTTCAGCAATTTATTAACCTTTATAACTTGCTATTTCTCCATTTTTGCAGATGTCAAGTTCATGTGTGAATGGCCGTAGCTCAAATCGGTTGACATACGTCAACAAATATTGTCGTAGATGTAATAAAATGGCCACTATTCAAATTTCTGAGACCGATCGAAACAAAAACAAGTTATTCTACTCTTGTAATGATTGTGGTGGTTTTGTCGGATGGTGCTTGTCTATGAATTCAAAATATAGAGGTCATGAAATTCCAAGAGAAGAAATGCCAACTGGCGATGAACAAGTTTGATGTATGATCGAACAACTTCGAGCTATGATTGAACAACAAAGAGATAGGACGGAATAATTTGAATTCAGAGCGCAAAGATGCAAAAATTGATATATATATATATTGTCCGTGTTGTTTGTAATTGGTGCCTTAACACTTATAAAGATGTAATAATATATATACATATATGCAAGTTAGAAGTAGAAGTAGACGTAAATTTACAAATAGAAATACAGTGAATACTCTTGTATGGTACTGTGATGTTTTAGAGGAAGTTATGTTTTGTTGTGTATTGAAACCTAATTATTGTACTTGTTTTGTTGTGAGTGGAATGGAAAATGACTTGTTTAAACTTGTTGTAACACCCAAAAAATGCAAATTATAATTATTTGAATTATCCATGTGTTAATTGCGGATTATATGATTTAATTTGTGTATATCTGACCAAATTGGGAAATTATTTGTTAAAAATACAACTTTGGAATTGAAATTGACGACCTTACTGGGTTCAAAAATCGAAATTGAGTACATGGATATGTTAATTGGAATTTTTAGAGTTATCTGGGAAGTTTAATTAAAAATTGATTCCATCTGATTCGCTAATTTTAATAGGTTGGAATTAAATAATTGAATATGAATTAGAGTTTAATACACATTAGTATACTTTAATTTAGTGTAATTAAGATTTTAAGATAATGAGATTAATTTAATTTGAGTCAAATTGATTTTAATTAATTTCTTAGCCTTAGGTGGTTTCACTTAATTTATTAGTCTAATTAAGTTGAGCCTAGTGTTTTTCATAGTCATCAATTGAATTAGAGTAGGAAAGTATAGTGGACTTCCCTTACACCCAGATAGTCTTACATGTAGAGAGAAAAGGCATAGAACACTTGGTGCGAGAGTTCAACAAGAGAAAGAAGTTAGGAAGAAGAGAAGGAGAAGGAGAACTTGAAATCTCCATAACTTCACAAACTTAAGGTAAGAATTTCCATCAATTTTATGAAATTGAAATGCTTCCCTCTTAATCCTTTAAGCATTGGCTTGTTTTAAGTAAAGACCATGAATAAATAAGAGATTAATAGTGTAATTTAATGTTAAGAATTTATATGAATATAAAAGAGAAGAAATTGTAAGAATTAGTGCAAGAACATGACATGCATGGTTAGATTTGAAGAATTTAGCTCAAGGTTTTGACATGCATGACTTAATTTCATGAAACTCTTGTTCATACATTTGATTTCTTACATAGTTCTTCAAATTGGAGAAGGAAACTCCATGAATTTTTAATTTAGAGCTCAAAATAAGCATGTTTTGTAATTTTCCAAATTAATTAAAACTCTGATCTTTCAATTGAACACTTGAGCTTTGTTTTAAAGTTTTAATTGTGTTTCATGTTGAAAATTCATGTCCATGCTTTTATATTTCCTTGCATGGCTTAAAAGAATTCAAAAGGATGTAATCTTGGAAGATTTTGGACTTAATTGCATGAATTGTGCCTAAACTTGCTACAGAATTGCACTACTCCAGCAGAGCAGTTTCAACCACCATTTCAACCCAGACCGCTCAAGTGGCTTGGGCCATCGCTCAAGCGGCCAACCTTCATTTGCTGAAAGTTGCACACTGCCATGACCACTGCACGTGCGGCCAAACATGGCAGATTTTCCAATGTTATTATTTTACCGTTTTCTGATTTATGGGCATTCATTTACATGATTTTCACATGTCATACACATCTATATGCATATTATAAGCATGAAAGAAATTAAAGAAAGAATAGAAACAACCGAACGAACAAGTAACGGATAAACCGAAGAACGTTAAGAATCGACTGATTGACTCGAATGTATATTGAGAAATTGTGCTATAAATATTTGTGTTTGTAGGTCAAGACTCGAAAACCGAACAACGGGTATTGGAAGGCCATTATGAGTAACATTTTTGTAAAGATATGTTGATATGAATTATGTTTTAACTGTTACCGTTAAGTGATAAGTTCTGAAATGCTATTTTGATCATGTGAACGAATGTCCTATTTGCAAATATATTATGGCATCCATAGATAGTCCCAAGTCATGGGGGACGGCAAGTAAATGCGGGTCCATGACATATGACTATTTACGAGATCTCGTTAGCCACTTCATTGTGGTGATATGTGTTTAATCGGTATCCGGAACTGATTACTCTAGTCGGAAGGCGATATGTGATGTGTTCTGTGAGATGTATCATTATGTTATGTTCTGATATGAGATAGTTATGATTGATTGTGATATGATTTGTTTTACGGATATTGTATTTGGAATTCGTTCACTAACCCTTTTACTTTAATGTTATTCACTGGGCTTTAGCTCACTGTTTTTATATATATGTATAGGTGAGTATTTTGGAGGGCGAGCCTAGAGGGGGGTCTATAGCTGAGTCACAGTTTTGAAGCCTACCGATTTGTTTTGTGTGCCTTTGAGTTAGAGTTAGGCCTGGAAGGCCGTTGTCAAGCTTTTGATTGTGAAGTAAACTTTCGTTATGTGCATACGCTATGTATAAAATGTTAAGTTACAAGTTATGTATTGAATGTGGGTAAATTAATGTTTTTGCATGATTAATGTCTGCTCATATGGATGCACAACTCATTAGACTATTGGTGTATTTTTGTACATTGCTTCCGCAAGCCCCGATTATTTTTATTGTACAGGAAGGCCTTTGATAATCCAAGGATTACTGGCCGGTTACGATGCCAAACCTTTAGAGGCAGGTATGGGTCGTGACACTTGTACACTTTTTTGATTACTCATTGAATAGACATTGTTGAATACAGGGAAAATGTTAAATACACAAGGTTGAATACAGGGAAACTATTGAATAGACATTATTGAATACAGGGAAAATGTTGAATAGACATTATTGAATACAGGGAAAATGTTGAATACACATGGTTAAATACAGGGAAACTATTGAATAGGCATTATTGAATACAAGGAAAATGTTGAATATACATTGTTGAATACAAGGAAAATGTTGAATACATATGGTTGAATACAGGGAATCTATTGAATAGACATTGTTGAATATAGAGAAACTATTGAATACGCATTGAATACACATCGAATACACATTGTTTAATACAGAGAAATTGTTAAATACACTTTGTTCAATATTAGCAAATAAATATTTGTTCACAATCACCATACAACAATAGTAAATATTGCTAAGTTCATTACATAACAAATAATAATAATAACATAACTTCATTGATAATTAATAGATAACATGTTTTACAAATCCAAAGTAGGAACATAATAAGTTGCAATCTCAAAAACAAACTGTTCAACTTCAACAAGTTAGTCAAACATGTCCCTAATATACAAGCTTTCCGGTGTGCATGCATTAGAAGTCGATAGGGTTAGTGTCACGACCCAAACCCGCCCCTAAAAGTTTGGCATCGTAACCGGCCAGTAATCCTAGATTACCACAGGCCTTACTGTACAAAACGTAATTAATCGGGGCTCGCGGAAGCGAGAATAGAAACTACAATAGTCCAAAGAGCTGTGCATAATTATGAACATACATTTACATGCCAAAATAGTAATTTACCCACCATATTACATAAACAAAATCCATGTACAAAACATATAGGCACCTGCCACAAATACATAACAAAACAAACTCACTATACGGCCTTCCAGGCCTAGCCCAGCAAGGGCATACAAAACTCAGGTAGGCTTTCAAAACGGCGGCTCGACACGAAATCCGCCTAGGCTTGGCTCCCTGACTGCTCACCTATAAAATACATAAATACAGGGGTGAGCTAACGCCCAGCAAGTAACATTAACGTAAAGGGGTAGTGAACGAATTCCACATATATCATATCCGTAAAACAAATCATTCATAAACATAACCATTTCATAACAGAACATACGTAATGGTATATTCCCCAGAACATAAACATAACAGAACATCTTCCGACTAGAGTAATTAGTTCCGGATACTGATTAAACACATATCGTCACAATGAAGTGACTCACGAGATCTCGTAGACTAGTCATGGACCCGCATTTTCATGCCGTCCCCCATGACTTGGGACTCTCTATGGATGCCATACTAGATTCGCAAATAGGATATTCGTTCACAGAAAACATTAACGTTTCAGAAATCATAACATAACATAGCATTTTTAGAACATACTTTATAAGAACATAACTTTACAGAAATGTTACTTACAGTGGTTTTCCAGGACCGGTTGTACGGTCTTCACGTTTTGACCTGCAAATATCCACAGTATCGCATGATCCTTTAACACATATCATCATCAAATCAAGTCCACGTATGCTCTTAATGATGTTTCAATCTCATAACTTCATTATCATGACTTAATTAAGCCTCAAGAATGCTAAAAATGCAATGAGGACGCCAGAATCATGCCTTGAAACACTCTTTGATTTTTTCTGGAAAACAGGTCTACGCTCGAGCGGCCAAACCCCCGCTCGAGCGGACTGAAAACTGGGCCAAAATGCTGGATGTGCGAAATCTACGCTCGAGCGGCCAAACCTCCGCTCGAGCGGACTGTGAAAATCTGGGTAGAAAAACCAGTCCATTTTCTGTCAAACCGTGGCCTCCCTTTTTGCAAAATCAACTTCCACAATCATAAAAGTCAAGGCCAAACTCACTTGAAAACAACTTGAATTAAGCTTCACAACTCCTAACAAAACCCAAATGCCTCATTTACCAAATCAAACCTTGATATGAGATGAAAAAAAAACCATAAAACATGTACATACAAGCTTTATCTTTCAACATTCATGGAGGTCTCCCTCAAATATGCCCAATACACATAATTCGTGCCATAATCTCGAGATCAACATACTAGATGCCAAGGATCAACAATCTATTTCATGAAATTAGAGAGAATTTCTTACCTTGAGTTCTTAATTGGAGCACAATTTACTTGAATCCCCTTTCTTTCTCTTCTTTCCCTTGTTTCTCTCATTTGCTCTCTCTTTCTCACGTATTCTCTCTTCTCTCACTCCCTTAGATATTTTCTTCCTTTATTCTTGAGTCAAAATGGGTCAACAATACTTATCTTAAGCCATGTATATCAAAGATAAACAATTGTGCCAAAACTTAAGCCAAACAAGACTTAGCGATTCAGACGAAATTCAGTCCTCAATTTATTTTCTCAAATGGTTCTAAAAATTCCCGGTATCACATAGGTGTGTTCAATTTCCTTTTCTGAACTCATTACGGTCGTCAATTCCAGTCCCGAAGTCGTAATTCCAACAGATATTTTTCTAATTCGAACAGGTATTCTTCAATTAATTCATATATACACATAATTAATTACTGATAAATATGACACATATTTTGGGGTCATTACAGTTAGAGATGCAGAACCATAAATCTGAGTTGGAGCACTCATCGAACTTCCATGTGTGCCTCTTATAAAGTCCGATTGAGTAAGAGATGTGCCTCCAATACCATCGACCACCTGTAATAATTCAATTAAAAGTACATGTTAGAAGAATAAAGTTTTTGAAAACAAACAATTGATATGAATTTCTCTTTCGAACACGTGCCGGTACATACATACTATTTTGCGTGTCAACCATATAAGGATAATACGGTGTATATGTTGTTGCTGTAGCATGAGATTGAGCTTCAACTTCAGTTCCAAATCGAAGCACCTTAGCAGCCTGTATTTGTTCAAGAATGAAACAAGATTGAAATTTATGAATTGCTTCTACATACTTGAATACAGTTCGTAAAAAAAAATAAAAAAATAATACACAATTTACCTTTGCTTTTGTTTATTTTTTTGCCATTGCTTTCAACCGATTCACTATTTGATCTACTTTGGCAACCTTTTGTTGGGTAACTGGACGGCCTCTTCGCCAAGCAACCAAAGGACTAATCACCTTCTTACTATTAGCTCCTTGTGTAGAACCGATGTGAATCGGACTTTTTCTGGAACATGGTAAATTACTCCCATCACCCAATTCTTCTTTCACGACCCTCTCCTTAATTTCATCCAACCCAAAGTCTATAATTTTAGTTTTGCCTTCAGAGTTACCAGCAAGTTGTACAATGGCAATCAATTTTTTGTTCATCCTCTCATATCAACTTGCATTGAAATCATTCCCAAAGCCAGTATATGTGGTTTTGATGCATATGTACTCTCTATCAAAATCTTTTCTCTAACGTAGCATAATGTATTTAGTTGGCACCTTATTTGTGCACCTTCTCACAAGCACAACAAGTGAGTGAGCACACATAATGCCTCTAAACTCAAACAACCGACACATACATTGAACTTCACATTCAGTTGAATTAAAATAGACAACAACTCCACATGCTTCATCTTCTCACAAACTACCATCGCTTCTTGGACATTATATGTAGATATTGACCCCTCATCTTTCAGAAACAACGGCTGACAGTAAACTAATCTGTTCAACTCTCCTTGAACTTCTTTGAATTTTGCATTGGTGTAGGCTTGCTAAAATTGCTTCTCAAAACCATATATAGTTAGGTAATCAAACAATTTGTGTCGAGACTTGAAGTCTGCTTTCTTCTCTTTCTCTACCTCACTTCTCAAGGCATTGCCATATTGTTCAACAAGTTGCTTCAATGTAGTCTTTGGGTTTACATATCCATCAAAAAATCCATTCATACTTTCACTTCGTTGTGTAGTTGACATGCCATCCCAAAAAATGTCTTTAACATAGACAGATACCCATCGATGCCGCTCATCATATAGTACCCTCAACCACTCATTATCATAAAGATTGAATGTTGCAAGTATCTATTCCTATTTATTCTCAAATTCAACTTTTGTCAAACAGTCATAAACTGCATTTTGCATAGCCAACTTTATGGCTTCATATTGAGCATATCTTTTCAACTTATCTGGAATTTTCTTCATGATATGCCGTAAGCACCATCGATGTCGAGCTTGTGGAAAGACAATTTCTATAGAATTTTGCATAGCTCTGCACTGATTAGTTATGATAGCTTTTGGAGAATAATTTGACATGCAACTTAACCACGACTTGAATAGCCAAACAAATGTGTCATTGTTTTCACTAGATAACAATCCACAACCAAGCAAAATGAACTGTCCATGATGATTAACTCCTACAAATGGAGCAAATGGCATGTCATATTTGTTCGTCAGAAAAGTTGTGTCAAATGAAACAACATCTCCAAATGCTTCATAAGTCACTCGACTCCTTGCATCAGCCCAAAACAAGTTTCTCATGCGAAACTCCTCATTAACATCAATTATATAAAAGAATATCTCACTATGTGATTGCATCCTCATAAAATAACTTTGAAGTGATTCGACATTATCTTCCCCAAGCCTCAATTTTCTAGCTCTCTCAATGTAATTCCTTGCATATCGCTCATCAAATATCAAAGACTCATATCGCCCTGCTTCAACAACCATTGAATGAAAGTTCCTAAATACCCTAATCTTTGTTTGTTCATTAATTTCTAATCTTCTCTTCACAAGAGTAAGAATTTTCTTATTCATTGCAAAATGACGTGAGTCGGTGGGAATCAAATCATGATTATGCTCAAGGTTAATTGTGGTTAGTTTATATCTCCCATCCTTTTGTACACTACCTCGTACCCTTACTTTGCAACCAATTTTTGTGGACAAAGATGACTTTAAAGGGTTGACTTCTGATTTCTTTTTTCTTTTCCCCTCTCGAGAACATTCAACCCATCATCTCCAAAATGTTGTGCTCTATGAGCTATAGAAAATCCAACATGCTTAGCATATTTGCCATAAAATGTGTACACTTCTTCCCTTGAGCTAAAACACACACTCTTCTTAGGTTCTTCAACTTCTTCACCCTCATTTATTGAAGGATTGTCGCCAAACATTTGAATCAACCTCCATTCTTCCACTTTGCAGAATGAAATAACAATTAAATGATTTCAGAATGATTATATAACACAATGCTCAAACAAACACAATGAATCAGTTCCCTAACACAATGCCCAAATTGAGGACAAATACTAATTTGAACAAATATTAAAAAATGGAACTAATTTGAACAAATATTGTGTGACTATCCCCAAAGTGTATGAACAAATATCAGCAAATTGAGATTATGTGACTATCCCCAACCCCAAGTGACCATATTTAAATTTGAGATTATGTGACTATCCCCAACCCTTTATTACATAATATTTGTTCAAATTAATTTTTAGGGAATGTCCAATTGAGTCACTAGGGTTGGGGATAGTCATATAGATCCATTATACAGAATTTGAGGAAGTTTCTTGACATAAGAACATAAAAAATTGAATTAATTAAAGAATATATTTACCTTTAACCCATTGAAAGTATGTGAAGAATTAATAGAGATCTATCAAATGAAGTGCTAAGACTTTGAAGGTCCAAAAACAGTTCCATAGTCATATATGAAACTGATTTTTTAGGGAAATCTTATAGGAAGTTAATGAAATTGATTTTTTACCTCATAAACTGCTATAAGAAGTTATGTTTTGTTTAACTACTATTACTGATTTCTTATTTGGAGAGCTAGGGGAAAAGGTTTACCTCATAAACTACCGATCCACAGTACGTGCGAGATCGGGACTGAAAGCGAGACACAGACATGCAGCCGAAGATTGAGGACAGCAATAGGTAGAAATGCAGCCGAAGATTACATCTACCTCACACGCAAGATCATTTGGATTGTGTACGTGGGAAAAGTCAGAGTTTGGATAGACAAAATTGAATACTGATAGATCTGTAAGTTGGGATAATACTAGCTTTGGTGATTTGCTTTGCGATTACAATGACCGTCGTCAATGGCGAAGAGCTACGATGGATGAGGAGAATGGCGGAAAGCTATGGTGCCGACAATGTGGACAGATGAGGAATGATAATTTTGAATTTGGGCTCCCGCTCCCGCTCCCGCTCTATCAAATTTTTTATTTTATTTTATTTTATTTTATTTTTTCTCACACTGCGTGCGTGTACGCATCCTTCTTCCACGTCAACTGCCAACTCACTGGGGTCCTGGGGTCATGTTCCACTGGGGTTCTGTAGAGGAACTATTCCCCAAAATTCGTCCCCATCGTCTCGGATTGCTTCAGGCAACTTCACAGCACACGCCAACTCCATCAATGGAGCAACAACTTGGCGCCAAATTCGAGCAAATTCTCAACGAACCCACAAGCGCCTCCACTTCTCTGCAAGCCCTATCTCTCGCTCGATCTCTCATCCTCAACCCTTCCACCTCCGACTCCACCATCTCTTCTCTCCTCCAAACCCTATCTCTCTCTCTCCAACCAGACCGCGACCCTCTCTCTCTCCGCCACACTCTCTCTCTCCTCTCCGACCTCGCCGCCCACCGCCGCCACCTTTCTCACTCCATCTTCCACACTGTCCGCTCATTTTCTCTCCTCTGCAACCCTACCTCAACTCGCACCCTCGCCGCTTCTCTCTCCGTTCTCGCCTCAATCGCTGAATCAAACCAAACCCTAGCTTCTGATCTCAGTGAGCTCAGCGAGAGTCTATTTCTCAAACTCTGTTTTTTCCCGAGTGTGTCTGTTCGGCATTGGTTGTTGTTGAATGCGGAGAGGTTTTGGATTCGGCCGCCTTTGTTGCTGACTGTGTTTTTAGGGTTTACGAAGGATCCGTATCCGTATGTGAGGAGAGTTGCTTTGGATGGACTGTTTGGTCTGTGCAAGTCCATTGTTGTTGAGGATTGTACTCTGGTTGAGAGTTGCTATTGCCGTGGTGTTGAGCTTCTGAGTGATATGGAGGATTGTGTAAGATCTTCAGCTGTTCGCGCGGTATGTTCTTTGTTTTTTGCCATTGTTTGCTTGAATTGTCCATTTTTTTTTTCCTGGCTAATTCTGTTTATAGGGAAGGAAATTTAGAGATAATGCAATCTCTATTGTGCTCATGCTATAGTAAAATGTGGTTTAGAACACATGTTTGGTGTAATAAATCTTATTAGATGCATATGAAATGAACTCTTTTGGGGTTGGTAGTGAATTACAATCCAGTAACACCTGTTTTTATAGCTTTTGTATTCGATTTGCAGCAAATGTAATGGTTTTTGTTCAAATCTTTGTTCACGATCAGTGCTATTCTCGCTCAAAGTTTACTTTTGAATTTGGTGTTGATAAGCTTCTTGCTTGAGCTATCAATATAGGGGGTCTTTTAAGTGGTTTTTTTTTGCTGTATTTGGGTCTCAGATTAGTGGAGAGGGAAAAGTAAAAGTAAAAGGAAAAAGATGGGAAAACAAAATGAAGTGAAGGTTTCTCTTGTTTGGTTGGGTTAGGAAAATGAATAATAAGAATTTACAAAAATGAAAAAAAATAATCTTTTGTTTGATTACCCCATAAAAAATGAATATTCTATTTTTCATTTTCTTTTCCCTTAACAAATCCAAGGTTTATTGGTACATTCTATGTAGTAAAGTGGTTAGAATTTTTTTTTCTATGCTAAGCTGATTAGTAATTTCATTTCTGTTTTATTTTCTTTCCACTCTATAAATCCAAGGTTCATTGATATGTTCTACGTAGTAAAGTGGTTAACTTTTTTTACATTTATAGTACTTTCTATGCCCAGCTGGTAACTTCACTTCTGCTTACCTTCTTAATTATTAGATCTCTAAAAGTTTAGGATGGTGGCTTTAACATCAATCAATCTGAGATATATGGACAATAGGATTTTAATGGGCTTAGTTCATGTTGTGTACAGGTTACTCAGTGGGGACAATTACTTGTGGCATTGAACCATGACGATAATAAGAGAGATTTGTCAAATGCATTATTTATCCAGGTACTATTTAAAGTACTATGTTAATTAGGTATGAGAACATAGGTGAAATTTCATTTTGTGAAATCAATTTGTGAAAATAGTTTTTTTTTGGAAATATTAATAACGCTGTCGCTGATTTCTGAGGCTTTTGTTGTTACATTTATTTGTAACATATTGGTATAGATTGTTCGATAGAGGATATATTGGCATGAGGTTCATGCATTCTATGGCCCCGTTTGGTAAAGTTGTGGGAAAATGATTATAGCTTATAGTTTAACAGCTTATAGCTTATAACTGTGAACATAAACTGATTTTTGACTTATAAATTAAGCTTCTCCTCCTTCACTCAAAGAATAAGTTGATTTTTGACTTACAAAAAGTTATAAGCTGTATTGTTAAGCTGAACCAAACACATCAAAATAGCTTAAATTAAGCTAAAAGCTGAAATAAGCCCTACCAAACAGGGCCTATGCTTGATTTGTCTGTGCTAAAACTGGATGTATATTTTGTATCTTGTCAGGGTGACTGGAAAGAACTGTCCATGATTCTCATATAAAAATACCCTGTAGGGTGAAATCTTGCATCTGGTTCCAATATCCTGTGGATCTAATTTTAAACTTCTCATGTACTCTCTCTCTCTCTCTCTCTCTCTCTCTCTCTCTCTCTCTCAGTTTTTGTTATATGTCATCAGATTTGTGAAATATTGGATAGCTTTGCTAATTTAATTGGCCAAGTTTTGTCTAGAAAATCTTCAAGGACCCTGTTTGGTTATCTGGTTTCTGAAATTTTTGGGAAAAATATAAATTAGTTTGACGGAAATAAACACTACAAATTTACATTTTTAAAATTTTCAAAAATTACTTTTGTCTTATAAAAAAGAGAGAATCATATCAAAATGATGAGTGTTTTTGAAAATTTTCATTTTTTTTTCCGCCAAACTAGCTTTTACTTAATAAAAATAAAAATAAAAACAGAAGACATATTTTGAAAACAAAACCAAACAAGGTGACTGATATCATTCCTGTATCAAGAACATGGTAGGATGTCCTTTTTCTTTTATCTTGTTGCAATGTAGCATCATTAATCATTGTGTAAAATTGTTGCCCTGATATCTCTGTCATATATGATTGCAGCTCTGTTCTATGGTAAGAGACATGAATGTGAAGGTCAGAGTTGAAGCTTTTGATGCCCTTGGGGAGATAGGTATGGTGTCGGAGGATATTCTATTACAAACCCTATCAAAGAAGGTGCATTCTGGCATTAAAGGAAAGACCTATCCTGGGCTGTGCTCTGGAAAACCATTTGATATACCGGCATCAAGCGCTTCTGGAGCCATTTTGCATGGGCTGGAGGATGAATTCTGTGAGGCGAGTTTCATAATTTTGTTGTTCACTTTGAGGCTTTGAATCTTATGTCATTTTGAGAAGGTGATATGATATCTAGTCTTTGATTAGTCTGAACTTCATGTACTGATTTTAATTGATGGACAACTCAATTATTCCAATGTGCACTCCAAGTAGACTGGGCATTGGTTTTATATGTTGTCTCCCATGATCACCATAACAAATCTGACATTTGGATCTGTTTTTAAATAGTCTTGTTTGATGCCGTTAATAGATAATTACTGCTGTTCAGAGGCAATTTGGTGTAGGTTTTCAAATTTTTACGATTGAGACTGTCTGTTTATTCTGTAGGTACGAAGGTCAGCCTGTCATTCCATTCAGACACTCAGCATATTGTCTGCTGATTTTTCTGGTGAAGCCTTAACTTTATTGGTGGACGTGCTGAATGATGATTCAATGGTTGTCCGGTTACAGGCTTTGGAAACCATGCGTTGTATGGCACTATTTGATCATCTAAAGGTGCAAGAAACACACATGCATATGGTAAATATTTGATCCTTCTTAAAACCAACCAATTGGATATCAAATTTACAGGTTGTGGAAATGTTTAATGGGTTCACTCTATGTATTATGTTTGGGTGCTGCTTTAAACTTGTTCCTTCAGTTGTCCGAACACTTAACACAATGACATCTCGTAGTTCGTACAGTTTGTTTCCTCTGACATGCGAGGTCAAAATGATTACTGAGCATCTGTCCCCTGGTTTAATTTGACCTATCTCAAGTATATACTTATCCTTTAACTAATTTTCTTTGCAATAATATTTACCCACTTAAATTTTGAAACATACACATGGAATTGTGCTATTCTGTGCATTTGTTTTTTGGAATATGAGATTGTCGTACATATTTTCTAATATTGTATCGTTGTTTTGTTTTGCAGTTTCTTAGCACTCTAGTTGACTCTAGTGCTTTGGTAAGATCTGCAGCAAGGAACGTACTTCGAGTAGTAAAGCTGAATGATATAGCTATGTTTAAATTATCTGTTGATGGCCTTCTAGAAAATTTGGAAATGTATCCACAGGTTTGTGTTCTTTGCCTTTATTTTTTCTTGCTATACAGAATTATACGGAGTACAAATTTTCCATTTTTAGCTGTACTCATTTTATCTTATTGTCTTTTCCTAATTTGTAAAGTTTGGTTCTTTTCTTTGAACATGTCAGGATGAAGCTGATGTATTTTCTGTTATATTTAATATTGGTCGATGTCATGGGAATTTTGCAGTTGACATTACTGAGAGGGTTTCGGACGAGGTTAGTATGACGATAGATGCTATGGCTGGATCTACTAGTTTGATAGATGAACACTGGTTCTTTCTTCTTCTTATTCCTTTTTTTATTTGTTTTTATTTTTTTATAATGAACATGCATTCTTTCATTTACTAATAGCACCAATGTTGTTTATGTCAATGGGCTTCAATTCATTCAATGGGTCTATTTATCTGGTGTTCATCTTACATCCACCTAGTAGGGATCCATCTAAATTTTCAAAAGGATGTCATCCATGGGTCATCATTAAATACGAAAGCTTTTCTATATGTAGGTGTAATTGCTCCTTGATATTTGATTTAACACCTAACTACATGCTCAGACAAAAGATTTTAATCATATTGTTGTTGGTTTCTTAGAGATGAGGCTGGTCTAACAGGTGTATTCAACTTAAAATAATCCAAATAATTTGTGTGCGCACATGGGTCTAGGAGTGAGGTTCTATTCGTGTTTTTATGTGCGAAACTTGATATCAGAGCTTGTATTGTCTGTTTGAATTACGAGGGAAAATCCAATATATGTGTGTGTGTGTCCCCTTTTGTATCAGATTATGACACTAGTTCTCATCAGATCAATTGACATGATTTTTCTGGTCTACTTTTGGATATACTTCAGATTGAGCCTTCCTTTGGTGGCAAGTTGGGGTTTGATAGTAGGAGAGTAGCTGCACTGCTAGTGCTGGCCATCTCAGCTCCACTTTCAAATGAACAGCGCACTTGCAGTACTCCACAGAGAATATTTTCTTATGCTGTCACACTGCTAGGGAGGATTTCTCATGCTTTGAGTGATGTCATGGACCAGAATACCCTGTTGGCTTATTTGTCTCATTGTAGTAGTTCCATGGTTATTTCTGCTGCAGAGTTTGACTTCAAAAAGAAGGAACCATTCTTACCTCTTGAAGATGGTGTGCCAAATAATGGCAGTGATATTCCTGCTGTGGATCTTATACTTGAGAAGGTCAAAGATATTTGGCAGTTGATACAACTTGGATGCACGGGTGAAGTACTAAAGACGTTGAGGTTGGAATAAAATATATTTTGTTCTCTTAGCATTCTTTTCCCCTTATTTTTTGTTTTTGTTTTTTTGTCTTAATTTAAAAATTGAAGAGACATGTTATGATACTAGATATTCTGTCCTTTTCTTTCTTGATCATGGATTGGTGTTTGCATGTATACAATTGCCTGATTTGCTTACATATTCCTATATCAGTGACTCTTCTGAGTTTTTGACACTTGCAGGAGTTGGAAGAATGTGTTGGCAACATTCACTACTGGGTCATCTCCCGGTTCAATAGCTTTTATGTTGCAATATTTAAGGGTTGTGAAACTGATGGCAAAGATATGGCTGCGCTTTATCTCCCCAAGAAAAGTCTGCCTTTATGGAATGGGAGAGGTGGGTCTCTTATTGGGAAAACTAGACACAACCCTTAGAGAAATGAGGTATAGGTTCATAGGGTTGAGTAAAGAAGAGGAGTTGCATGTCTTGGAGCTGATATTACTGAATTTTATACTGAGGTTGTCCAGTGTTGAAGTCTACTGTGATTTTACTACTTTGAAGAATCTGCATTCTACATTGTCACAGGTAGAATTTCTCCATGAGGAATTATCCATTCAACCTTCCAATTTCGTGACTGAACTCAAGAAATCATTGCACGAGATTGGTTTCTCTACTGATGGACCTTTCTACACCCCGTTTCTGATTCAGAAGTTAGTTGAATTTTTCTCCTTGAAGCAGTTTGTCTTCTGTGGAAAACTCAAGCACATAATGGCAGAATTGGACGTTCATGATAATGACTTTGAAAATCCTTTTCACTTCATTTCAGGGCTTCCTGTTGGTATACCATTAGAGATCACTTTGTATAATATCTCGAGGGAGAATAGGTTGTGGCTGCAACTGGCTGTGGATGAGACTTTAACTGAATTTGTTTTCTTGGATTTGGAACGATTTGGAGGCAGCAACCAAATCAGGAAATTCACATTCGTTGCACCCTTCTACAAAACTCCAAAAGCAAATTCTTTTTCAATGAGGGTTCACATTGGTATGGAGTGCTTGTCTGAGGATGTTTATTCATTCAAAAGACGTGGGGGTCCAAAACGGGAGTTAGTTTTTCTGTGCAAGGAAAAGGAAGTGTTTCTTTCAATGGGTGTGAAAGAGTGATTGGTTATTTTATTTTCCTTTGGGTAAACAGTATCGCATTGAAAAGATAGACCACATGTTTTTATGTTTAAAAACTGCAGGCTTGCTGATCAATCTATTGAGAAAATGACGTGGACCCTTTTTTCTTTTACATTCCCATGGACTTTGAAGTAATTTAGAAGGGAGTAATATATGTCAGCTAATCATCACATTCTTGGACAATAAATGTCCTTGTATTTGTGCGGAAAACAGAGAGGGCCAATCTTTCTCAAGCGTAAGTGGTATGCTGATGATTCTATAAGAAGGAGATGAGTTGGAGATGAAGCATGTGCTGTTCTGATCATATTGTTCCAACACTGGCTTCCAGTAAAGACAGTGAAAGCAGCAGCCTCGGGAAGAGATGACACCAAATGGTAATCTACCAACTCTTTCCATTTATCCGAAGTGCTTGATTCCAGACTTGAGTTTGCACTTTGCATATGATTTTCTTCTTTGAACTCTCATCACCTTGAATAAAGGGATATTGTGTGATGCAGATGCTCTATGCATTTTGGAACAATCTGGAGGTTAACTTCTCTTAAAGGTGCCTTTAGTCCTCCACTGTTTCTCTTTGTCTGCTCAATTACACTCGCAGTTCATGCCTGTTACATTTTCCATTATATATTTTGTGTTGTTGTCACACAGCTGTGTTTGTGTGTCTGGCAAGGATGTGAAGAACTTCCTGCCATTCCGCCAACCTTCAATTCTGACATTTCCTCCCTTAGCCAAAGGTGCCCCTGGAAGTAGTTCTCATTTGACATGGCAGTCAAAAATCTTACCAAAAAATTTGCTTCTGGTACGTATTCTCTATAATCCAGAGATCAAACAGTAAAGCTGCTAAATGGGAGGTGGTTATTAAAACTAGATCGGGATTGTTGTCTAAACTTCTGGGCTATTGCAATTGCGCTGTCCAATTTGAAATCACATAAAAGAAGAATTAGTGTAAACTATCAATAGGTCTTAATAGTTTGATTTAATTTTTATCAAATCTTATTGAAAATAAGTCATAATAAAGTAATCGCTAATAATTTTTTGTGAGGATTTTTGGCATATGTTGCTTAAAATTAACAATTTGGGACTTTTTTTTGTCACTTTTTTTTCAATATAAATTGTCCTTAAAACTTATAATTAGTGATGTTTTTCTGTGACGAATTTTTTAAATTGTTGTTGAAAGTTAAAAATTAGTATTTTTTTCTTTTTTGGTGATAATTTTTTTAAACGGTAATAATTAGTGACAAAATTTTCAAAAACTATTGTTAAAAATTAACAATTAGTAATTTTTTTAATAGTGTTTGATGAAGTCATTATTTGTTATAGGACTTGACGTAAGTTTCTTATATATCTATATTTTAAGACTAATGCTATATGCACCAATAAGTGTATTAATTAGTGTACCAATTGATGGTGTGACATAATTTAAGATGTTTTTGATATTTGTAATTTGTATAATGAGTGGGGTCAATAGTACTATCATAACTAATGTTGGTATACTAGTTAGTATATTAATTGGTGCATGTAGCACCACTCATATTTTTATTCAAATAATGTTATATGTACTAATTGGTATACTAATTAGTATACTAACAGATGATGTGATATAATTTTAAAAGTTTTGGATATTTGTAATTTGTATAATGGGTAAAGTCAGGAATGATGACATAAAGTATGTTGGTATATTAGTTGGTATATTAATTAGTATATATAATATCACTATTTTTATTCTTTAGAGAACCCGGAATCCATTAATGTGCATTAATGTCTAATTTTGTGACATTTATTTATTCATCAAATTTATTAATTTGTCGGACGGGATCTAGATGGTAATCAGTGTGTTTGGTTTGAGTTTTCTGAATTAAGTTTTTTGCAAATTGAGTTTTTTGGTTTTCGCGTTTTTTTTTTAGTGAATATTTTTAAAATTTTAAACTTTTTTTTTTTTTATTTTTTTAGATGCACCGTACTTAGATATATCTAAAAAGTAAAAAATTTGTAAAAAAATATTTTAAAAAATTAATAAATACATAAAAATACAAAAAATGTATTGAATTTTTGTATTTTTTTATATTTTTGGTATTTAATGAATTTTTAAAATATTTTTTTTATAATTTTTTTTTACTTTATAGGTGTATTTATGTTAGGTATGTCTAAAAAGTAAAAAAATTGCTTAAAATATTAAAAAAATTTAGTAAAAACAAAAAAACACGAAAAATAAGAAAATTGAATTTTCTAAAAAATATTTTAGAAAAATGGAACTAAGCAAGTAAAATATTATTTTAGAACCCGACTTGAGATGAAGTTTTTAAGCCTGATGTCATGACGGGTTGGGGACTAGAATGCTAGATTTGCAGGATCATTCCGGAATCCAAACCACCAAATAGGGAAAAATCTGTAGCTTGATTAGAAGTTAGAAGCCTTGCCATTCTGTGAGAACGGGTCGTCTGTGCCCCTTTCCCTGTAGCACCCCCTGTAGCCTCCAAAACGACGTCGTTTTGGGGGCGGATTTTCAGAAAAAAAAAAAAAAAAAAAAAAAAAAAACGCAGAAGAGGGAGGGGGGAGGAAGGAGAGGGAGAGGGAGAGGGAGAGGGGAGGGGAGGGAAGGAGGGAGGAGGGAGGGAGGAGGAGGGGCCGGACTGAACTGGAGGGGGCCATAAATATTGGGGGAGGAGGAGGAGGAGGCGGAGAGGTGGAGCTCGCAGCCATGGCTGCCATGGCTGCGACGGCGGCAGCGATGGCGGCGACGACGGCGAGAGACGACGACGCGGCGACGATGGCGAGGGACGACGACGGCGAGCTCGCCCTCCTCCCTCCTTCCCTCCCCTCTCCCTCTCCCTCTCCTTCTCCTTCCTCCCCCCCTCCCTCTTCTGCGTTTTTTTTTTTTTTTTTTTCTAAAAATCCGCCCCCAAAACGACGTCGTTTTGGGGGCTACAGGGTAGGGCTACAGGGTAGCGCTACCGAGGATTCGGATTCGCCATTCTGTGGCCTATTTTGGCTTGGCAAGCCGATTAAAAGTTCGTTTTTTAATTTTTTTAGATTCCATCATTTTTTTCACCTTTTTATATTTCATCCGTCACAAAATAATAGTTCTTTTTGGAGAATTTGAATTTTTTAAAAATATAATTACTTCTTCCGTCCCAAAATAATGGTCCCTTTTGGGGAATCTAACTTTTTTTGGTAGTACAATTATTGTATTTTAAAAAAGTTGATTTTCCAAAACAACAATGATTCATCCCCTCTTTTCCCCTCACCCCCTTTGACCCCCTCTTTCTCTCATTGGTTACTTTTTCTTTTTCTTTTTCTTTTTCTTTTTTTTCCTGCTCCTCCAATCACCCCCCGCCACGTGGCAAAGGGGGGTGAGGGGGTGGCCCCCAAAAGGGGGTCCCAAGCATTATTCTTTCCAAAATTCCCCTTTGAAGTACATTTTTTTGAAAATATCAATGTCATAATTGTACTTTTTATATTATTTATGAATTTAAAAGAAGGGCAAAATAGGAAATTTATATTATTTTGTACTTGATTTTTGAAGAGGGACTAATATTTTGGGACAATGAAAAATAGAATAAGGGACTAATATTATGGGACGGAGGGAGTATTACATTTTAAAAATATTAATTTTTAAAAATTATCCTTTGATAATACATTTTTTTTGAGAATATAATTGTCATAATTATACTTTTTATGTTGTTAATGAATTTAAAAGACGGACAAAATAATAAATTCATATTATTTTATTTGTTAATTTTTAAAAAGGGATTAATATTTTAAGACAATAAAAATTAAAATAAGAAATTAATATTTTAAAATACATAATATATATATTTTTTTAAAAAAATCAAAATTAACTTTTAATCAATTTCTCAAAATAACCATTCTCTGGTTGAATTATAGTGTCTATGATGAGTCTGACAAAATAAAACACATGTGGATCCTTCTGAATCCAAGGCCATGTCCAATTCTGGAAGATTTTTCTCTTTTTTTGAAGGTAAATTCTTGAGGGCACTAATTAGTGCTATCACTAATGATGTGACAGTGGGTTTCACCCACTGTTACAGTGTGTGTTGTGTCTTGATTTTTTTTTTCTTCTCCTTTTCCACATCATTAGTACTGGGATTAGTGATAGCAAATTAGTAATATGTAGCATTGCTGTTTTTTAAACCTGTCACTGTATTTCACCCAAGTAATTTCTAGTTTCTAATATGAAACCCCCCCCCCCCTCTCTCTCTCTCTCTCTCTCTCTCTCTCTCTCTCTCGTTTAGAGCAGGTGATATGGGATCTGGGGTACAGTGGGTACGAATTGAAATGTCGTTCTTCCATGAAGACCATGTGGGGTTGTCTGTCTGGATTAAGCAGATAGAAACAAACAGCTAGCACATCCATTTTCGCAATTATTTTCTTTTTGGATAGCGGTGGTCAAGTCTCAACTTAAAACCATTCACATGAATCCACTGAGGTAAGATGCTAACCAATTGGCTAGATCAAATTGACCACTCTGTATATACACTATTTATTTTTATTTTTTGATCTGTAAAATCTCCCAAATATTCCTAAATTCTGATACCCCACCTCTCTCAAATCCACCAAAGTCACATAAGATGATGGTTGCTTTATTCTACCTGTAATTCACTAGCTGATTGTTTATGAATGATAATTTCCTCAATAAAGGTGTTCACATATGTGCCATAATTATGTTTGAATTTTGAGTTATGTTAATTTTGAATTTGTTTTCTATTTTTTTTTTTTTAACAATGGCAATGATTGTTGTATTTTGAATTTTTTTTTTTTGTTTTTTGGTTTTGGATACATTGAAAGTAAATTATATTTTGAATTTTGAATTTTAAATTTTGAGTTATGTTATAATTATTTGAATTTTGAGTTATGTTAGAATTTTGAATTTTTATTTTTTTAACAATGGCAATGATTTTACCTTTTTCTGTGTCTGACACGTTTGAAAGATCAGCCATTGCACGTGGTTTTCTTGGTGATTTTAATTATTTCTTTTCCTTCATACTCTTAAGCAAGGGGATTTTCTTTACGGGGTGGGTTCTTTTCCGTCCGTGATCAGATTAGAAGGTATTATTGGGCTTATAAGGGCTCGTCGTGGGTATTATTTCGATAATCTGAACCGTTCAATGTGTAGAACTCATTAAGTACTATATATCTATAAAAAATCACATTGATCAGATATTGATAGTTATCTCATCGAATTAAATTTCTATTTACCATTTATTTTTTTATACAAAATTGATTTGATCACGTAGCTATTTATATTCGATCAGCGTGATTTTTTTACAGACATATAGTATTCAACGAGTTCTATACATTGAACGGTTCAGATTATCGAAACGGGACCCATGATAGGCCTCTACAGGCCCAACAGTATCTTTCAGTTCGTGATCAGACAGGAGGGAAGCCAGTCCCTTTCTTCACTGTCGAAGCTATTGTGGAACAATGTCAGAGACTATGATTTTTTTAATTTTATTATTATTATTATTTTGTTTTGGGGATCATGTTAGTTAAATAGTTGTTTAGAAATCAGAAAAGCTTCTTTGAACTTTTGTCTTGTGATCATTAGGGCTATTTAAGGGTATCTTTAACGGTTCATTAAATATTTAGGGTACTTACCAATTAGTCCTATTAATTAGACTTATTTACTTACAGGTCCTAATTAATAAATTTAACACTATAAAAATAAGAGAGTGATAAATTTATCACTAAAAATTTATTCATAAAAACAAAGAGACTGATAAATTTATCACTATAAATTTATTCATAAAAATAAAAGACTGATAAATTTATCTTTATCACTTAATAAATTTATCAAATAGGACTTAATGGGTAATAAGTCTCCAAAGTAGGACCTATTAGGTAATAAGTCTCCAAAGTAGGACCTATTGGTAGTTTACCCTAAATATTTTATTAAATTTTAGTAAAAAAAGAACGAATTCCTTTATTTGATATTGCCTGTTCCAACGGAGGGATTTGGCTTTTCATCAAACTACAAGGCGGGCAACCAGCCGATCAATCGGCTGGTTGACCAGTCAGTACAAAAAATAAAAAAACAACAATTGAATTGTTTGTCATAATAATTATGAAAGAAGAGAAGCATTGTTTGGTTGGGAACTTAGGAGTTATAGAAAAAGAAGAACAATAAGAACAAGTTGAGAGAGAAGGTTCGGGCCACCACCACTATCGACACCAAAGCTCTTTCTCTCGTGGGAGGTAGGTGGACACTTCCATTCCATCATCATTATTTACTGTAAGATTTAGGCGATATAACTAAGGGAATATTTCTTTTCTTTTTCTTCCCAAATGAAAGCACCTCTTCCATTCCATCAATATCTCTCTCTCTCTCTCTCTCTCTCTCTCTCTCCCTCCTCAATTCAAACAAAAGATGATAGAAATATTCAATTTTAGGAATGGACTCAGGTTCTAAATATGGGTTTGTTCGCAGAAGATCTAGAGATAATTCCAGTTTATTCTTTAGTGTTGAGTTTGAGAAAACTTAGTGTCAAAAATGGGAAAGAAATAGAAATTTTATTTGTTCATTTCCATTTTTGAAATAAATTCAACTTGTTTGAAGAAAAAGATAATCTCTGTTTGATAGCAAATTTAAAAAGTGAATTCATAGGAAGTTTCGATGTTTTGGGTCTTGAGATTATGAATATTCAAATTAATAAGTTGATTTCTAAAAAATCTAGAACATTTGAATCGTCGGGATTCATATTCGATTTTGATCTTGCAAACCTAGAAACTGATCTCCTAGTTCGGATGTCCAAACCATGGCTGTTGCTCTTCATTTTCTCTACAATCTAGACAACCGAGGGGATAACCAGCCAGTCGTCTGGTAGGCCCCATTACTAATGTACACACATAGTAAAATGGTAAAATTTGCCCAGCTCCTCAGTTTGGTGAAAATTTTGGAGCGTTCTCAATTTGATATAATTTTGATAAAACCGTTGGAGACAAAAAAAAAGTGTCCTTTTTTAACAAATTCAAATTTGATGACGATTTTGGTGAACCATTGGAAATGACCTAAGGAAGTTGTTCTTTTCTTTATTGACCAGGTTCAAATTTCTTATTACTCAAGTGGAAGTCTAACGATTTAGATAGATCAATTAACTTTTTTCAGTTTGATTTATGAGGATGAATCCTAAAAGTATTGCCTTGGAATGTTTTGGGCATAAAAAAAATAATTTTTATTTTATTTTATTTTATTTTACTTTGGGTCTTGTGGGGCCTAAAGCATGATTCTTGTAAACATGGATGAGTTGTAAACCACGTAGAAGAGAGATGCACTTAGGTGGTACGTAAAATCAATTAACTATTTGTTTGGGATGTGGGTTAATTTTTTAATTTTTTGATTATTTTAGTTTGAGATTAAAAAATTTCATTTGAGATGAGTTTTTTGGTTTTTTTAATTTTGTGAGAGCAAAAATAAAATGATTATAGTTTAGATGTGATATTCTGTTTTATTAGTTTTTTAGCTTATTTTGTTTTTTATTTTAATAATTTTTTGACTTTTTATGAAAAGATATAAAAAAAATAATAAAGTGAAATGATGTGATAATTTATAATATTTTTTTAATTTTTTAACTAAAATGTGTAATTATCAAACGAGATTTTTGTGATTATTTTAGATCAAAAAATTTATACCAAACATAACTTACGGTTGTGCACAAGTCAAAAAGTATAATTGATTCCGACATAAAAAGTAATAGAAGAGGAATGATTTCACTTTCATTTTTTGAGTTCTATGTTTATGTATGAAATTTTTGTACAAAACTTTTACTTGCATAACATTATAGCTTTATAAAATAAAAAAAATAAAAAAAAGGAAAAATTAAAATTCAATGTATGTTTTTTAAAAAAAAAAGTAATTAGTGATAAATTTTACCGACTTCAATAATTAAAGTTATAAATTTTTTCATAAATTTATAAATATTTTGTGAATGCACATTGATTTGTAATTTTTTTCTATAAAAATTAATTATGTACTTTTCCAACACAATACAAAATTTAAAGGCAAATTATGAAAAAAATTCAGAATTTTACGTATTTTTTAAATTAAACTCTAAGGTTTTAATTTTATCAATTTAAAATTTGAATTTCATTCGGTATTACAATTTATGCCCGTCCATCTTCTCAAAAACTCAAATCTTGACATCAAATCCATCCGAAAACAACGTGGTTTGCCCCCAATTCCATATATAACCCCAAATCTCCATTAAATGTTCAAAATACATTTTCCATAGAATAGCTAAAATACTATTTTTTCTATCAATTTTTTTAACAAAAATAGACAGATGATTTAAAACTAAAAACAAATAAAAAAAATTAATTTTTAATTTGATGAAATTATATCTTTATAAAAAAAAAAAAGGGAAAATTAAAATTCAATGTATGTTTCAAAAAAAAAAAGTAATTAGTGATAAATTTTACCAACTTCAATAATTAAAGTTATAAATTTTTTCATAAATTTATAAATATTTTGTGAATGCACATTGATTTGTAATTGTTTTCTATAAAAACTAATTATGTACTTTTTCCAACACAATACAACATTTAAGGGAAAATTACAAAAAAAAAAAATTCAAGGTTTCACGTATTTTTCAAATTAAACTCCAAGGTTTTAATTTTATCAATTTAAATTTTGAATTTCATTCCATATTACAATTTACACCCTCCATCCATCTTCGTCTATTGAACTAATGAAAAATTCAGGATGTGCTTGGTTTGGTTTTAGGAGATAAATTTTCAAAAAAAAATTTAGGGACAGAGTTTAAATTTTTTTTTGATTTGTTTGGTTATATATTTTGGAAATAGTTTTGGAGTATAGGAATTTGGGATGATTTGATATTTTGTTGTAGTTGAGTAGATGTGTGCGAGAGAGAAGAAGTGATTGAGAAGGAGAGAAGGAGAGAGGAGAGAGAAAAGTGATTAATTGATGTGTAGGAGATAGAAGTGATTTTGATTTTTTTCCCCCCCCAAAATCACTAAACTAAACAAAATTTTAAAAAAATTTCTTTAAAATTTCTTTCTCAAAAACAAACCAAACAAGGCCTCAAATTTTGATGTCAAATCCATCCGAAAATGACGTGGTTTGCCCCCAATTCCATTTATAGCCCCAAATCTCCATTAAATGTTCAAAATACATTTTTTCATAGAATAGCTAAAATATTATTTTTTCTGTCAATTTTTTTTAACAAAAATAGACAGATGATTTAAAACTGAAAACAAATAAAAAAAATTAATTTTTAAATTGATAAAATTAAAAATTTATTTTGATATAAAGGTCAAATCCTATATATCATTTTAATATAATTTTTCTTATTTTTATTTACAAATCATTTTTCTTATTAAATTATCAATACTGTTAAGACAAGATAAATCCACTCTTGAAATTGAGTGTTTTGGTATTTAAAACATAGATAACCTACAATAAAAAGGGTAAATAACATTTCCCTGTCCTGAGATTTCTGATAAATACAGGGACCTCCCTTGTAGTTTGAATAATTACAGTAACCTCCCCTACTTTACCTAACAATGTCAAGATTCCCTCAAAATTTGACAGCTGTTTATACACTAAACAGACCCTGCCGATGTCATCAAATGTAAAATGTCCATAATGCCCTCAAATGCATAATTCAAGAATTTCTCAGATTGTTGTTTTGTTGTAAAGAGGAAATTATCGAGGGATCCATTTTTCATAAAGTCATATACCAGAAGTCTCTGACTGTTTCTCACAAGATTTTTTAGAACTCATATACCATTTTTTAGAGCAGAACCCTATCAATCTCACAAGATTTAAATGGTGGGTACTACTTATAGTTGCAACTTCCATTCTAAACTGTTTCTTACCCTAAAACCCTTCGTAGCACGTTGTAGTTCTTTATACGAGAACTGGATTGGAGCACCAGAGGCGTACTCAAGAAAAGCATATTGAGCAGACAAACCCCCAAATTTGGGGCTGTTTCTACAGCACCACAGCCACAAACCTCTCTCCAATGTGACCAAACACAAAATGGTGACTATAATTACAACAACAACAATCCAAGCGTGCAGCTTCCAACCATTGCCCTTTCAACTGCAACATAGTTGCACTACCAGGACAATTTTGAATCTCCACCTTCCTCTTACCTTTTCTTACTATCATTCGGATCGATTGGTACAAAATTCTCCGAAGGACATCCACAAAATGGACTTGTATCGTTGTAATTACAAATACCCAAATCCCCACAATATCCAAAAACTTGACATCGGTCACTAACAGCAGCCCATCTCTCAGTTGCAGTTGATCCACTATCCTTAGGAGAGCTATAAATCCTCAAATTTCCATCATTGTCTAACTTCAAGAACCTAAGTATATCAGTCCCTTTAGCATAATCACTGCCATAAGCCATGATCACATGGGTAGAAGATGATGGATCTGTGAGTGATAACAACCCAATCGTAAAATGGGTGATGTAATTTTTGGCGAGCGTAGAAGATTTAGAGAAAACCCAGTACCCAAAAATGTCAGAACTAGTTCTATCATCATTCTATGAAGAGAACAACAACCCCAAGAAGAAGAAATCCGAGGACAAAGCTACAGACAGAGAAATTGAGACCACCAAAGCAGTGGTGGTTGTTCCTCCTCCTCCGCCTCCTCTGCTCTCCCTTGTCGGCTGCATCCGATTCCAATCTATCGCGTGCCGAGTCACACCCACAACCACCATATTCGCCGCGGAGAAACTTCTGGCGAACGGAGATCTTGCTGGAAACGTACCTCATGGATCGAGAAAGTATTTGTGGACTGACGGGTGTATGTAAGAAGGAGAGTGGAAGAGAGGGAAAACTTCGGGAAAATGGAAGTTTTCTTGGCCTTCTGGAGCTACCTTTGAAGGTGAATTCAAGTCAGGTCGTATGGAAGGTTTCAGAACCTTCATCGGATCAGATGAAGATACCTACATGGGGTCTTGGTCCGCCGATTAGAAATATGGGTACGACCAAAAATGGAGTACCCAAAGGCCATGGTGTTTTTACTTGGTCTGATGGTAGTTGCTATGTTGGAAATTAGAGCAAAGATACCAACAACAGTGAGTTCAAGAACTCGAAACAGGATTACCCATTACAGATTCTCAATGGGACTTTCTATCTTGGAAACAAAGAGAAAAGAGGCAAGAAGAAAGAGAGGGAGGGCAGAGCATGGTATTGGTGAGGTAGGTATGAGAGATATAAGAATTAAAGGGTATTTTGGTCTTTTTGTGTTCAAATAAAAGGGCAATATGGTCATTTTGTATAATCAAGTAACGTCGTTCGTGCAAAATTAACGAATTGGGAGAATTTTGACATTGTCAAGTAAAGCAGGGAATGTTACTATAATTATTAAAATCACATGGGAGATCCCTGTATTTATCAGAAATCTCAGGGGATGTAAGTGTAATTTACCCTAATAAAAATAATTTTATTGATCCAGTGGGAAAGATTATACATTCTTATAAACATCACTTAAAAAAATGACATAGTAAGAAATTGAATTTTAATTAATTGATTTCTAAATAAATAAATTAACCTGCAATAATTTATGTTATTGAAGATAAATTCAAATGTAATTTTTAAGATAGTATTTTTCATAAAGGAAAAACGTAGGTCGTGTTTGGTTTAATTTTAGAATTATGATTTGAGAACGGAATTGTATTTTGAATTTGTGAGTTGTTGAATCATGATTTGAGAGGAAAAAAATTATTTAGTTATGAGTTTTGAAAAGAGTTTTGAATTAAATTTTGAATTGAGTTTTGAATTTTTAAATAAGAAAAGTTGTTTGGTTATAAGTTTTGAAAATATTTTTTAAAACTTAACTCAAAAACTTATAACTTGTAACGAAACACACATCTCAAAATTCTATTGAAAATTTTATTCAAAACTCATAACTAAACTCTTTTTAAAATTCAATTCAAAAAAATAATTATCGAAAAAAATAAATTTTTTATTTTAAAAATTCAAAAACTTCCAAAAATATTTTTTATTTAAAAAAGAAAAAGTCAAAAAATTCTGCAAATATTTTTTTATTCAAAAAATAATTTCTATATTTTAAAAATATAAAAAACAAATATAAATTATTTTTTTTCAAATAATAGGTGGCAATTGAAAAAAAAAAACAAAACAAAACAAAAGCATTGTTTCGATCAACTGGCCGGTCAACCGGCCAGATGTTCGGGCAGACAACCGAGTAAACCTAATTCCAAAATTTAAAATTCAAAATTCAAAAACTCACTTTGCTAAAACATGTTTTGAAAATAATTTTCAAACGTACATGTGAAATCAATTTTTAAAAACTCTATCTAAACATAACATTGAAATAGGAGGGTGGAATTAATTCCACCCCTAAACCAAACACAGTCCTATAGTTTCAGGCTTTGCATTTGATTCCTTTTATGTAGTCCTTGACTGTGAGTCAAGTAAAAACATCTCTACACTTGGGGGAAAATTCAGGAAGAAAAAAAAATCCACCATTAATAAATTATGATAATAATATCTAAATTTTTATACAATGACCCTATCAAAGAATTATTTATTTTCAATTTAAAATTATTTGTCTATTTTTGTTAAATAATTGAGAGAAAAAAAATAATATTTTAGCAATTAAATTCCAAAAAAAAATGTATTTTAAACATTTAATGGAGATTTGGGGATTATGTACGAAATTGAGGGCAAATGTTATCGTTTTTGGATAGATTTGGCTGGTTAAACTAACGGAGATGGATGAAAAGCGTAGATTGTGACACAGAATAAAATTCAGAGTTTAATTTAAAAAACACACAAAATCCTAATTATTTTTTTGTTGTTGTAATTTATCCAAAATTTAATAAGTCATATCACTCATATATATTTTGAGAGTAATATTATATACTCATACATTTGATGCACAAATTCATCCATGATAATGGGATTTGATCCAATGTTATTGGATGTTTAACAAATCAAAAATTGACACTTATTCTGACATATAGTGCCGTTTTGGGAACCAAAATAAAAAGCCATGTTTTTATCAAAAGGTCCAAAAACGCAAGTGGCAAAAACGCAATAAAATTGGTTTGGGAAGTTACAAAAACGCAAGTGTGAAATTACAAATTAGGGCTTATGACAAAAAAATAAAAAAATAAAATTCTTATGTTGGGTAAGGGTATTTTAGTCATTTTAATTTGATTTGACACCATAAACAAATATTAAACTAAAAAGTCAAAAGTTAGCTTTTTACTAACTTCTTGATAAAAACCCAAAAGTCAACTTTTTACCAACTTTTCAAAACACTCCATATTACAGGTAGAATTGTGAAAGTACTTTGGGAGTCTCAAACAATTTTTATATTTTAATGCAATGCCGATTATTAGATTAACACATCAGATGATAAAATAAGATTGTAGAAATAATTAATATTGGAAATGTGATAAAATTTATCTTAAAAAAGTGTAAAAAATAAAAAAATAAAATGTTTTACAATTCATAAAAAATATATATATTTATTTACTTTTATATATTTTAATATATTTTTCAAACATTTTCAAGTGTTAAGCTTCTCGTTATTATTGATGAGAGAAATTACTCTCAAAACCACGTGCACTTGGGAAATAAGATTGTAGAAATAATTATGGTTGTTTGGGTTAATTAAGTGTATTTTTTGTCTAAAATAAATGTATTTTTTGTTTTGGAATGTCTTAAATAAGTGTATTTTTTGTATTTTTGAACTAAAAAGTTGAGGAAAAAAATATGATTGTTTGGGTTAACTTTTTGACTTTTTATGAAAAAATTTGTATTAAAAAATTATATAAATTAGTGTGTAGGGGAAAATTAGAATTGGGAGTTGTGCAGTTGTAATTTTTGACTTTTTGTGAATAGTGATAATTTTTTAACTTTTTGAGTAATTTTTTGACTTTTTAACTTTTTGACAACTTCCCAAACTTGTCCTTAATATTGGAAATGTGAAAAAATTTATCTTAAAAAAGTGTAAAAAATAAAAAATAAAATGTTTTAAAATTCATAAAAAATATCTATATTTTTATTTACTTTTATATATTTTAATATATTTTTCAAACATTTTCAAGTGTTAAGCTTCTCGTTATTATTGATGTGAGAAATTACTCTTAAAACCACGTGCACTTGGGAAAAAAAATGAGAAATTTATAGATAAGTGTTTTCTTTCCAAAAATGTATAATTAAATTAAATTTTATCACTAATTTAATTAATTAATTAATTATAAATATTAACTGTTAATTCTCAAAAAAAAAAAAAAATCACATTTATAACTCTCTCTCTCTCTCTCTCTGCTGTCTATACCCTTCTCTTCTTGTCCTTTTCTTTCCTTCTCTTTCTCTTTCTCTGCAACTGTCCTCGGAGACACAATCCCAAGCAGTTCCATCTCTAGGCCTTTTTTTTTTTTCCTTTCAAAGCCACATTACAAGTACTCATCAACATCTCTCTACAACCTACATTTTGTTCTCGATCCTACTAAACTCCATTTGGGTCTCACAGAAAGAAAGAAAAAACAACCCATTAATGGAGTCCTCATCACCACTCATCTCAATTCATCAAAACCCACATCCAGAATCACCCCCAAACCCACCTCCCTCCAAGAAAAGCTTCGTCACATCTCTAATGGAAACCACTTTTCTTCGCACTCCATCTTTCAAAGAAGACACTTACTTTGTCTCTCACCTGAAATCCTCTGAAAGAAAATCACTCCAAGAACTCAAAGACAAACTCTTGGCTTCTCAATCTCTCGATTCCATGTGGGGCATTCCTCTCCTTGCTGATGACAAAGCCGATGTGATCCTCCTCAAATTCCTCCGAGCCAGAGACTTCAAAGTCGAGGACTCACTCCACATGCTTCTCAGTTGTCTCTCATGGAGGAGAGACTTTGGAGCAGAGACCATTCTTGATGAGGAATTGGGTTTTGAAGAGCTTGAAGGAACTGTGGCTTACATGTATGGATGTGACAGAGAGGGACACCCAGTTTGTTACAATGATTATGGAGTGTTCAGAGACAGAGACATGTTTGAGAAGGTGTTTGGGGATGATGAGAAGCTTCAGAAGTTTCTTAGGTGGAGAGTTCAAGTGCTTGAGAGAGGGATTAAGCTCCTTGATTTCAAGCCTGGTGGGGTTAATTCAATCATTCAGGTCACTGATCTCAAAGATATGCCAAAGAGAGAGCTTAGAGCTGCCTCTAATCACATCCTTTCTCTCTTCCAAGATAATTACCCTGAAATGGTTGCCAGAAAGGTAATCACATTCTCTCTCTCTCTCTCTCTCTCTCTCATATTTTGTCTCTGATTTTGGGGGTTTTTTGTGGGTGCAGATATTTATCAATGTGCCATGGTACTTTAGTATGTTATATTCAATGTTCAGTCCATTTCTGACTCAAAGAACTAAGAGCAAGTTTGTGATCTCTAAGGAAGGGAATGTTGCAGAGACCCTCTACAAGTGAGAGTTCAACTCTCGCTCTCCTTTTGATTCTTTGTTTACTTTTGGCTTGCTGCATATATAGATGCTGATTTGTTTGTGAAATTTGATCAATACCCAGAAATGCTGTTGTCTGATTGTTTGCTTGTTTTTGCTTCTCAACTTTCTGTTTGCAAGATCAAATTTTGAGTGTTTCTATTGTTTTGTTTATTTGTTACTTGTTAAGGGATTTGGGCTGTTGACTATTGTTTTTGTTTTGTTGTTTGCTAATAATGCCTTTTGAGTAACCAGTTCTTTTAATAACACAGAAACTCATCACATAATCTGACAAAATAGTGAGATCTACATTAACAAATATATGCAACTCTTAAACTTGTGAAGAAACAAGTACGAAAAATCCTATTTATGTATATAGCATTTTCATGCCTCATGTCATGTCTTGATATCTTCGTATAATTGCTTTTGGCTGCTATCTTTACTTGGGTGAATATCAAAATCTGCAAGACACTCTTGCTCAAATCTAGTGCAACAGCCATTTGTACCTTCATCAAATTGAAATTTAATTTTTTTTTTTTTGATATTCCCCGTTTTTCTCCTTCCCCCTTTTTTGTCTTTCTTTATATATATATATATATATATATTTTTTTTCTTCATCGGCTTGGCGTTTGGTCAGCTAAATGAAGTGGGTTTTCTTCTGTGATCAGGTTTATTAGGCCAGAGGACATTCCAGTTCAATATGGAGGCCTGAGTCGACCCAGTGATCTGCAGAATGGTCCACCAAAACCAGCATCTGAGTTCACTGTGAAAGGAGGAGAGAAAGTGAACATACAGATTGAGGGCATTGAGGTCCATTTGTTATGATCACTATTATCACCATTTCTGTTCCGCTCCCATTTCTTTGTTTTCCAATCTCCATCTAACTCAAAACATTTTAGAAAAAAGTAGAGTAAACATTTTTGAGCTTTATTTGGGTATTAGTACATTTTTACAGGAATGTGATTATTATTGTTAATATGGTTGATTAGGCTGGTGCAACAATAACATGGGACATTGTGGTGGGAGGATGGGATTTGGAGTACGGTGCTGAGTTCGTGCCGATTGCTGAAGGGAGCTACACCATTGCTGTTGGGAAGCCAAGGAAGATCGCTGCCACCGAAGAGGCAATTCACAACTCATTCACTGCCAGAGAAGCTGGTAAAATGGTGCTTATAGTAGACAATGCTGCCTCGCGGAGAAGGAAAGTTGCTGCCTATCGGTACGTGGTCCGCAAATCTACAGCGGTCTAGCTTCATGAACAACTTGAGAGGTGTTGTGTTTACTATTTGCTTTGCTCTTTCCTCTCAAGGGTTTAATTAATTAATGTTTGTGAACTTTATATGTATCTATCGATCTGATGTGTAGTACATGTATAAATGGTGGTTTATATATTGCTTAATGCTTAATATAGAAGAAAAGCAGTTTAACTTTCCTTAATTCTAGGCTGTCTTTCCAAACCCCCTTTTAGGATTCTAGTTGGTTGTCTTTGTTAATTTTGTGATATTAAAACACCTGACTTAGATTAAGAAACTGTTATGACAAAGGCAACTTATGGAAAAAAGAAACTAAAACAGAACAAATGCCTAAGCGCATATGTCTATAAACTTACATTCAAAGACAAAGAACCGTGAAGGAAGTTCACAACGAATGTAGAGATTACATTGTGCAGATTCTCTCTCAATAACCTTCTTTCAGCTTCCTTCCGAGAGAAGATGGTTGTGAAAGTTGAGGCAAAGTATGCCATCTGCAGGAGTTCATTATGCACCAGATTTCTTTTGTAGAATTTTCATACATAATGATCATAAATTGTTGCCATCATTTCAAAAATACTACAGCCCCATCATTTCAGATGAGTTTTTTTGCGTATAAAAATGCTAGTTTCTGTATATCACTAGGCATTGAAGCTTAGCATGATAGCCATGGAAAACCACCAAAGCAAGAGAAGCAAATTCAAGTCCATATAGAATATGAACATTTAGAACATGTAAAAAAATTAAGCAAACATGTTGGGTAGCAGACATAAACACCTTAATATTGTTTCACATCTTATTTTTTATTTTTTATTTTTCCCTTATTTTATAAAATGTTGCTTTTTTTTGATGTCATCTTTTTTTAGATTCTACTACTACTACTTGTACTACCTCTTCTTTTTTCCCCTCTTCACAAGCCTGGCTTCTTCAAACATCACTTTGAAGAATGTATAAATTCTTACAGATTCATACCAGTAAGATTGGTAAAACCCCAATCCAGGTTCCAACGAAAATCCAGAATACATCAATAATTCAACTATTTCAAATCTTTTGCTGGTTTCCGGTGACTTAGACCCTGACTCACTGACTGTGCAAGTCTCGCCGAGTCCTTTGCTGGTGGGGGCGCTGTTATGTCGCAGTTTATCACAGTGTCGAGTCCATCATCGCTCTTCAAGTTCTTGGAGTGATGAGGAACTGTCTTTTCTGCGTATTTCTTGCTGAATTGGCTTGCATCGGACATAGATTTGGTGAGCAAAGGTCGGTTTTTGAGGAACAAGCATATGGCTGCACAATCATCGACCTTGGAATTTGGATACTTGTATCTCCAGGCTCGGACAGCGCAATCTACGAGCAGTCTAGCTGCTATGGATCGCCTTTTTGCTGAAGCAACAATCTCTATGACATCCTTGTTGGATAGCACATCCCATACCTAAGAAGAAGAAAAATCATGAAGCTTCATTTTGAGAAGATTGATGTCATGGATGAGCAAACAAATTACAGAGCTAAGAGCCCAATTGAACACCACACAAATTAGAGAAAATCAAAAAACTTTTCTTGAATCTCTCACTCAACAAGAGCTGAATATCTCATGCTATCAGCAGTAGCGCCCCAAGATTTGTTGAGACCTCGGGCCAGACATTAAAAAGAGGAACCTTAATTTGATGAATTTACGAAAATTATGGAATTTTTTCACCCAGAAAATTTGGAAGTATATTAAGATTGAACAATACTTGGGTTGTGATTCTTACCCCGTCGGTTGCTAAGACGATGAATTCATCTCTGCTCGTAAGCTTCCGATAGGTAATCTCAGGGGTCGAGATTAGGCCAAAATCTTTCAAGCAAAAATCTCCGAATGCCCTAGCCATAGCAAGACCAGGGCAATTTTCCTCGGGCATCCATATTCGAAACACTTCTGGTTCTTCATCCATTGCGAAAACTCTGCCGTTGCAACTCTTAATTCTCTCAGCTTCTCCTGAGTAACATTACAAAGGGGTTAAAAAGGGTCAATAACAGAACATTTTAGTCTTTCTCATAATAGGCGAGCACTAATTAATGCAAATGCAAACTTACTTGGAAGATTTGGTTTCAAGTCGACTGTGAGTTGGACTGACACAAGTTCATTTTTGTCATCGCTAGTGCAAAGAACACCGCGTGAATCCCCTAAGTTTGCAATTACCAAGTGGTTACCCTGAAAATCGCAACAAACATTGATGTTGTGGGGGAATACCTATTTCTCAATCAAAGGAGTGTGATTATAGTCTTTTTATAATATTCCGGAGTATGTGTAAGCTGTCATTTTAGCTTTTTTTTCAAACTTACTTTTAACTTTTTTAGCCAAGAAGCTGCTTATTTTGGAGACCTAAACAGACATAGGCTCGATATTAATGCAAATCTAAGCATTAATTAACGAACTATACCTGTTTGAGTATAGCTACTGATGTTGAACCACTGCAATAGGTGTCAAGAGTACCATCCTCACAAAGATCTTCATCAACCTCATGGAATGACTTGAGTAAATTGGCCTTCCATGAAGAAAAGAACTTATTGTTATGATCATCTTCACTGTCAACGTTCTCATCGGCTTCATTGTTGCGATTGAATCCATTTACTTGTGATTGTTTAAACATTGCGCACAACTTTGCAGGTAACATGTCGCGTACTTGTTGTGCCACTTTGTGACCCGATGGACCGTGCCCATCAAACACCGCGCAGAAGTATGCATCTTTTTCGCCGTTGAAGTTCTGAAAGAAGAAATTGAAAATTCAGCCACAGGCATATTCATTAATAATTCACTAGTTTTTAGCTATTGATTCGCATAAAATGCTAAAATTTCACCGTCAATAAGTCATTTTGCTATGCATTTTCTTGTTTAGGAAAATATGAAAACATGGATACCTATAAAACGAGATGATTCTGATTTTGAAAACAGATAATTGAAGTTGCGTAAAAGGGAGAAAATCGAAAATGGTTAATAACAAGACAAGAATGAGAGAAAAGAGAGAATATATTAGCAACAATTTATAAGTTGTAGATAATTCAATAGTTTTTAGTTATTTGTGTAGATGATGCTTCAACGAGCTACTTGAGTCACACATATAAAATGCTAAAACTTCACCATATATTAAGAAAATTCGAAAGCACAAATATCTCATAGATGAAATGCTTCTACTTCTAAAAATAAATAATTACATTTTTCTAGAACAGAGAAAAAAGAAAAAGAAAAAGAAAGAAGTAACCAATTATTATATCGATGATTATCAATCACACACATGAGAGTGAACCCCATTAATAGAATAATTAGTTTATGTAGCAAAATGAATCGAAAATGGCCAATAACAAGACAAGAACAGAAGAGAAGAAAAGAAAAGAAAGTATCACGAACATAACAATTTTATTCACAAATATATCAACAAAAACAAGATCAATATCAAATAATATACCCTTTAAAAAAATAAGAGATAACTTAGGTCAACATACATAAACAAATAAAACAAGATCATCCCATAGATGAACAATTCATAAAGAAACTTAAACAACATAAACACATTAATACACATCTTATATACATAAACATCAACAATCTATATACAGAGATTGCTAAAAATTTCAATAGGTTGGGCATTAAAAAAAATATTTTATTTTTTATTTTATTTTTTTTGGGGATTTAATACCTCCCAAACAGTCATGGCATCTTGATTAATCCCTTTTCTTCCTTGTTGGGAGAACATTGAAATAAACCTAGATGATCCTTCCAACCTGACACGTGGCCCAGTCTTAGGCATATGATGATGATCATCTTCCTTTTCACCGCCACCATTGTGCCCCTCCTCCACCATGAACCCTCCTTCTAGCCTATATCTCCTACTACAACACGCCCCCATTTTCCAGGAAAATCACAGCCCCAACCCCCAAGAATTTTCCTGGAAAATGAAGCCGGAATCTTGAGAGAAAAAAAAAGAAAAAAAAGAAAGAAGAGTAGATAGATGATGGCACAGGGAAGAGAGGTAGGGGAAACAAAGGAGGTGAATTCAGGGCAACTGTTTTTGATTTATAGAAAATGTAACAAACCCACAAGGACAAAATAGACAATAAATGAAAAGGATTAGAATGTTACAACAATTACATGAGAGATACAGATAGATGACATTGGAGAGAAAGATAGTTTAAAAATTTCGAAGAATAATAACCAAAGGCGGTGTGCTCGTTGGGTTGTCTTTCTTTCTCTCTCTCTCTATCTCGATCTCTATTTCTAAAGATGTTTTTCCGTCATATTCATTAAAGATATTAAGTTAGTTCCTCTCATATCAACCTCATGTCAAGTCAAAAGAGCTCTTTTCGCTAACAATGTTGTATATTTTCAATTTATAAATGCACTCTCATTTTGACTTCCTTTTTTTTCTTTTTCTTTTAAAAAAAATTTGGGAAATTTTAATGTCTATCCTGTTTTAAATAAAGGAAATTATATTTATTACCGTATTAATTTCATCATATTAAAATTTCAACTTCTACGTGAATTTAACCGTGATGTGCATTTATATATGAATTTTTTTTGGATAAGTAAGTCATAAAATAAAAACAAAAAACTAACACAAGAATACAAGGGGCATGCCCAGGCCATACCCAGAACTATACAAAGGAAAAAAAGAAAAAAAGAAACGGACAGCAACCATGCATGTCCAAACAAGAAAAGGAAACAGATCTGTAAGCAAAAACCAAAAACAAATGTCCAACATGAACCGGACAACAAACAACAGCCCAACAACTAAACAGGCAAAGAGACTAATAACCAGCGAGAAAATGTTCATGGACCCCATTGAAAATGTGGGCCATAAACATTCATCACAGCAAAACTGGTAAAGCAAGACATAATCTTTGCACACCCCGCAAAGATAGGTATAAAAACAAGAATAATTACACAATTTTATAAACAAAATACACATAAATAAAAAAATTCTTCACTCCATCGGCGCTACAAGCAGCCCTCCACACTTGCATCAAAATCTCAAAGAACTTCGGATGTTCCAGCAGGATATTCCAACATGTAGTGCAAGCATTAGCAAACCCTGTCCAGAAATAAAAGAACGATGAGCATAGCCTGAACATTATGTGGCTAACTGTTAGCACCTTCTACTTGAAGGCTGCATTGGTTGGCATTGGCAGCACCTTGCGCCCATGTCCAACCAAGACCAAGGCATGATGGTGGCATGCCAAGACAGCAAGGTGAAATAATGGCAAAGTGCTGAGGCAGCAGCACAGGACCCTTGGCCAAAGTGTGGGCAGCAGTGGCACAAATGCAAGGCATTAACATGACCCGAATGTGGGCTGCAGCATACTTGAGGGTTCAATGCATTCAGTAGGCAAAACTTGGTCTGGGGACCAAGACAACCAAATTCGTGGCTAACTTGAGAAGGCAAACAACATGGGCAGTTATTAGCAGTTATGCTGGTCTGCTGGCAGCAGTTACTCATGTTAGGCAGAGACAAGGCGAAAATGGACTTCAGGAAGCATGGCTGAAAAATAGCAGCAGTTACTAGCAGTTATGTCCCGAAAATGATCCTAAGTCCCTAGGCAGTTGGGGGTGTCAACTGCCATGCCACTTGGCATGCTTTCCTTGTAATGCTGGTTGTAATTTGAAAACTGATTGTAAGCCTATTTAGGCATCAGCCATGGAACTCGAAAATTAACTAAGTGTTGGTAAGAGTTCCATAGGCATCCTTTGTATTGTTGGTGCAATTAATAAAGGTTGGGAGTTATTTCCTGTAAACACTTGTTGCCTATTCTCTTACTTGTTTATAGCACTTTGTGTGTGTGTGTATTCATACTTGGCTGAGACTAAGTGTCCAACTTAGTGCCATTGCAGGCTGGAATTTTGAGACGAAAATTGACCCTGTAACACTAACCATAGTAACATCCAACACATTGCTACAACACACATTATATGAGCTCACAACACTCAACCCACTTTTTAGAACCTCACAACACTCGAAAACACTAAACTGTTGTTGCTCCAGGTACCTACATATAAAAGAGATAACAATATACAAATATATGTTAGAACTCCTAAATATGGCTAGTGAAGTATAGGTGTGGTAATATATTGCCCTCACAAGACTCTCAATCCATAGGTATAGGATCTTCACATCGAACACTGCATGATTTCTTTCCATGAATCTGCAAAATGAGCAAACAAATGAGAGAAAACACTCAATATATGCTCCCATCACTCAACCCACATTTACGGAACTCCCAACTCTCATTCCAGGGGCTGCAGTTGTCATGATAGTATGGGGAAGCCTCCACGAGCTCAAGAACCAGCTGTCACTAGAATGCTTTGTCAGATTAGTAATAGACATCATTCAAAATCTAACCATATCCACGATGCATTTTATAACAACCTCTTCCGGAGTCAACTCCTTACTAAATATTCTATTGTTTCTAACAAGCCACAAATGGTACACAGTGCAAGTAAAAGCAAGCCTAGAAATAGTTGCTCTAAGAGTTTTACCACCAGTAGATCTTAACACATGATCTATAATCTCAGGCCAAGGATTATTAGGCCAATCCACATTGAGCCTACCTTTAATACACTCCCAAACTCTACAAGAGAAAGGGCACTCAAAAAACAAATGAGGATGGTTCTCAATAGGATCATGACAGAAAACACAGTCAGTGGGATGGTCTGTACCAAACTTCTGTAGTCTGTCCCCAGTGTTCAATCTACCTAAGATCGCCATCCAAGTCACAAAGCTAGCTTTCGGAATGTTATGAGGCCCCCATAATAACCTAGCCCAACCAATTTTAGGGAAGGATTTTCTCAGAAAATTCCAAGTTGAATTAATAGAGAATTTGCCATCAGGAGAAAGAGCCCATATAATTTGGTCATTATCCGAGGTAGGGATGACATCTGATGGAGTATGATCAATCAGTTCCTTCACCTCCCAAGATGAGACACAAGGCCAATTCCAAGAATTATTATGGATAATGTTACTGACCTTAGCATCCATGCCAAGTGCAGTGTCATAAACAATTCTATTACCAAATTTAACCCACAAAGACCCAAGAGGATGCCAATTATCAAACCAAAGAAAAGCACTCATGCCATTCCCTATTTTGAATTTAATCAAAGGGAAGATAATGGGTCTAAGATATAGTAGTTTCCTCCAGACCCAAGAGGGGTCACTAGGCATCTTGATCCTCCAAAAACTTTTACCTTTCAATAAATAGGACTTGACCCATTGGCACCACATTGACTGTTGGCCACCCGAGAAGAGGAACCAGACATGCTTAGCAATAGCAGCCTTATTCCAAACTTCGAGAGACTTAAACCCCAACCCTCATTATGAACTCATTATGTCACAAAAGTGACACATGGGAGCTAAGTGAGATGTGAAGAATCAATAATGTTAGAAAAATACTTAGAAAAAAATATCAAATTGTTGAGATTCATTTCAAATGTGAATTTTATTATATAGAATTGAACATAGACCACATATCAATATTATGAATAAATTTCTGAACATAATTTTTGATTTTCTAGCTTTTTTAGTGAAGAATTGAGTGAAAAAAATCCAGATGATTAAAAGCTATCCTCTTTCAAATATGTATGCTCTTATTTTTGTTTTGATATATTATTAGGGTTTAAAAGTATTGCTAATAAGTATTCATGAGATGCAAGGGAAAAAAAGAGAAAAGAAAAGAAAAGAAAGAATAGGAGACATTTTTCATTAATTTTAAAACACTCTTCAAATTTTAAATTTTTTTACTTTAAATATTTTCCATCTCAACCCCAATTCTGAAATAATCTCCTAGAAGTAATTGTTAGCATTTGTCATATCTAAAATTCTATTTTCATTTTTGTATACCTCACATAATTAAGAAAAAATATTTTCCGAAATATATCTTCACTCCATGAGATAATCTAATAATATAGATGTACTTGACAAGAAAAACTTATTAAATTTATTTCTTTTTGTACAAGCACCACCCCACAGTTTTGCTTCAATCTAATTTCTCACGTGGTCCAACTTCAGGTTCCCGCTTCATATATTTTACGAAAACACGGTTTCTCCAAGTAATCCCTGTCCAATACACTGGATACCGAGTTATCAACAACAAAAAAATAAAAATGTCTCCTACTTCATATCTTTACAAAGACGTTGTGGTGAAGACTTCTACTCTAGAGTCGTCATTGTTGGAATTATCAAAGCATCCACTGTCAGACTTCAACATCAAAGAAGCAATGTCCATCTTGTTTAAACACACAAATTGGATAGCCAAATTCATTAGACCATGATACGAGTGATGCTATGGTACATTTGGATGTACTATATATCAGTTATGAGAATATGTGATTTTATATTATAACTAATACCATATAGATCATAACCATCATCACATTATCTCATAACTTACTTATATTTAGTTATTCATACATACCATATTATCTCATAACTACCACATAACTAAATTATTTTAATAATTTAATTTTGAATTGGCAACCAGTGTAACCGGTTACCAAAAAGAGGGCAAAGGAAATCAGAGGAGTCCGGGATACCAACATCACATATCTCATAACCACTAGTCACATCTCATAACCAACATTACATATCTCATAACCACTATTCACATATATTTCATAACCAACACTTTTTTCTCATAATCAATATCACATATCTCATAACCACCAGTCAAATATCTCATAACTAACACCATTTTACTCATAACCACACCACTTTGTTCATAACCAATATCACATCTCTCATAACCATTGATCACATATCTCATAATTATTACCCATATGAATCATAACCACATCTCATAACCAACCCCTTTGAGTTATAACCAATATCACATATCTCGTAATTACTAGTCATATATCTCATAACTAACAATCTTTTTACTCATAATTACACCACTTTGATCATAATTAATATCTCATATCTCATAACTACTAACACATATAGCATAACTAAATACCCTTTGACACCACTTTGCTCATAATCAAAATCACATATCTTATAATCACTAATCAAATATCTCATAACCATTATCCACATATCTCATAACCAATATCACATATATCATAACTACTAATCACATATCTCATAACCACACCATTTTGCTTATAACCAGCATTACATATCTCATAACCACTAATCACATATCTTATAACCAAACGCCTTTTGGCTTATAACTACATCACTCTACTCATAACCAAAATCATCATATATCTCATAACTTTTACCTACTTATGTTATAACCACATCTCATAACCAACACCATTTGCCTCATAACCAACATCACATATATCATAACTATTAATCACATATTTCATAACCATTACTCACATTTAGGGGTGTAAATTTGGCCTATGAGCTCGTAGCACATCCCAAGTCCAGAAATTTCTCTCTCTCTCTCTCTCTCTCTCTCTCTCTCTCTCTCTCTCTTTTGGGCTAAAGAAAGGGTCTAGGAATTTGTCAAAAACAATTAATAAGGGAATTTTGATTTTGACAAAATTTGGATGTTAGTTCCAAATTTTTGGAGAAAATGGGGCCGAAATTATGTAATATTCATTATAAATTTTTTTTTTAAGCATTTATGAATAGAGTCTTATAATAAAATAAATTATTAATTTATAATTTTGTCAATTTATACTTAAATTTTTTTTAATATAAATCCTTCATCTATTTTTATTAAGTAAAATTAATAAAAAAAAAGAGAGACTATTTTACTCATCAAGTACAAAATGTATAATTACACTATTAATTGGCGTAATAAAAATATTTAAAATTTTAGAAATCACAAATATTATAATCAAGTCACAAAGTTTTGTAATATAAAAACACAAAATACATAACACCATCACTAATTGGCGTAACAAAATTGTTTAAAATTATATAAAATCAGAAATGTCGTAACTAATTCCCAAAATTTCGTAACATTAACCAAAAATTATGTAACTATCCACTAATTGGTGTAACAAAAACATCTACAAATTTTAAAAACCACAAATGTCATAACCAACTCACAAAATTTAATAACATCAACTGCAAAATGCGTAACTGCACCACTAATTACCATAATAAAAATAATCAAAATTTTTACAAATTACAAATGTCATAACCAACCCAAAAAATTTCATAGCATCAATCACAAAATGCGTAACAACACAATTAATTGATGTAGCAAAAATATCCAATTTTTTTTTTATAAATCACAAATATTGTAATCAAGCAACAAAGTTTCATAACAATTATCATAAAATGACTAAACAAATCACTAACAATCTTAGAATCACCAATCGGGATCTCTCATAATACAAAGAAAACAAAATGTAATGATAATCATTAAATAATTTAATCAACGACTCAAAGCCATGGAACAAAAAATGAGAGTTAGAGAAGATTAGCTAGCAGCGTGAGAGGAAAGGGAATATGAGAAAGAGAGACTGAACGGGCTTATCGCCTGTGAAAATGACGTCAAAGGTGTTGTCGTTTTTGATAAGGAACATCGGAGATATCTACAATGATAGTAAAGAATGAGAGAGATGCTTGAGGGATGAAGAGGACTGAGATAGCAGAAGTATAACAAAATGTGTAATATTCATTTTCCAACAGTTTTATAACACATGTACAAATTGATGATAACAAAACCTTTCAAATTATAACTACGGCCAAAGATTTGTGTATGTATGACATATTAATGTGAAAGAGCTAGAGTTTGGAGATGGATGCATTTACTAGATAGACAAATATCACCAGAATGAATAGTGTTGAAGTAGACAAAGAGGGTAGTGACGAGTTCAAAGATCGATTGTAGAGACACAGGAGTAGAAAGAGGAAGAATCCAGTGAGGAAGAACTATCAACAATGGTCGTTCGATAATTTGAGTGAAATAGAGAAGTTTGAGTAAGAAATAGAGAGAGTTCAGGCACAACTAGGACAAATCAAGGGAAAGAAAATAGAGTAGAGAAAAAAAACGAAAAAAAGTTGGGGAAAAAAAATTTTAAGAGAATTTATTTAGTAGAACAAAATAAAATCACTTCATAGATAATTTTTTTCAACATATTTTTTATTAAAATTTAGTTTTATATATATATATAAGTGTATATAGATATTTTAAAAAGAATAACGTTGGTATATTACTATTTCTATTATATTTAATGAAGATATTATGACTAAAAATAAATCTAAAATAGAGATAGGTGATCAATTGCAATTGTCACTTAGAGATGACACTTCAAAATTAATTGAAAGAGTTGAGAGTTCAGAGATAATGAGAGTTTGAGAGACAGATTTGTTTGTGACAAATAAAATGAGAGAGGGGTGGTATTTACAGGACTTAGGAGGGAGGGGTTAATTTATATATATAAAAATAAAAATAATAGAATTGGCTGTTGGTGGAATTAACGGTTATATGATTGGTGCAAATTTTTTTAAAAAAATTTTGACCGTTACACTAACAGGAGAGCAAAGAGCCATTAGGGTTGGATCGGGCTAAATGAGGAAAAAAATTTCGGGTCGAGCTCACGAGATGGGTCACACTCCATAACACACCAGAGTCAGGCCGGGCTCTAAAATACATAGCCCAGGGTCTTGTGTTGGGCTTAGGCTCAGGCCTGGTTGGGCCCACCTAGGGCGCGATTGGACTTGGGGTATGCCGCGAGCTCGTGGGCCAAATTTACACCCCTATATGTGGGTAGTGGTTATGATATATGTGATTAGTGGTTATGATATATGTGATGTTGGTTATGAGGCAAATAGTATTGGTTATGAGATGTGGTTATAACATAAGTAGGTAAAGGTTATGAGATTTAGATATGTGATTTTGGTTATGAGCAGAGTGGTGTAGTTATAAGTCAAATGGTGTTTACTTATGAGATATGTAATTAGTGGTTATGAGATGTATAATGTTGGTTATGATCAAAGTGGTGTGGTTATGAAAGATGTGATTAGTAGTTATGATATATGTGATGTTGGTTATGAGATATATGGATAATGGTTATCAGATATTTGATTAGTGATTATAAGATATTTGATTAGTGATTATAAGATATGTGATTTTGGTTATGAGCAAAGTGGTGTCAAAGGATGTTTGGTTATGCTATATGTGTTAGTGGTTATGAGATATGAGATATTGGTTATGATCAAGGTAGTGTGATTATGAGCAAAATGGTTGTTAGTTATGAGATATATGATATTGGTTATGACTTAAAGGGGTTGGTTATGAGATATGGTAATGATTCATGTAAGTAATAGTTATGAGATATGTGATCAACAGTTATGAGATATGTGATGTTGGTTATGATCAAAGTGGTGTGGTTATGAGCAAAAGAGTGTTAGTTATGAGATAGGTGACTAGTGGTTATGAGATATGTGATGTTGGTTATGAAAAAAAGGTGTTGGTTATAAGATATCTGATTAGTGATTATGAGATATGTGATGTTGGTTATGACTCAAAGGAGTTGGTTATGAGATATGGTTATAAGATATGTGATTATGGTTATGAAATATGTGATATTACTTATGAACAAAATGGTGTTTGCTATGAGATGTGATTATGAAATATGTGATATTAGTTATGAATAAAATGATATTGATTATGAGATGTGGTTTTGACCAAGTTATGATCAATTTAATTATAGTTATGAAGAAATATGATTTTGGCTCATAAGTATAAAAAGTAACTTGTTTAGCAGGTCACTTTTAATGATATAGCTCAATCTTAGCCATTAATTTTTTATGTACCATACATTTTTTAACAAAATGTACCATAAACTTTACCCTAATGTAATAGGGGTTATGTTTATAGAATAAGGACATTGCAGAGCCTCCCCCAACCTAACCCGACCCACCTTTTTTTCCCTCCCTCTCCATAAACTACTAATCATTACCACAAGCTCAATCACCACAAGTAGTAAAGACAAGTACAATGTGAAGGCAAATGAAATAACCCACTACTTCCATAACTCCAAGAGGTATATGAGAAAAGCCAAGGACTGCGTGTTAGACAGTGGAGGTCCTGAGGAACCGAAAATTAGTTGGTCGCTATAAGAGGCCCAAACACAGTGCATCCGGTAAAATCCCTAGGCCAGAATTTGGTCACAGAGTTCAGTCTACTGATAAAGAAAAGCAGCATTTGCCCTTAATCCTTCCAACAAACATAATATTGTTCATAATTTCCATTTTCAATTTTCAACAACATAAAACAAAAAGAGTGTTTTCTATGAATTCTCTGTAACAGGTTATCATCAGTCTAGGCTAAAGGTTTCTGGATAAACAGTTCAAACATTATTCAATGAAGTCAGTCATGCAAGAACACATTTCAATGTCAAAACTAGCTAAAAATGTTCACATGTAAGTCAAGTTTTCAATGCTAGTATCCCCTGCATCAAGTAATTTTTCTGTATGTCAAGAAACTTGGGACTATGCAAAACAAGAGAGCTGCTGAAAATACTACCTTTTCACTTACCAGTAAAAGAATTAATACTGAGGATTGCCTATGATCCATAAAAAGCAGAAACAGCATGAACATTTGAATCTTAAACCAAAGGAATCAATGTAACTAGGAACAACTAAAAAATGGGGGAAAAATAATTTCCATTTATAAGAAACTGTGCATGAAAAAAAGTATAAATGACAATAAAATAAATAATCTATAAGGGTGAATAGGGAGGCAATAAGCTGAATCGATGAATTTTCATTCAAGGGTGTAACTTCTAATACACGGAGAGCTTGGATTACAAGGAAATGAAATATGAAGAACTACTACATTTTCACTGTAAAACAATTGAAGGAAAATCTATGGTGAAAGAGAAAAAGGAAAAAATAAAAAATATGAAAACAACAAATGTTACATGAAAGTATCAAGTGTAGGTAACGGTGTCACCACCATTGATGAACAAGAACTCCACTTTTTCTGAGAGAAGTAAACAGCTCCAAGCATTGACCATAAGTTTTTGGATACTTGGGTGATCTCTCACCAGCGCAGCATTTCTGCCATCGGTTATAATGGCACTCGAGAAAGATTTCATCGATCAAACAAATCGCTCCGGTCTTGAATAACCTTGGAATCAAGTCAAATTCAGTCCCTTCCACATCCATCTTCATCACAACGAAATCTTTCTCCGATGCAGTGCTCTTCAACCAATTTGCAAAGTCAAATCCCTGAATCTTATCCCCGTCACTAACACTACTACCCGATGACTGAACTGGTTTAATCCTACCCATTCCTCTTCCTTTCTCTTTCTCCTCTACTTCCCTACCCGGGTCTTGATTAACCTCAAAGAACAACGTCTCATTCCTCACCCATGCTGCATAAGGCAACAATGTGACCCCTTTCTTGTATCTATACTCTTCATGAAAAGCTCTATCCGCCTCAATCGCGTAAATTTCAAAGGTCTTGTTTTGTTTTGGATATTGTTTCTTAAACCAACTAACAATGCTCGAGCCGTAGCTACGAGCACCAACATCTACATATACATATCTTTGCTTAAAACTAATATCAACCATTGATGGAAGATACTTTATATTCTTTGCATTCTTCTTCAGAGTAATCCATGGTTTTAGTGGCTCTTTTGTAATCAAAGGCTCAGCATTCCTGACTAACTGTTGTTTATACCCAGGAACAGAGCATTTATTCACTGAATTGCTATGGGGTAGTGAAATTTCACTCTCTTTCTTCATGACAATTTCACGAACATGTGGTGTGGATGAATCAAAACCCTCGATTTGACGAGATCGTATGAATTTACAGGAATTGAACAAATCAATAAACGAATTGAAACTATACGTATCTTTGGACAAAGTGTGGACGATCAAAAACCCTTCGGGCTTAAGCGTCCTCGCTACCTCGGCGGCGATTTTAGTCGGCTTTTCAGACTTGTCTAGGGCACCACCGCCGGAGAAGATGAAATCAAAGGTGTTGTCATCGAACGGTATGCGAATCGCTTGGCCTGAAATCACCAACGGCTTCGATCCTTTCTTGTGAATCCCAATCGAGTCCGAAACTCCGATCTCTTTCAACGCGAAAACTTCCTCGCCATTTTGAGTTTCCAAACAGAGCGATTTCGAATTAGGCGAGAGAAATCCCTCGGCGATTAGATCTTGGAACACGGACGAGTAAAACTGCACGGCATTTCGATAGCTTTTGGTGTTCCAGAGATCGGGAGTGTTGACGGCGTCGTTTGTAATGATCGCCGATGACCTGCGATTTTGGGCGCCGATCACGAGGTTGAAATTTTCCGGCGAGGAAAAGAAGCAGAAGCTTCCGAGATCGCAGGATTCGCCTCTGATGGTGACGACGTAGGCGAATCGGACGGCGATGATGAGAACACCGAAGACAAAGAGTCGAACCAGAATGTTCCTCAGTAAGCTTGGCTTAGACTCCATAGCTCTCTGTATATACTAAATCTAGAGAGAGAGAGAGAGAGAGAGAGAGAGAGAGAGGATTAGGGTTTTAGCGGGAGCAGAAGCGGGCGGAGGTGTGGTTGCCGCCGACGAGGGAGGGGAATGGAAAATTGAGAGTAATGTGAGGGGTAAAATGGGAAAACATGGTGCGGGGGGGTGGGATGAGAGAGTGCAGGGTGGTGGGAAGAGGAGAGACAGAGAGAGGGGTTATCTATGGAGGCGGAGAAGACGATGACGCGGCTGGCTGGGTGACCAGAACAACGGGTGACAACGCGGAGTCAGAGCCGAAAGCCAAGTGATTGGGACTTGTTACGTTATTGTCAGTAAAGTTTTGTGGAAATATCGAGATTGCCATTGAAGCCGTTTTCTTATGTTGGCTGGTTCTTTTCTTTTCTTGTTTGCTTGTACGACTTTGCTTAAAATCGGAGGAGCGGCGTAGAGTGGGACCATCGGGCTTGACACCCGTGACTCGTTTCGGAGAATATATACATTAATTATTAAAAGCATTTGATTATTATTTGTGACATTTGATGCTAACTCCTAACTGCTCTGCAAAATATATACAACCAATCAGCTTTAAATTAGGGAAATATTTGGAGACCAACAAATAAATTTTTAATACTTTGGATCTGTCACTTCTCTTATTATGAGTCATGTCATGAATCAAATTAATTCTATTACATATTAGATTTCTCTAGTTTGATTTCGTGATTAAAAAAACGTAAAAAAGACGGAGATTTATTGTAAAGATTGTTTATTTCTGAAACGAGTCTAATAATTTTTATTACATGATTGTTTGTTATGATCCAATTGTGATGAAAATGGAGATTTTAAAATAAGTTCTAAAAAATAATTAATACTCAACTAATATAAGCTGTTATGTTTGAATACAATGAAGGCTTATTTTGAGAAGTGGGTTAAAAGTCACTTCTCAACTTTTAACTCACTTCTTCTCTCACAAAAAAAGCCAAAAACTCAAAAAAGTCAAAAAAATCAATTTTTAATCATCTTCTCAAAACATTCCGAAGTCTTTTTCATAAGACTAATATTTTTTTAAAAAAAAAAGTAATAATCAAGTATCATGCAGGGTACAATAAAAAAATTCTTGAATCGTAATCAAAATAATATCATAATTAATATCAAAATTAATTATAATTAACACCATAATATATCATAAGTTGATATGTAATATATAATTTCCCTATACAAATATACTAAAATTTTAGATAAAAAATATAATATATGATTGCTTTTGACATCATTTTTTATTATAGTTATTTTATTTAAACAAAGCGCAATCACAAGATCAGACATAAGCTTTAGTATGAATGTAGAAATTACAAAAAAAAATTGAACCTCAATTACAGCTAATTATGTAATTAATTTATATGTTTTTGTATTTGTTTCTTTTCTTAAACCAAAGAAAAAGGAAGGAAAAAAAAAATGAAAAAGAAGAAAAGAGCAAAGTCGGAAGCAAGAAAGAAAGAAAATGCTAAGAAGCATGAGAGAGACTCAAAATAGGTGTGGAAATGACGATAAGTCCTGAGTTTGAAATCTCTATTAACCTTTTCATAGCTCTTGATTGGAATTAGGAGTGAGAGATGGGGTCCTCGATATTCTCTCTCGAATTGACTTGTAAGGTCAGGTCCAAAGGAGTCGGTCTTGGGGGTTACCGAATAGGATTGCAAACGAATCGAGTTGTTCATAAATAGCATAAGCTCGGCTTGTTTAAAACTCGTTTAAATTTGGTTCAACCTCGAGCTCAATTTTTTGGCTCATTTATTTATCGAGCCAAGTTTGAGCAATCCCAAACTCGGCTTGATAATGCTCGTGAACATAAAGAAGATGAATTAAGATTTGCTTTTAATAATATATCGAATAAATTTGTAAAATTTATTTTATTTTTATTTGTATTTGGTGTTTGTATAAATTTATATATTTAATTGATGGAATTTATTATTAATATAAATATTCTTTTATCTTAATAATTAATTTGTTTAATTTTAATTTTTTTTTAAGTTTGAGTTTGAATTTGGCTTGTTTATGTAATCGAGTGAGTTCAAATTGAGTTTGAATTTTAAGTAGGTTAAAAACTAATTTTGTTTATTTTTTTTAAAACATGTAAAAAAGTAGAGATGTGATATGATCAGTAAAGAGTTGATATGACTCAAAAGAAATTAAAAGTCAAAAAATTAACTTTTAATCTCTTTCCAAAAAAAATCTAAATATTTAATGAGTTGAATTCAAACTCAATTATTTAAGAAATATTTTGAAAAGATAGTTCAAAGTTAATTTTTTAATTTTTTAAATTTTTGTTAACTATTTTATGTGAAAAATAATGTAATTCAAAATAAATTAAAAAACAACTTTTCACTTTTAATTTATATTTCCCAATCACTCCTAAATTTAACTTAAGTTGGATTACTTTTTAATAAACAAATTTGAATATTTAAAAGTTGAGCTCGGCTGATAACTCCATTACCGGGTTCCCAAAAAAGAAAAAGAAAAAAAGAAGGGTGTTAGAAATCAATGGAAGGATCGAGAGAGAGTTGCAATTCCAATGTGTACAACCGGAATCAACGGCCTTATTATTGGCAAGTTATTTTTGCTTTTTTAACTTTTGACCTTTTTAAAGTTCCCATCGCTTCCGACAAAACTCCTTTTATCTGTCCTCTTCTATCATTACCACTATGATTATGTCGGGACAGCTCATATACTGGGTCCACTTACCTAGGGCATTGAGCCAATTTGGTAAAACTGTGAAAATAAATTATAATTTAATAATTTATAACTGTTAATTTATTTGATATAATTGTGAGATTATAAATTTAAGCAGTGAAGTAATATTTTGTTGATAATTTATAAAATAATTTTTTACTGTGTGATTATTTTTTTTGTCCTTACATGATATAAAAATAATTATTTTATCATTTTTTTTTCAGTTTTAATTTAAAAAAAATTATTTCATTAATAAAAATTAATATAATTAGTATTTTAACAATTAATTTATTAATAAATAATACCAATTAATAAGGATACCAATATAAAAATTGTTGATTTTTTTAATTTATTAATTAGTATCGATTAACAATTTTATTATCTATCTATCACAATTTTATTTTTTTCTTCTAAATTTTGTTTGTTAAAATTTTGATTATATTTATTCAAAATTTATCTATGTGATATGCCATCTGTTTAGAATTCAGATATGTTGAAATATAGAGCTAAATCAAATCTTATATGTTGAAATATGGAGCCAAAGCAAATAATATATCTGTACAGATCTGAGTCATTTCAGATTTGTTTAATGATCACCCAAAATATATATATATATATATATATTTGTTAGACAACAGCAACAACAAATAATAAATTAAAAAAAACCAAATTTGGAGAAGGATGATCTATTAGACAACAATAACAAAGAAAAAAAAAATAGATCTGAAAACTAAATACATAGAGAGAGAAAATGAGACAAACTAAGATGAATTTCCCCAATCGATAAGAATAATCACATATTTCTCATTCTCATCTCGTCCTCACTGGCGGCGAATTCCTCCGGTAACCATCTGACTTCATACGAAGTCTTCGAACACTACAAACACACACGCACATACTTATATATATATATATAACAGATCTGATATTTGAGATCAAAGGAGATCACATAGATCTGAAATCTGTGTGGATTTAAGGCGACATTCCACCCTCCAAACCCAGATTGATGACGAAAACCCTAGGTATAACGCCATGGATGTAGCGGAGAGAGAGAAAGAGAGAGAGAGAGAGAGAGAGAGAGAGAGAGAGAGAGAAAGGGAGAGAGAGAGAGCTTTGGTTCATTGGTTCATGCGAGAAAGGGATCTCTGGTTCATTGGTTGGTGCGAGAGAGAGAGGAGAAGAGAAAAAGCTCTGGTTTACTGGAAATCGCTCGAAAATCGCCGAACACCTTCATGCAAGAGACAAAAATGAGTGTGTTTTGGTTTATATACATGGTACACTTGTAATAACTTGAAATTGTAAGGGGCATTTAAGTCATTTTACCCCTCAAATTGTTGCTGCACGCTTAAGCTGATCAGAAAAGCTTCTCATTTCCCACTCAAAGAAAAAGTTGATTTTTTGCTTACAAAAAGTTATAATCTGTATTATTAAGTTAAACCAAATGCACCAAAATAATTTAAATTAAGCTAAAAGCTAAACTAAGCTGAAAATAGGCCCTACCAAATAGGGCCATTGTTATACACCATTCATGTTTAGATAAAGAATAATGTTTGAGAGCTTTAATTTGAGATTTGTAATGTAGTTTTAATGATGTGGAGAGTATTTATGTAAACGTGGGGCTCACACCCCTCTCTCTATCTCTCTCTATTCTCTTTCTCTTCCTCTTCTACTTCACTAGAGTTCCATTTAAAACTCTAGTATTAGAGGTATGTATCATTACTATTAAATAAAATGTTAGATAAAATGTCCAACTATATCTCCAAAATGATATAAACACAAGTAATGAGATTCACTATTTTAATCAATAATAATTAGGTTAGGATATCACCTAAATTTGTCTCTGAAATAATAAACAATTTCTCCCACCAACGTGTTTATTATTAATTAATCCAAATTAAAACAAAATATTCAAATGGATATTAAAGTATTTTTATTGGTAAGAGTATTTCAACGTGTACTCTTTTTTTTTTTTTTTTTTTTGAGTGAAGATTTTGGTTAAAAATTTTATTTGATAATAAGTGTTCTAATGCTAAATTTTTAATTTTTATCAAAGAACTGGCCGATCGAGAGGAAAATCAGGAGGATGTCTGGCGCGGTCGTCCGGCCTAGTATAAATTTTCTTTAAATTTTTCCCAATTTGGCCGTCCGATTGACCGACTAGTCATCCATCCAGTTGTCCACCAGTTGTCACTTGTGAGATTTGATGAAAGATTTCTCTTGATTTGATAAAAAAAGTCCTTTCATTTGATACTTTTTTGGTAAAACGGTTGAAACACCATTTTCACTAAATTTTCATCAAATTTAAATTTAATGAAAGATTTGAGTCTGAATTGGAGATAATCTAAGAGGATGGCTGTCACAGCCCAAACCCGCCCCTACGAGTTTAGCACCGTAACCGGCCAGTAATCCGAGATTACCGAAGGCCTGCTTAACAGTAATACAGTAAAACAGAGTACAGGGGCATGGCGGAAGCCAATACAATAAATAAATAATGTCCAATCAGCTGTGACAGTCTGTATGCTAAAAAGATTTTTCATACATATAGACATTCAGTACAGAACAGTATGCACAATATTTACAATCATTTAGTACAGAGACTTAGTCCCTATTAACAGTAAAGTACAGTGCTGTCGGTCTATACAGTAATACCAAACAGATACAGGGACAGACGGGGAGATTTAAACACCCCTAAGCCATAGCTTGAAAGGCTCGGAACCTCGTAGTGAGGCACAGTGGTTGGCTTGACGAAACTAAAGCTTGCCTGACGCTCCTAGCAGCGGTCTGGTGCCTGTACACCTACATATATATATAAGTAGTGAGCTAAAGCTCAGTGAATAACACAATGCGTAAAGGGGTTAAGAAAGAATGTCCTTTCAGTATTTTAAACAGTCGTTTGCCTCGGTAGATCAGTTATACAGTCGGTGGCTTATACTTCATGTCATATCAGTCATTTAGAAATCATAGTAATTGTACGTGGCACAACCGATAGCAAAACAGTACGGTGGCAGTAGTCGTGTCAGTACAGTAGTAGTAACGGTAACAGTACAGTACGGTAACAGTGCAGTAGCGGTAACAGTAACAGTACAGTAACAGTAACGGTAACAATAACAGTAATAGTAACCGTAACAGTAACAATAACAGTAACAGTAACAGTAACGGTAACAATAACAGTAACAGTAACAGTACAGTTCTTATGGACTCAAGAGGTGTCTCGCACAGATTCTAGAGGTGGCTCACACTGTAGCACTTAGGTCTGTGCAGCACTTTGCTCCAGAGATATCCGTAACAGTAGCAGTACAGTAAACAGTAGGTCTTAAAAGACCAAACAATCAATTGATGGCCATCAATCAGTAAACAGTAGTGGTTCCATTATGGGAACCGAATCGATTAGACAAATCCACCCGTTCATAGACCGTCGGTGGGGCCATCCGTTCACAGACCGTCGATGGTAGAGATTTCTCAAACGGTAGCAGTAACGGTAAACAGTAGTTGCTAAGGATGCCACAATACAGTTCAGAATATAAAACATACATTCATTCAGTTGACAGTAAACAGTTCATAAAACAGTTCAACTCGGTAAACAGTTCAGTTCAGTAAACAGTTCAGAAGATAATCATTTTTGAACATATCTTTACACAATTGTTACTCACAGAGTTCTGGGCTACGGTAAGCTAGAGCGTCTCCTCGGTAAGCCAACCCTACACAGTAGACAGGATGAACACACACTAAGCTATACAGTTGGGGAAGATCAGTAACTTAACCCCTAATTGCCTCGGTGTGTTCTACATCTAAATCCTCATGAAGATGTCTTAGACTAGGCCTAAGAATGCCTAGAATGGGATGAGGATGCAAAGATGCATTCAAAAAGCAGTTTTAAAATTTTCAGAAAAACAGTCCCCCGCTCGAGCGCAGGTTTCCCCGCTCGAGCGGACATGCAACAAAGGTCCCCGCTCGAGCGTCAACTACTCTGCTCGAGCATGCGACACAAGCCTCCGCTCGAGCGTACAATACCTCGCTCGAGCGGACTGCAAAGCAGTGAGAGATGCTGGGAGCTCGATTTCCCCGCTCGAGCGTCACTTCCTCCGCTCGAGCGGACGACCAAAATCTGGAAATTCCAGATTCGAACTCCAAGTTCAAAACCAAGTTTCAAAGCATCAAAATCGATCCTCTTGGGCTGAATTTCTGGAAAACTCTTGTAAACTCATAATATTACATGATTCCAAGCTCAATTTATAAAATCAAAGCCCAAGGGTAGTTCAATTAAACTCCTTTTCAAACCAATTTTCATGAACATGCTATAAACATGACATGCATGGATTTAAATCACTTCAAAGCTCAATGTTTGCTCAAATGAGCTCAAATCTTTCAAAAACATGATGACAACATGAATTACAACAATATTATGAACATGCATGTGAGGAATGATGAATTACATCCTCAAAACTTGCCAATATGCACATGCATGCAACAATTAAGCTTCAATACAACAATTAAAAGCCATAACTTGGCTCAAGACTTCAATTATGCTCTAGGCCATACAAGAATCAATCAAATTCATGAACAAAAGGGTAGTTACTCTACCTTAGGTCCTCAATGCAAGACTAGAAGCTCAATTTAGCAATCTATATTTCAATGCTTCAAGGTACCAAGCAATCCTCAAGAACTCAAGATGAAATCACTCTTCTAGGCCTCTTTCTCTCTAAAATCGGCAATAATCAGGAAAAGAGGCTGAGCAAGTGTTTATGTAATGCATGACCAAGTCTCTCAATGTTTGGTATAGTGGCCCACTAGTAGGGCAAAAATGTAAATAAGTCCAACAATGCAATTTAACTCATTTTAATCCAATTTAATGATACTAAATCGATTTTCAATTAAATATACCATTAATTCGCATAAATTCCAATGATCGTAAAACATTGATCCATTTCCAATTCGGCCGTCGATAAGGCCTTCAATTTGCAGTTTAAATTACAGAACATAGACAGATCGATTAACATTCAACAGATAGAAAAATGCAGTTAAACAGTTACAGTTAATCAATCAGTCTCAGTTCTCAGTCAGTCAGTTCAGTATTTCAATCAATTCAATTATCAATCATAATCGGTCTCGGTTTAGCAGTAATCAGTACTAAATCAGTAATCAGTGATGAGGGTTATTACAATGGACATTCATGAACAATAAATCTAAGGTTTCATTTGAGAATGGTTTATTTTAGTTGATTTTTTAACTTTTTACGAAATGATGTGTAAAAAAAATAGAGAGAACAATTTGATAATTTATAGTGATTTTTTTTGGACTATTTTAGCCAAATATCAAACGAGGCCTAAGTGCACATAGAATCAATATATGTGGGCCTCACATCTGGGGCTCGTTTGAAAACTTTGTTATTTTAATTGGCCTTTTGACTTTTGTTATTTTAACTTAATTAAAAAAGTTATATCTGAGATGACAGTTAATTTATTTTTGGACAAATTACACAAATAGTCCCTATAGTTTGGGGCTTGTGTCACTTTAGTCCCTGACTTTTCAATTGTGACACATTTGACCCTGAATTTTTAATCTTGTTCCAAATAAGGACAATTGAATATATAATTAGATTTTTCAAGGGTAAAATTGTCAAATTGATAAAATATAAACTGATTTGACAAAAATAAATGTCAAACAAATATTTTTGAATTTTTAAAAATTATTTCTACCTACTAAAAATAAAATTATGTAAAATTGATAAATCTTTTAGACATTTATTTATTTATTTTTACCAAATTAATTTTTATTATGTGTTTGGATGATGATCATGTAAAATTAATTTAAAAAAATTAATCATGTAATTTTTATTAATTTTACATAATTTTATCATTGGTGGATAAAAATAATTTTAAAATAATTAAAAATATTTTTTTGACATTTATTTTTGTCAAATTAGTTTATATTTTATCAAATTGATGATTTTACCCTTCAAAAACCTAATAATATTTTTAATTGTCCTTATTTGGAACAAGATTCAAAATTCAGGGTCAAATGTGTCACAATTGAAAAGTCAGGGACCAAAGTGACACAAGTCCCAAACTATAGGGACTATTAGTGTAATTAACTCTTTATTTTTATAGTTGATTTGATGATTGTAAAAGAAAAAATAAAATGATTATGATTTACCTATGATATTTTGTCTGATTAATTATTTTAATATATTTTATCTTTATTGACTATTTCAATCACAAAGCTAACCAACCCAACCTCCCAAACACCCCCTTGTCAATTTTATCCTTTGTGATACATCTATATTCCATTTTGATCTCTGTATTTCTAATATTTCTCATCCAAAAGACGGACCTAGTAGACTCAAAAATTGAGAGTGGTTTTGTAAAACTTTTGCAGCAAAATAATTGGATTCAAATTTAATATGATCAATGCAAGTAAAATATGTCCCATTTTCTTCACGCCATATCGTGTTATTTGGTCACTTCTTCATGTAAACTTTGATAATAAAGTGGAGCTGTAAACCAAATTAAGCTGTTGAAATTTAATTTGTGTTTAATTTATTAAAAACTATTTGAATATTTTTTATTATATTAAAAAATTAAATTTGAATATATTTTAATATTAGTTAAATTTTTATGTTACATATTGAATTAAATAGCCTGTAGCTAACACCTCATATGGGAGGTGGGCATGGTATATATTGTCCCTATCATGCTATCCTGGAAGTGCATTCAACATTCTCCATTACGGCCTATTTTGGTAATTAGGAAATAAAGTCAGTTTATTCGCTAACTGTTTATTTGGGTCACATCACCTCTATATTTTTTTTTTAAAAAGCCGGCAAAAAAACTAATAAATTAACTTTTTTCCTAATTCTCAAAACAAGCCGTTGTGTTTGATTTGTAGATTTGGGAAGGAGTTTAGACACCCGAAGAAGGAAAAAAAAAAAAAGAAAAAAAAAGTGAAATGTATATAAAATATAACTGTGTTTCATACAAAAAAAAATTTTCTTCCTAAATCCCCTCCTAAATCCAAAAACCAAACTAAATGAGAGAGGTCCTAAATATGGGCTGGAACATTGGTCTGGGCCCAGAAATGGGCCCAATGATTTGGACAGACGTGCTAACATGGATATGTATAGCAGTTCAGAAAAGAAAAAGAAAAAATGGAAATGTACAGTACCATGTCCCAAAAGAGAGGGTGTCCCCCATGTGATATATCTCCAGTGTTTGAATTTAAGATATTCAACCCAAAACCAGTGTTTGGATTATATGGTGAACCAGTGAAGAGTAAGCTGAAGACTTTTGGGAATGTTAGGTCCACGACAATTATTTGAATTGTTTATTTTGTAAATCGTTATGGATCCAGAATGAGATCCACAAGATGAAATATGAAAAAATATAATGAACAATAGTATAAAAATAACACATTCTGAAAACTTGACTCGCAAAATTAACAAAAATCCAAGTTTAATACCATCTTAAGAATGTTGAATCCTTTGAGGCATCTAAGCAAAAATACCATGCTTTGAATTTATTTCTAACATTTAATTTCTACATCTTGACATTTGATACTATAGAAAATAATTTTTATGATCAATAAAAATTAAATTTATTTGAATTAGTGAATAAATATTTTTAAATTAAAATTTTACCAATGTCCCTATACTATCTTGACGACTAATGGAGCATTTTGAAAAAGAAAAACTCCGGAAAAAGAAGTTATTTTTGTTATAAAAAATTTTCTGCATAAACAAGTGGAGCTTCACTCTCATAGCAAATTCGTCTTCCCGACAGTCCTAGAATCAAATATAAAAAATAAAATAAAAACAATGGTAACAATTTCCATTATGAGGAAGGTTTTTGAGAGAGGTTTTGGAAGAAGCATTATCATTAATTGAAAAAATAGGGGGGGCTTAAGACCTATAAGTAAAATCTAAAAGACAATAAAAATCAAAATAAAACCTTTTTATATTTCTTGATTGAAGAGGGTCGCCGGTGGGCGGTGGTGAAGGAATGTGGTCCACAGCGGTCAAAGGTGCTTGTGTAACCTACTTAGAAAGGACCACAATTGTCAGCCAATGCACACACAACACAACATTGAGAATGGATACATAATTACAATAACCACCAACAGAATAACATTAAGATTCTTCTTCCAAATACTGTCATGACCTTCTCAGTGACCTTGATTGCAGGCCATGATTTAAAGAAAATAAAAATAAAAATTACATAGCATATAGCTCTTGTTTAGAAGAGCTGCCAAATTTTCTCAGCATAGATCACTACATCATCAAGTTTTTGATGAACAAATCCAAATTCCCAAATACAATAGACCTTTGCATTTCTCAATGGTGGTGTACAACAGACGAGGAAACCTACAACCTCGCCAAAAGCTTCAACACTTCATTACATATCTTCTAACTGTAATTTCCAGCACTTTGGGTCTATTTCAGCCTGCTAATCACATAAAAAGATAAACCTCAAAAATCTTATAGAAAAAGAAGAAGAAAAAAACCCGACATGAGAAAAATGTTAGGTGGACCGTGTGAGAGATAGAAATAAGACATACCTGAAACATTTTATCTCTCCATTGGAAAACACATCCCCGGGCTTCTAAGTGTTCAAAAAGAGGTCGTGGTAACAATGATTTAAATGATGCCAAAAGCTTCACTTTTGTGAGCCCTCCACATGCCAACAGTGCAGCCGCCAATCCACTTGGAGTCAACTCCTTCAAGTGCAAGATAGTCATGCTTTGTAAGCAGCTGATACTGGCAAGCGACAAGAGCCCCACATCTGTGACTGAGCTATACGACAAATTTATCTGTATATAAATGAGAATAGACACATTGTCAGACACTGATGTCTCCTTTCAACCTTTGATCTTGAGAGAGAGAGAGAGAGAGAGAGAGAGAGAGAGAGAGTAAGAGTACCTGTCTGAGGTTTTGAGAGAAGTGAGCAAGTGGAATCATGCCAGCATCGTTGATTTTGTAGCATTTCTTTATGTCTAGCTTGGTGAGTTGCTTACATCCCACAGCAATAGCTGCTAGACCCAAAGATGTAACAAGGGTACATCCTCGACTTTCAAGCGTGTTCAACTTCGAACATTTTGCCAATGATATCAAGGAACTGTCAGTAATATCGTTACAGTAGGCTATATTAATCGTCTCAAGGCCAGGGCAACCACGAGCAATTGCCAAGATGCCAGAGTCTGTTATTCCCGATGACCTGAACAAAACAGAACAACAATCAAATAAATTACGAAAAGAAGAAAGGGGAAAAAAGAAAGAATCAAAAGTAGTGCCACTAAGAAAAGAATTTGGAGCAATAATGAAGCATATCAAAGATTCTTGGAACTTTCAAAATGACATAAAAGGGGGTCTAAAATCAAGCCTCTAGTGGAACACAATAATTATACAAGGACATTCTCTTTGACCTTTAAAGACTGATATTGCTAGGTTCACAGCCTAAAGCCGGTGAGAGGGCCACTTTATGAGAGAGGAGACTGTGATTTCAGCTGTAATGACTACTTATTTAGTAAACAACTTCTGACAATTCGATAGATTTCAATTCAAGTTACAAACCTGTACAAATCAAGCTCCTTGAGTTTCGAGCAGCCCATGCCCATATGGGTAAGTCCTTCGTCAGTTATGTTAAGGCAGATTCCTAGTTTTAAGCTGGAGAGTTTGGAACATCTCGAGATGGCCCTCAGACCTGTTTACACAAATAGCGTTAGTAAGCAACAAATATTGCAATTCAACTATGAGCTAAAAAGCAGACAGACACAAGGACAAACCTTCATCATCAATTTCACTATCAGTAAGGTCAAGCTCTTCAAGAAAATGGCAACGTTGTCCAATCAAGACAAAAGCTTCTTTTGGAACCAGGCTACATGACTCCATTTTGAGGGACGTGAGGGAAGTGCATGAATTCGTAATTTGGGAAATTGAAACATAAGTTATTTTGCGGCAACAAGTGATGTCTAGCTTCCTCAAGTCTGTGAGTTTCGTCACGAGGGAGGACAGACCTTCGTCTGTGACACCCAAGCATTTACTTAAGCTTATCTCCCTCAGCAATACACACCAATTTCCAATGGCCTTCAGTCCAGAACATGTAACCAGGCAACCATCTAGTTTGATTGATTGCAATGTGGGAAGCTTTTGCAAGCTATCAGCAAGAGCAAGAGTGACCTGCACCACAATCAATTGTAGACAATGAACCTCAATATTTTTTGTTTTAAAAAAAAAGAAAAAAGAAGAAGCTTCGATATATGAAGGCAAAGGAGTTGAGACTTACGGGAGTGCCATATGCTAATATTAGTTGCCTCAGACGTCCAGCACCGCTTGTTAGAGTAGACAATCCCACATGACTCACATTTTGACTACTTGAGATATCAAGCATCTGTAAAAGACATCATAAACTTATCTATCCGTGATCAAACAATTATTTTTGAAGAACCAGAAATTAAACTTCAATTGGATGGAAATGAAACTTTTTTTGAAACCAACCATCTTTAGGTAGCTAAATAGTAGTGCTTTAAGACTTTTCATTAGTTAAACTTAAAGATCTAGATCTTGAATTCTATTTTTATTTTCACTTAAGAATGGATATGAGAAGAGTTCATCAGAAGTTCAATGTTTTCCAAAGATAGATACCTCTAGTGACTTGCACCCTTGTTTAAGGACTGCAAGGCTGTCATCATCGATGCCAAAGCATCCCTCCAGAACCAAATCTTCCAGATGTTGTAATTTCAAGATTGATGGTAAGCATTTGTTTGTGATCTGCACGCCAAGAAAACAGGGGAAAAAGGATCAAGAAAGGGTTTTTTTTACACAGCACATGCTGCTAGTAGTGTGCGCACACATAAAAATTATTATAATAGGTGCTTGTTGTCATAAAAATACTTATTGATTGTACACACCACAAGACAAGGCAAGGCAATCACATAAGAACTTAGAAGGTAAGAAACAAATATAAACAAAAGCAACAGAAAATAGGATTGTTGCTAAAGTATACAGTGAAAATATCACACGTGTTGGAGCAACAAAGACGCAGTTCTAACAGATTTTTTCATTTAAACCCAACCAAGTAGTTGGTAATTGTGCATCCTTCATTGATTATTACAACACGACATATGGCATAGCACAATATAGCTAACCAAACAAATACAACAAGCATTCATCTTTCATTGCTATTAATTTTTTTTTTTAGGATCATTTGAGATGCAACAAATATGCCAAACAAATAAAAACACTTCTAAATTATAGAACACTAACAATAGGAAAAAAATGAAACCATGTTCCTGTGCATCTACCCATCAACGTGTAAACTTACATAATCTAATTTCAAAATTGTAGACAGCTAGACACAAGTTCGTTGTGCATCTAGGCGCATAGCATTTGTGCAAGTGTTTGACACAGGTCTGACATGAATATAGCCTTCTCTTTAAACTACAAAAAAAGATTAAAAATTCTTAACAGAAGCAGCCATCGTAGAATACTTCCAACATGTACATATATTATGTTGACACATCCCCTCAAAACCAATATCCATCTCAACAAAACCACAAGAGTGAAAAATCAAAATAAAAAAGCAAGATAATACCAACACCCTGCTCAATCAATCAGTTAAGCAACAAAATACCCAAATAAAAACTACATGATTTCAAACAAAAAACACAATAACCAATCATACACACACCCCAAACATAGACTTGAGACCATAATTTCATTTAAGGTCAATGAAATAGCTATAGTTAACTACACATGTATATAGAGAAACATATACAACAAGGCATGAAAATTGCAATACCTAGAGTACAGATAAGAGCTCATAACAATCACAAAGCATATTAATTGAAAGAAGAGAAAAATAAAATTACCGGCAAGTAAGAAAGATCCAAACTTCGAATCTCTTTGCACTTGACAGCAATCAAGCCCACCCCAAAATCACCAACACCCAAACACCATTTCAAGTTAATCAACCTCAGTTTCTTGCACCCAACAGCTATACACCCAATACCCATATCCGTAATCGACTTGCACCTTGCTAACCACAGCTTCTCCAAATTCTTGGCCTTTGCAATCGCGGCGGCAGCTTGGTCACTCAACTCCGTAGCGTTCGACAGATCAATCTCAACCAAATTCGAACATTTCATCACCAAATTCAACAAACCCACATGGGTAAAGAACTTGGATCTCGAAAGATCAATCGACCTCAACATTTTGTTGCAAACAGACGACATAATCGAGAGCGAGCTATCGGTGATTCGAGGACATAGAGAGAGATCGAGATGGGTCACGTAAGGGTATCGATTCAGAACCTTGTTTAAATGCTCTGAACGAAGAGGCTTCAGGGCTTTGCGATGCCGAGACTCGATTGTGAAGAACGATTTACAGACTAAAGAGAATGATTTCTTGTCAAGTGGGTTGTCACTGAGACAATCAAGGATTGAGAAAACGATTTCTTCGGAGATAAGATCGAAGTGGTTGAACCCAACAAATTCATTGCTTGATTTTTGCTTCTTCATTGCTCTCAAACAACTCAAAATCTTTGAATTTGTGGATCTAAAGATTGGTTTTTGAGAGTGAGTTATAAACAAAAGGGTATTGTATTGAGAGATAGGTTGGGATTTGGAGATTTTGGAGGAGAAAATGAAGATTGAATGGTAGTTTTTTGGGGGATTTTTTCTGTGGGTAGTTTGAGATAGATGTTGGAGAATTTGAAGTGACCGTTAATAGAAAAACACTGGGGTTGGATTGAGCAGTTGAGTACTGAGTGAGGATGAAGAAATGAATAATATTCGGGAAATTACTACACTACCCCTTTGTTGGCTTTTTCCAAAAGTTTGGTACGGTGGTACACTTTTATGTAAGGACATAGTTGCCCCTCGGAGGTCTCCATGTCAACCCAATATAAGTTCGTTTTGTGAAAGTTAAAAATGGTCCTCTCTAAACTACAAAGGTAAATAGTAAATTTTAGAAAATTTTCCTATTGATTTTTCCATTTTTTTATTATTGCATATTATATGGTAGCATTTTTCAACTATAAAAAAAAAATATTTAAAAATATGAATGAGTTGACCTAAATTAAGTTATAGTTCTTTCCGCAGCTCTAAAATTGAAAAAATATCAATTAAGATTTATATTTGAAAAACGGTTTTGATTTGTGACACTAAAAAATTGGGCACTAATGCCCCTAATTTCCATATAAGGCAAAGAAAAAAAAAAAAAAACAGTTACCCAAATGAAAATTAGGGGCATTAGTGCCCAACTTTTTAGTGCCACAAATCATTTTTCTTTGAAAAATGTTTATGATTGTTCTTTGACTAGTCATGGACATGTAAAGAATTGTATAAAAATATGAAAATTATATATAAAATTATGTAAATATTTGGAAATAAGTAAAAAATTCATTGAGTTTCTAATTATTTTATTCTTTAATGATATATTATACGACCATTGTAAACATAATTTATTATTTATTTATATTAGGGTTAGAATATATAGTTTAACTCTCAAACCGTGTCAACCATTATTTTATTCTGTGAAAGTGTTTGCTATAATATTCAGTTAATGTCAAGCTTTAAAGCTCTTTGTTTAACAAGGTTTTGGCCATTTCTATTTTTTGAAATTTGACTTAATTTAAAAAATAAATAAATTATAAACACGTCTCTTGAGATTTACTTAAATTACAAATTATTCCCTATGTTCTAAAACTTACATTATACCCCCTAAGGTTTTTAATTTCATAACAAATAGATTTTTTTATTAATAAATCATCAAGTTAATTAATAATTTTTAATAATGTTAAAATTTTATTTCAATTAATAATTCAGATAATTTTATTATTGTATAGGTGAACAGTTAAAAATTTCACTTTTTCAATTAATTTTATTAAATAAAAAATTCTGACAGAAAGGTATTTATAATTTTTCAAATCACAGGGAACAATTCATATTTTAAGTAAATCTCAAGGAGTGTGTTTATAATTTATTCTTAAAAAATTTAGGGGATTCTAAAAGCACATAAAAAAAATACAAAAACTTAAAAAAATCACAAATAATTATTAAAGGGTCATGCTACTTAGAGTTGTCAATACAAATAAAATATTTATAATCTCAATACATTTTTTATATATTCTTTAATACTTTTATATATTTTATTATATTTTTACACAAATTTATATATTTTTTACACATATATCAAAGTTGACCATCTTTAATTAGTATTTTGAATTTTCTATTTTCATTTGATGTATCAATTAGATCTTTTTAACATGTATTCATAGAGCACATATTAAGAGATTATTTGACATCCTTTAAAATAGTACACTTTTTATTTTTTGTTAGGTCATATCACCTCTCTATTTTTTTACATATCTTTTCATAAAAAATAAAAAAATACAATTCTTTAGATTATCACAAACAATTCCTAAGAAAGTTTAAAAGGCATTGTACATTTTTTATATTCACTTTTTTAATAATATACAATATTTTCAAACATCTTAACATTTTTCTTAATGACTCATGTTAACAAAATCTTATCAATTTAGTTACTAATTTTGGTTAACTTGGTCAAATCGCTAATAATTTGACATGTTGCAAACTTTGGAAGTAACTTTTATTAGTAATTTTAACTAAACATGAATTAGTCAGTCGTTGGTCAAAGTAGATAACTAAGAAACCCAATTCTATATTATTTGTCTGGCAACCAAATTCCTGCAGAACAAATCAAAGAAAATGAAAGGTCTTCGAAATTGAGGGGGGTATTAGTGTCTTTTTAGATGGCAATGATAGAGAGAGAGTACGGGAAAGGACAGAAAGGATGAATGTAAATAGGGAGAGAGAATAGGGGTAGTTTGGGGAATTGAAAAAGTCATTATCTCGATGTTTGGGTCATAAGCGGAACTTGCTCATCCAGTGGAGCAAATATGTGGGGAAGGACATATTCAAGTGCGGACAGTACGAACATCTTTTTAACCCAAGTATTGGAATTATTGATGAGTTATTGTCATCATTTTAAATACAAATTAGATATAAGCGTGTTTTAAAAGTGGTGGTTAAAAATTATTTTTTAAATTTTTTTGATTTTTTTATAAAAAAATGAAGCGGGTTTTTAACTCAATTTCCAAAATAAGTCACATTTTTTTAAAAAAAAAATAAAAATAATCATTTTTTGTGTTTTGCTAAAATATGAAGCCTCCCTTGAGTTAAAAAAATTTATTTTCTTAAATTTTTTATTTTTAGTAATTTTTTAAAAATGTGCCAATTATTTTTTGGCAGTCTAATTCTAAAGAATTTAGAAGTGAAAAAAAAAAAAAAAACTGAAAAACTCTATCTCTCTTTTTAATCTTTTATGAACTTGTTTTTTTTAATATTTTGGTTCATCTAGTAAAGTAAAACTTAGAAGTTTTGTTTGGAATAATCTAAAAAAGTGTACTTTTTGTCCTTTTATAAAAAAATGTACAGAAAAGTAAAGAGGTGATGTGATAAAAAAAAATAAAAAAATAGATTATATTGGAGTTGTCAAACATAACCTAAATACCCATTAGAATATTTAACATTGTTAAGAGATACAATTCCATTTGTGGAATTTTTAATGAGTTGAGATTAATTAACGAAGAATATAATAATAAACAATAATATTTAGGGGGTGATAAGCTGGGCATAGATAACTGTGCGTAAAAAGAATATAATAATTTAATGTCAAAATGGAAATAAATATAATAATATTCTCTGTGGAGGTGGGGTGAGGCATTTGCCGTACTTATGAATGGCCTTGCAACGAGTACCAACCTTACCCCGATAAGAACGGCTAGAGAGAGAAAAGCACATTATAATAAAATAATAAATAAAATAAAATATAAATTACAAATATATTATTTAAAGTATAGATTGTCAAAAAGATATTACTAATAAGTGTTTTTGTGGTATAAGTAAAAGACATTTTTGTATAATACAATATATTTTTTTATTAATTTCTATACATTTTTTAATATTTTTACATATTTTTAAGAATTTTTTTACATACTTTTCAATATTAAACAATGCCTAAGGGCACTTGTTAGCATTTATCTTCTACGGTAAAATTATAAATATCTTTTTTTAGAATAATTTATTTAACGAAATTAACAAACAAAATGAAATTCTTAATTATTTTTTTATACAATAATAAAAAAAATTTATTTGTTAATTGAAATATATTTTTAATATCATTAAAAATTCATAATTAAGTTGATAATTTATTAATAAAATGAATCATTTGTTTATAAAATTAAAAACTTGAAGAGACAAGATTAATGCAAATTAGATAATCAGAAAATAGAAGTTAAAGTACTTTTCTTTGAACTTTTAGATAATCAATCTTTTTTTAACTTATTTAAACTATTTTTATTTAAAAACTACAAATATAAATTATATCAAATAATTTGATACAAACTCTTAAATAAAAATAAATTATAATCACTTTCATAATTTTAAAATTATAAAAATAATTTATAATGTATTGATAATTTATTTTAAAATAAAAAAGCTGAGAGAGAGAGAGAGAGAGAGAGATATGGGGACGGGTGGAGAGGCTGCTTTGGGGCTAAGAGTCAAAAAGTAGCAAACCTTCCTGGGGCAATGAATAATTTTTCTCTGGGGAGGGAGGTGGTGACTCATGCAGGTCCTAATCGAAGTCATTCCGTGTTGTTTCCGTGTGCCTGTTTGAATTGACAATTATGCCCGTAGTCTTGTTGTGTTTGGGTCAAGTTTGGTTGTCCTTTTTGGGAGATTTGGACCACCTGGCTGATTGGAACAGGGCATCCGAAGGAAAGATTCTAGAGATAAACTATATGCACCGCGTTTGGACCACTAGATAGGAGGTTATGTTCGTTTATTTTTTATTTTTTTTTCACTATAATTTTTTTGGGTTTTTTTAATTTGAGAATTTGAGGTTTGATCCTCATACCATATCTATTGGAATCACACAATATCTGCATATGTGTCTTCTACATGTGTGGGTGCTTCAATGTAATCACGGATTCATGATTCAAAATTTGGGGAGACACGTATGCTAATATAATACGCTTATTATTATTAGAGGAATTTATTGATAAATCCCATCTAGAGATGTTTTATCCCAATAAGTCCACAAAGAAAAATTATATCCCAATGAGTCCCATATAGTTTTCTGATTATTCCATAAAGTCCATTTTTTAAATTTCATATTTATACGTGACTATTATGCCCTTATATATATATATATACACTGTGTGAAAAAAACCTCCATGGAAGCCAGTCATCAACTCCGGCGAAACACCCACACCCAACGCCGGAAGAGAGAACCCAACGAGGAACCCCAACACCAGCGCCGGAATCGCTTCGGCATTACAACCAAATACGAACAAATAACAACGCCGGGTTGATCACACAACCAAACTAGTTTTCTGGCATACACTAGTTTTCTGATAAAACAGAGTTGAGAAACCTAGTAACAGGGATGACACGCAATGGTTTCCAAAGTCAAAAAGTATGGTAAAGGAAACTAGATAGATTTTATAAAGTCAAGTCGTATAATATTTTTTGATAAAACAGAGTTCAAAAACCTAGTAACAGGGTGACACGCAATGATTTGCAAAGTTGGAAAACAATATATTTTTATGCAACCATGAACACCATTGAAGAACAGCACCATGTGAATGTTCACAGCGTAGAAGAACATTCTAAATATCCCTATTCATTGGCCTAATATTTGTAATCCATGTGAACATTCTAAATATCCCTATTCATTGGCCTAATATTTGTAATCCATGTGAATGTTCACAGCGTAGAAGAACAGCACCAATAATTTCTGATTGTCCTAAAATTTTGTTTTGGCGAATTCTGTTTTGTTGTAGTTGATAAAAAATGTGAACATTCACATTGAGTTAAAATGTTTTGTTAATCAGGTAGTAATGGTGTTGTTGTTTTATGCTTTGAACATTCTTATGGATTGAAAATGTTTCAAAATTTGTAATCCATGTGAACATTCTAAATATCCCTATTCATTGGCCTAATATTTGTAATCCATGTGAATGTTCACAGCGTAGAAGAACAGCACCAATAATTTCTGATTGGCCTAAAATTTTCAGGCAATGTGAATGTTCACATTGCAGAACAACAGCACCAATAATATGTGCTTCTACTAAAATGTTCAGGCAATGTGAATGTTCACAGCCTAGACCAAAAGCACCAACAATATTTGTTTGAATTAAAATGTTCATGCAATGTGATTGTTCACATCCTAGAACAACAGCACCAATAATATTTGACTCTCCTAAAATGTCCAGGCAATGCCAATGTTCACATCCTAGAGCGAAAGCACCAACAATATCTGATTACACATAACATTACTGGTGTGAATGTTCACATCTGTTACTGTAATAAATGTATCGGTTGTTTGTTTGAATGTTCACACCACTTGTTGCCCTCTTTGCAATTGCTTGAATATTGTCTTAATGTGATTATTGTAGGCAATGGCAGTGAACATGAATCCTCTCTTGTAATTGCAATCTGAATGGTGTGAACATTCACATCACTTGTGAATGCCTATATCAGCTATTCAAATCACTTGTTGCAGATATGATTGCATTAAATATTTTGTCTTAATATGTATGGCCCATGTAACAGATGTTGCATACAAGAAAGCTCCCAACCGAAAAAGAAAAGAATACCACGTCAAGAATGAAATGCCATCTGCATCTAAAGCTTATGTGTGGACTGTGGCACCAAACCAAAAATCCAAGAATCATTACTAGTATAATTTTTTGAATGACAAAAAGACAATTACATATGAAAACCTATAGGTGGGGGGTGTCCACGTATATACTAATTTTAGGTACTTGCTGTGATAAATATATCAGTTGTCTGTTTGAATGTTCACACCACTTGTTGCCTTCTTTGAGATTGCTTGAATATTGTCTTAATGTGATTGTTGTAGGCAATGGCAGTGAACATGAACCCCTCTTGTAATTGCAATGTGACTGGTGTGAACATTCACATCACTTGTGAATACACATAACATTACTGGTGTGAATATTCACATCTTTTGCTGTGATGAATGTATCAGTTATTTGTTTGAATGTTCACACAACTTGTTGTCCTCTTTGAGATTGTTTGAATATTGTCTTAATGTGATTGTTGTAGGCAATGGCAGTGAACATGAACCCCTCTTGATTAACAAAACATTCAAAACATTTTAACAAAACATTTTAACTGATTAACAAAACATTTTAACTCAATGTGAATGTTCACATTTATTTATGGGTTTTTTTGTTTCTGGATTTCTGGTTTTTTGTACTAGAATTTTGTCATATGTATTGTCAATTAATGTTAATATTTACACTTTTAGATAATATTGAATGGTGTATATGTTTTTGTTGTGTTCATTACCATTATGCAATATTGATGATATGAATATTCAAGGACCATTTTGTTTTAGACACAAACATGATGTGAATATTCACAACGCAATAAATAAATGTGAAGATTCACATTAATGATGATATGTTTGTTCATGGGTCGTACACCTAATTAATGTATAATGTGAATATTAACATTTGTAGTCAACCACATTTTGATGTGAATATTCACAATGCAATAAATAGACGTGAAGATTCACGTTTATTCTAATATGATCATACATATAATTAATGTACAATGTGAATATTAACATCTGTAGTCAACCACAATAAACATAACACATAATTTGAACATTCACATTTATTAAACATAAATTAAGATGTAAACATTCACACAAACTTCAACATAAGAAAACAGATGTGAATGTTCACAGTCTATATTGTTTAGCACACGCAACACATCAACATCAAATATACCATCAAAAGACATAGGCATGTGAGAAGTATATCATTGATTTATATATATGCTGTCAAGTGTTTTCAACTGCAAGTTATCAAAGTTACAAAAAAAAAAAAAAAACTAGCACTATATTTTGGTATAGCTAGTGAATAGTAGACAACCCCAACTATCGAACAACGAAGTTTTCCTTAAGTAGTCCAGCTGAAAATCCGAGAACTTGTTGCTTCTCATCGATTTTACTAAGCCTGTGATGGTTGATCGATAATTGACATGTCGCATATCGATGTGGGTGTTGCTCTCTAGAGGCATGCTCTCTTCTTTGACATAATAATCCTCCCTCTTTCTTTTTGTGCAAAATTTAGATGCAACATCTGTCACATGGGCATGCACAAATAGTGAGTGTTTGTATGAACATTAAATTTGATTTCAATAGAATTTGTAGGGTAGGCATGTACATTAACATCAGCACATCATTAATCAGTGTGGATGTTCACATTCAACGATATTCATATAAGCAAAAGTAACAAAGTGCTATTTAAGTGACAAACATAGCAATGTGAACATTCACATCATTGGAGATGTGAATATTCACATTACTACTAGGGTACAAATAGTAGTGGTCACACCAAATGTTAATAGTTAAACATCCATATAATATTTGGTATGTCTATGTGTATAGAAGAGAATGTTAAAGTTCACATCAATATTTGGTTATAACAATTCACAGTATAACAATATTAACATTACAAGGGAGCAGTGATCTTTATATGAAGATGATTCAAGTTAGTTTGAAAGTAAATGGTCAAACAAGCTCCAACCATGCAGGAAGAATCAAGTACAATGACCATGTAAAGAACCTCACCAGTGCATGAGACTCAAAATTGATAAATTGGTAGAGTTTAAAAATTTTTTTTAGAACCTTCGATCATCAGAACCCAGTAATGTGAACATTCACATCATTATGCACTGATGTGAATGTTCACATCAGTGTCTACTAATGTAAGTTTATCCAATAATGAACAGTAATGTGAATGTTCACATCATCTATGTTTGCAAAATCAATTCCGAAAACAACAACAGTTATAAGGCAATATAAATGTTTACATAGGTGATCACATTATGTTATAATTGGCTAAAAAATAAAGGGTGAAACCAACAGCACCAAACACACCCAACAACACCAACAAGTGTGACATTGATGTCACAATGCGAATGTTTACATCATATTCCATCACATTGTTGAGTGAAGATTGGGGGTTCTATGGACATCAACAATCAACAATATCAAAAGTGACAGTAATGTAAACATTCACATCATTATACACTGATGTGAATGTTTACATCAGTATCTAGTAATGTAAGTTTATCTAGTAATGAGCAGTAATGTGAATATTCACATCATCTATGTTTGCAAAATCAATTCCGAAAACAACAACAATTATAGGGCAATGTAAATGTTTACACAGGTGATCACATTATGTTATAATTGGTTGAAAAACAAAGGGTGGAACCAATAGCACCAAACAACACCCAACAACACCAACAAGTCTGACATTGATGTCACAATGTGAATGTTTACATCATATTCCATCACATTGTTGAGTGCAGATTGGGGGTTCTATGGACATCAACAATCAACAATATCAAAAGTGGAACATGGGTGACCACATTATGTTATAATTGGCTGAAAAACAAAGAGTGGAACCAACAGCACCAAACAACACCCAACAACACCAACAAGTCTGACATTGATGTCACAATGTGAATATTTACATCATATTCCAACACATTGTTGAGTGAAGATTGGGGGTTCTATGGATATCAACAATCAACAATATCAAAAGTGACAGTAATGTGAA
>CM069905.1:4146983-4270493 GCA_036172215.1 Camellia granthamiana | reverse complement strand
GTAATTGAAAGGCATGTAAATCTACACGTAAACACAACGACAGAACTTGTTCAGAGGCCATGTAAACATAATGCCTTTCATATTTTCGTTTTAATATAACGGGATGAACATTGATATTACCCTCTGGCATGCATCAAGAGCAGCAGTGTATCTGTCATGTCCGAAAAATGATGTGACGATATGTTCATGGTGCAGAGGTTGCATATCTTTATTTAGAATAAAAGTCTGCATGTGTAATGCATAAAGGTCATTGACGGAAACATTTGTCAAAATATGTCATACACAATACACAACGTAGCTTTAAACACTTACTTACCGACAGATATACGGGAAAGAACCAATCAGTGTGCCTCCCGTCATTGTGTAAATCCCTCTGTCGATTAGTCAATTGCACCACCACCAAGTTGATTGGCTGGAACATTGTATGCAAGACACAAGGCAAGTTGATTAGAAAGGTTTCTGAGTTCAGGGGTACTGAAAAACGCAGATTCATATTTGTGCAGCCAACACTTACAGTGTCGGATAGCCAGGACCCTGGTTTGAGCGTGCGCATGTCACGCCGGGTGGCAACTTCACATGGCCGTCCATGAAGATTCATGGAAACAACAATGTCCCTACAACCACAAAATGATCCTTAGAACGATAGTTATTTGACAGTGGACTGTCATTTTAAATTTGCAAGTAGTAAATGAAACAATACATTTCATTTTTGCTATCGTCAAATACATAGTTAAGAAGTTTTTGTTCCTCCGCCGATAACAACCCTTCGCTGTCCAACATCGTCAACGAGTCCTACAAAAATAAACAGCCAACTAACAGTACACATTTCAAAAAAAAATTGAAGCTTACATTACAAGGTCGGTAGTCATAAAAAACAACGTGAAATGATGTAAAAACTGTGAGCCTCAGACGATGCCACAACTTGTGATGTTTGGTGCGGAGTTTGTTAGAAATGTGTACTAACATATGGCAGCAGTCATAACTGCAAACATGCAATTCTTTGACAACTAGTACAATAGAACACAGATGATTGTAAAATTAGCAAAACATTATTGATGTGGGCATGAATTGGGTATTCAGAACTTGTGGGGCATGAAAGGCAGTATTTGTACCTTGTTCACATTGTCCACACCATCAACACCCACAGGTGAACCGATGTCGTCAACTCCACTATTTGTTTTGCTATCGATGCACAATTGCATATCCCCCACCTGAGTGGCTTGAACTCCAGTTCCACGCTTTTTTCCTTTTCCTTTTCCTTTTCGTCTTCCCTTTGCACTTCCTGTAACGATTCCAGTTGCTCCCAATGGTTTGCCAAGCTTAGTAGGAGAAGTATGCACATCGCACGCCACGTTCTTCACGCCCACTGACTGAAGGTCATCAGTGTATTTATCTTCAGTTTCATATGTTTCCCCTGACCGAAGGCCTCCCTTCTTGTTGTTGTCCCCACCTTCTTCAATGTTCAGCTTCTGCCCATCATGCAAATGACTTTTGTCCCTTGCCAAGGTTCCCTTCAAAATCTGTTGTTGGTGATCCACCCCTTGTACATCTGAAATCTTACACTCCATTGGGTTTACTTCGTCAGATGGTTTGACCACGCCATCGTCATGCGCCTCGACTCCAACAGCAGGGTCCACACCCTGTTGGGCCACGCCTGCCGGTTGCGGTGTAGAGAATATACCTTCGATGAGGTGGTGTAGCATTTGCTTCAGTTCACGTAAATTGGTTTGTTCAGTGAACGGTTCATTGCAGCCCAAACTGAAATGTTGAAGCAGTTGCTTCAGCATTTCCTTCAGTTGAGCAACATTGGAGGAGAGGTTAATGATACACACATCATTGCCTTCCACCTAATCATACATACACATTCGTGAACTTAGTCTTATAAACCATCTTCAAATGATGTGGGTGAACTGTGTGAAAATTGCGTAATGCTTGGATGGATTACCTTGTCATTGCCAACAACTTGCTTGGCTTCGAAATGTCGCAACATCTCCATTAAATCTGTTTGGTTGTGGAGAACTTGCTTCATCATTTCCTTCACTTCGCGAATGTCGGACTCCAAATTGGTCATACGGACTTCGTTGTACTGTCCTTTTTGTTGGTTCTCGACATGGCATGCATCCATGTCAGCATCATCCGCGTTACTGGAATCAAACTCCACCTAATCATAGAAACGCATAAATGAAGTCTGACATTGTATGTTGAAGACAAGTGGGTCGATGGTGTGAAATGTGCACAGTGGTAGGACTGCTTACCGCAATTGTTGGGAATTTGTGCTTCCTTCTCATACGTCGCAGCGTCTCCCGTATTTGGGTATCACCCCAATCATGAAGCCGAGGTGTGGACCGCGTCGTAGTCGAGGTCAGAGAAACACAATCAAGGTACAACAGCTGTGGACATTAAGGGGCACACCATAATTAAGTTGTTCTTCCCAGAAAAATGAACTATATTCAGTAACAATGACATTCATTATTCTCAATTTTGCAGCGGAACGTACATAGAATACCGATTTTGTTGAGGATGCTGTCAACTTTATAGGCACATATCATGCAATGTTTTTTGGGGAAAAAAATGTACAGCACACCAACGACTTTATTGATGAAACCAAGGAAAAAAAATTATGTTCATGTTCCCCTCTTCGCAACCTAGTTTTAATTGGTTCCTCCATTGAGGTTCGGCATACTTTTTGCCCTGTACTCGTTGTTCTTAAATTCATGACGGTACTCGCAGAAAATATCTTTGTGCGAGCACCATACTTGGTCAGGAAGAGTGTTGTTTGTCGTACTCACAAAGCAGGTACCATTGTATGTCCCAATGAAGGCCAATTTGTTGAACCATGACAGAACAATGCATGAAACACATGAAGGGGGGAATGGAAAAAAAATCAAGTTGTTGGCATACCATTAGCAGGAAAACACATCCAGTTGCACTGCGATGACCTTTATACTTGCGAACACCGTTGTGAAGGCATTGCAGTGTCAACTTTGCCCAATTACAAGCTCGCATACGATTCACGTCCTTCACGGCATGAATGAACGATGGATTCAAGCCGCTCATTGTGGTAGGACACAACATGGCCCCCAACACGTACAGCGCAAATTTCCGCCGAAACTCGTCCTCCGCACCATCAGTCTCGGTCAGATAAAGTCTCAACTTGTTCAAAGGAATGACTCCGTTAACAACTCCAACCTCATCGTAGATATTGGGGTACGCTTCTAATGACCCAGCCAACTGCACATCATCGCCTTCACACCGTATTCCCAATAAAACATTAACTGCCTTACACGTGAGCCTGACTTGACAACCATGAACATTCAATGAACTACTGTCAGGATCGAAGTTCTGTACCAACCATGCGCACAAGTCGTGATCTATACGTGTACACTTCATCCCCAGGAGGCCAGCAAACCCAATGTCAATGACTGCCTGCTTTTGTGCTTCGTTGAACCGGTTAACTAGCTCAACAATTGACTTCAATGATATGCGGAGTTGGCTTTTACCCTGCACATTTTTTACCCTTAAATTAATACAAAAATACAACCAACAATGTCAGCAAAGCAGGACCTAGCCAAATGCATTTACGAAAACATGCAGTACGTAATGACCTTTTCAGACTTCGGTGCAGATGGTACAACTTTGGCGCGTTCCTCAGCGCTCGCCTTAGCCATTTCCACAAACCTCTTTTTCTCATCAGAGGGGAGTGCCTTCCACCTTTCCCCAATCTCCTTTCTAGTCTTTAACCAAGTAAATGACAGGCGTACAAGACAAGTAACAACTATGAGTCCAAAATTACTTTAACTAGAACTTTATGCCAAACGCAATCGGCGTGCATTGTTGGTAATTAAATAAGATTGCAAATACAAATAACAGTTGCAGCAAAAAGTCAGGGACAAAACGTAGCTGGACTTTTACAAAGAATTGAAATTTACAAAAACAATAGGAAGGTGAGCTTATTACATGCTACAATCCTAAACAAACGTGAAACAATCAGAAGGCCACTACGACCATTCAATACAACGTGTGGATAGCAACCCAGCGATGTGTTTCCATCATAGTGTATTATAGAGAATACAGATTTCGACACTCACCATTTTTTGTCCAGTGTAGTCTGGCCCTTGCATTTCCTTGAATTGTTGCTGGCTGCATGCAAGCATCGTGAAGCTTATCATCACTAAATCTTAAATATGAATACATATATATATGCAAGTTTTTATGTCAAGCTGGCCCCGAAATCGGCATAATACAGCTTTCGTACATCCGGGACTGAATCGACACCAATTTAAACATTTTCAGACATGCGGAACAAAACCAATTTCAAACATCACAAACTGAACTTCGACGACGCACGTAATTTCAGTACGAAAAATGTAATTCCATATTGTCAAAATAAACAACTAGTACCTGTAACAAATGAATGGTGCAACTGGCCGCTTCCGACAAGAGCCAGCGGTAGTGTCACACATTTGGATTTGTTGTTCGGCAATTGTCTTCAATCTTTTCCTTCCCCTTTATGAAAGAGCAAATCATACAAATTAGATTGAAGGGGAAATTACAGGGGTGGTGTACACATTTTGTCCGTTGTCTAATTTGGATCGATGCACTTTAAACAACCTAAATTCTGACAGTCCATTTCAACATTCCTGGACATTTTCGGTCAAATTACTAATGGCGTTTGTGATTTTGAAAACAAAGATTGTAATGTCAATTGATTGAGATTATGTGAGTTCAGTAAAGTTATAAGTTGACTACAACAAAAAGTACAGTTGGCACGTATATGCATATTTTCTGATACAAAACAGTGAAGAGTTGTAATCAAATGGACGTCATTGAAACAAAAGTTCAAAATTGATGCTGAAAGCGAGGCCATTCAAAATTTGTGGAAAACAAATAACACAAACAGAAAAGTACACGGGGCTGCTGTAAGAATTGATCCGGAAAAAAAATCAGCATATTCCTTGCTGATTGATTGCGTTTGTTTACAAACATATGTACGAAACCAAGTGGTAGGAAGTCTTTAAGGAGAAAACTAACATTGTTGGTGCGAGGTGACCAATATCCATCAGATGCAACGACGACAAGTCCTGCAAAGTATTCGAATCAATATTTACAAGAACACAAACAAACGGCTGCAACATGTGGCTGTTAACCTCATAATTTTGCGTAATCACATACAACAACACGCAGAATTTCCCAACACATATACAGATTTTGAAACAGACAAAAGAGAGGACAGACATCCAAATTTTGCATTTCGTTGACACAGCTTACAATTAAAATAATTATGTGTACAAGCGATAAATGCATAATTTCGCAAATATTGCAGAGGAAGGACTACAAGTGTAAGTTTTTTATGAGCTTCGTGCAGAATGAGAATGGATGCGTACGTTAGTAATATTTGTTGGCTTCCAATGGCAGTCTACTGAGCAACTTGGTTGCAGAGAATCGAGGTGGCTGCATCCTGGCCCTTGCTCCATTACCTTCGGGTGCTCAGACAGTGGCCAGATCAGAGAAGAATACTTTTCCGGGCGTACAAGCAAGTCTCATCGATTGTATGTGACAATGAAACAAGCAAGGAAATTGAAGGCCTGAACTTGATGGCTGGCCTTTCCAACAACTTAAGCGGCCGGAGACGATGGCTGAAAACCAATACCTTCTCCCCGCCTGACTCGGACAAGGCTAACAGATTAAGGAAGAAGTTTACCTTTAGTCCTTCTGTAACATCCAACTTTTGTAAGATGTGGTCCATCCGGGCATCGTCAATGCCCTCTGTTTCTGTGGGTGACGTGTCTGTAGGTGAACCCTTTAGGAGGGATGTCAACTGTGCGTGCACATACAGTGTGCTCCCATCCCAGGTGATGCTCAACTTCTGAACGAAGTTGTTCAGTTCTTCAAGTTCGCGAACTGTCGTAAGGGGGAGGTGAAGAAATTCAGAAAAGTCAAGAAGCCCAGGCAATTCACGAAGAAAACCTCGTTCGTAGAAATGGACAACCTTGCCTGTCATTGCACGCAACTTTTGAATGACGGTTACCTTTGTCTTGAAGTTATCATCTTGCATATATATATATAGCAGTTACATTTGAAGAGGAAGGTAGCTGTCATTCATGGGTTGCGGGCTGTCTGGACTTTATTGAGCGAGTTCATGAAATGCGTACTCTCATTTGTCTTTTTTATGACATTCGTGCAGAATGAGAATGGATGGGTACGTTAGTAATATTTGTTAGCAGGCAGTGGCAGTCTTGCTTGTTTCATTGTCACATACAATTGATGAAACTTGCTTGGACGCCCGGAAAAGTATTCTTCTGTGATCTGGCCACTGTCTGAGCACCCTGAAGGTAATGGAGCATGGGCCAGGATGCAGCCATCTCGATTCTGTGCAACGAAGTTGCTCAGTAGGAAATTGAAGCCCTGAACTTGATGGCTGGCCTTTCCAACAACTTAAGCGGCCGGAGACGATGGCTGAAAACCAATACCTTCTCCCCGCCTGACTCGGACAAGCCTAACAGATTAAGGAAGAAGTTTGCCTTCAGTCCTTCTCTAATATCAAACTTTTCTAAGATGTGGTCCATCCGGGCATCGTCAATGCCCTCTGTTTTTGTGGTTGACGTGTCTGCAGGTGAACTCTTTAGGAGGGATGTCAACTGTGCGTGCACATACAGTGTGCTCCCATCCCAGGTGATGCTCAACTTCTGAACGAAGTTGTTCAGTTCTTCAAGTTCACGAACTGTCGTAAGGGGGAGGTGAAGAAATTCAGAAAAGTCAAGAAGCCCAGGCAATTCACGAAGAAAATCTCCTTCGTCGAAATGGACAACCTTGCTTGTCATTGCACGCAACTTTTGAATGACGGTTACCTTTGTCTTGAAGTTATCATCTTGCATATATATATATAGCAGTTACATTTGAAGAGGAAGGTAGCTGTCATTCATGGGTTGCGGGCTGTCTGGACTTTATTGAGCGAGTTCATGAAATGCGTACTGTCATTTGTCTTTTTTATGACATTCGTGCAGAATGAGAATGGATGGGTACGTTAGTAATATTTGTTGGCAGGTAGTGACAGTCTTGATTGTTTCATTGTCACATACAATTGATGAAACTTGCTTGGACGCCCGGCAAAGTATTCTTCTCCGATCTGGCCACTGTCTGAGCACCCGAAGGTAATGGAGCATGGGCAAGGATGCAGCCACCTCGATTCTCTGCAACGAAGTTGCTCAGTAGGAAATTGAAGCCCTGGACTTGATGGCTGCCCTTTCCAACAACTTAAGCGGCCGGAGACGATGGCTGAAAACCAATACCTTCTCCCCACCTGACTCGGACAAGCCTAACAGATTAAGGAAGAAGTTTGCCTTCAGTCCTTCTCTAATATCCAACTTTTCTAAGATGTGGTCCATCCGGGCATCGTCAATGCCCTCTGTTTCTGTGGTTGACGTGTCTGTAGGTGAACTCTTTAGGAGGGATGTCAACTGTGCGTGCACATACAGTGTGCTCCCATCCCAGGTGATGCTCAACTTCTGAACGAAGTTGTTCAGTTCTTCAAGTTCACGAACTGTCGTAAGGGGGACGTGAAGAAATTCAGAAAAGTCAAGAAGCCCAGGCAATTCACGAAGAAAATCTCATTCGTAGAAATGGACAACCTTGCCTGTCATTGCACGCAACTTTTGAATGACGGTTACCTTTCTCTTGAAGTTATGATCTTGCATATATATATATAGCAGTTACATTTCAATAGGAAGGTAGCTGTCATTCATGAGTTGCGGGCTGTCTGGACTTTATTGCGCGAGTTCATGAAATGCGTACTTTCAAGTGTAAGTTTTTTATGACCTCGTGCAGAATGAGAATGGATGGGTACGTTAGTAATATTTGGAAAGCTGGCAGTGGCAGTCTTGCTTGTTTCATTGTCACATACAATTGATGAAACTTGCTTGTACGCCCGGAAACGATTACCTTTCTCTGATCTACCCACTGTTTGAGCACCCGAAGGTAATGGAGCATGGGCCAGGATGCAGCCACCTCGATTCTCTGCAACCAAGTTGCTCAGTAGACTGCCACTGGAAGCCAACAAATATTACTTACGTACCCATCCATTCTCATTCAGCACGAAGGTCATAAAAGACTTACAATTGAATGTACGCATTTCATGAGATCGCTCAATAAAGTGCAGACAGCCCGCAACTCATGAATGACAGCTACCTTCCTCTTGAAATGTAACTGCTATATGTATATGCAAGATCATAACTTCAAGAGAAAGGTAACCGTCATTCAAAAGTTGCGTGCAATGACAGGCAAGGTTGTCCATTTCTACGAATGAGATTTTCTTCGTGAATTGCATGGGCTTCTTGACTTTTCTGAATTTCTTCACCTCCCCCTTACGACAGTTCGTGAACTTGAAGAACTGAACAACTTCGTTCAGAAGTTGAGCATCACCTGGGATGGGAGCACACTGTATGTGCACGCACAGTTGACATCCCTCCTAAAGAGTTCACCTACAGACACGTCAACCACAGAAACAGAGGGCATTGACGATGCCCGGATGGACCACATCTTAGAAAAGTTGGATATTACAGAAGGACTGAAGGCAAACTTCTTCCTTAATCTGTTAGGCTTGTCCGAGTCAGGTGGGGAGAAGGTATTGGTTTTCAGCCATCGTCTCCGGCCGCTTAAGTTGTTCGAAAGGCCAGCCATCAAGTCCAGGGCTTCAATTTCCTACTGGGCAACTTGGTTGCAGAGAATCGAGGTGGTTGCATCCTGGCCCATGCTCCATTACCTTCGGGTGCTCAGACAGTGGCCATATCCGAGAAGAATACTTTGCCGAGCGTCCAAGCAAGTTTCATCAATTGTATGTGACAATGAAACAATCAAGACTGTCACTACCTGCCAACAAATATTACTAACGTACCCATCCATTCTCATTCTGCACGAATGTCATAAAAAAGACAAATGACAGTACGCATTTCATGAACTCGCTCAATAAAGTCCAGACAGCCCGCAACCCATGAATGACTGCTACCTTCCTCTTCAAATGTAACTGCTATATATATATATGCAAGATGATAACTTCAAGACAAAGGTAACCGTCATTCAAAAGTTGCGTGCAATGACAGGCAAGGTTGTCCATTTCTACGAATGAGATTTTCTTCGTGAATTGCCTGGGCTTCTTGACTTTTCTGAATTTCTTCACCTCCTCCTTACGACAGTTCGTGAACTTGAAGAACTGAACAACTTCGTTCAGAAGTTGCGCATCACCTGGGATGGGAGCACACTGTATGTGCACGCACAGTTGACATCCCTCCTAAAGAGTTCACCTACAGACACGTCAACCACAGAAACAGAGGGCATTGACGATGCCCGGATGGACCACATCTTAGAAAAGTTTGATATTAGAGAAGGACTGAAGGCAAACTTCTTGCTTAATCTGTTAGGCTTGTCCGAGTCAGGTGGGGAGAAGGTATTGGTTTTCAGCCATCGTCTCCGGCCGCTTAAGTTGTTGGAAAGGCCAGCCATCAAGTTCAGGGCTTCAATTTCGTACTGAGCAACTTCGTTGCACAGAATCGAGATGGCTGCATCCTGGCCCATGCTCCATTACCTTCAGGGTGCTCAGACAGTGGCCAGATCACAGAAGAATACTTTTCCGGGCGTCCAAGCAAGTTTCATCAATTGTATGTGACAATGAAACAAGCAAGACTGCCACTGCCTGCTAACAAATATTACTAACGTACCCATCCATTCTCATTCTGCACGAATGTCATAAAAAAGACAAATGAGAGTACGCATTTCATGAACTCGCTCAATAAAGTCCAGACAGCCCGCAACCCATGAATGACAGCTACCTTCCTCTTCAAATGTAACTGCTATATATATATATGCAAGATGATAACTTCAAGACAAAGGTAACCGTCATTCAAAAGTTGCGTGCAATGACAGGCAAGGTTGTCCATTTCTACGAATGAGATTTTCTTCGTGAATTGCCTGGGCTTCTTGAGTTTTCTGAATTTCTTCACCTCCTCCTTACGACAGTTCGTGAACTTGAAGAACTGAACAACTTCGTTCAGAAGTTGAGCATCACCTGGGATGGGAGCACACTGTATGTGCACGCACAGTTGACATCCCTCCTAAAGAGTTCACCTACAGACACGTCAACCACAGAAACAGAGGGCATTGACGATGCCCGGATGGACCACATCTTAGAAAAGTTGGATATTAGAGAAGGACTGAAGGCAAACTTCTTCCTTAATCTGTTACGGTTGTCCGACTCAGGTGGGGAGAAGGTATTGGTTTTCCGCCATCGTCGCTGGCCGCTTAAGTTGTTGGAAAGGCTAGCCATAAAAGTGAACGCTTCAACTCTTGATTCAGAACTGGGTCTGGAAACGAATAGCTCTCTACAAAATTTGGAAAGCGTCATCCTCATTTCAACTCTTTCAATTGGCTTTCCTATGTTTTAAGTTGAATACCGTCAACTATGCATGAAATTCAGCACTGAAAGAAAGAGTTGTTTACTGTGTTACACGGACTCGGGTACGGGTTCCAGGTGCGGTATGTATGTACAGGTCCGACTCATTAAATCTTAACCCTACATTAAATGGTACGCGGTGTGGGGAAAAAATATCATATTTGTAGTCTAATATGTGACGTAAAATGGTACTATATGTAACTCACAGTGTCGAAATCACATTTATAGTAATTTCACAATAAGTTGCACATATAATAAGTGTGTTATATACAATTATATAAGAAGTGTGGGTTCAAAAGTATCCGACACATATCCCATACCCTTGCCCGACTCTCAGGTGTCTGACACAGGTATTTGATCTATTTTGAAGAGTCCGTGTAACAGAGATTGTTTCTAAACATAAGTTCCAGCAATATAAAATCAGCGAGTAGTACAAAATTGAAAGCAGAATTCAACCGAGTGTGCTACCCGTTGCGGAAACAAGATTAGTAATTGTTTGTTTATCGAGTTTCTTATTTTTCCTTTTGTTGGCTACTCAAAAAAAAACAAATTTTGTTTTTCCCGTGCCAACATTACACAAATTTTTTTCCAACTCTTCTTTCGTTATATATAACCCAACGTAACAAGTTCCCCATGTAAATGCAGAACACCTTTTATGCTTGTTGCTAACTACTATGATACCTATGTTCAACTTGCAGCACTGATAGCAGAGGGAAGTCATCCTATTCGAAAGGGAGAAAATACAAAAACCGAGTACAGAACAGTTCCTATTGGGTCCATTTTGGTTAGCAGAGGGCAGAGTTCCTATTCCAATAGCACAAAATACGAAAATGGAGTACAGAACAGCTCCTATGGTGTCGATTTCGGGTTGGGTGTGAAGGTATATGCGAATGATAGAAGACAAACAAGGAGACAGATAATGTACCAGCACGAAATAAAGGAAATACCTACCGGATCAGACGAACCGACGGTGTTGCTCGATTAACCCTTGCGGTTGTGCTCCACCGACAAAAATCAACTTAAAAAAAGTATTTATGCATCCACTTCCATGGCTAGCCTTCCCAAGAACTTAAGCTCGGCCCTCAAATATTTTTCTCTGTAAAACCCTACAGCTACGGGGAAATGGAACAACGGAGAGACGGGCAGAGAGAAAGACAAACAAAGAGAGAGGTCCGAGATGGAAGAGAGACGGACGGGCCGACGGAACTTACACCTCTTCTGAACACGTCGGCATTTTTTATACTTGTTCTGACAACTTACACCTTTTAATGAAAACTGACATCATTTATAAATTATTTTTGTTCATAAAAGTTACACCTTGGAACTTATATCTTTAAATTAATTTTCTTAATAAAAGTTACACCTTGGAACTTATATCTTTTCTAAAAACGAAGCATTAACCGTTATTGGGATTGGTCTACTTTGGGAACTTATATCTTTTGTAAAAACGAAACATTCAGCTTCGATGATTGGTCTTCTTTGGGAACATATAGCTTTTGTAAACTCACAAAGTTTACAACCATTAAATTAATTTTACACCTTTCCTAAAAATTTACACCATCTGTCGGAAATAGTTACAACTTCTTGAAAAATTACACATTTTGTGGAAAAACCTTTTTCATAAAATTTCACTTCTTATTTTCAAGTTACACCTTTACTGACAAACAAAACTTACATATTTTCTATGGTAATTTACACCCTCTTCGGACAAACATACACCATATTTGAAAAGGTTATACCTTTTCTCAAATAATTTGTTTTAACAAACTTTATGACAAAGCTTATTTCCCATAAAACGTCTAAGTTCCGTTTTTTCCCCCGAAAACCTGTAAGTTCCAAAAATCCAATCACACTGGTTTTGTCTTGTGGCAATGTGAGAGAGAAGGGCGTTTGGGAGGGCTTGGCCTTTCTCCCAGTACAACTCCGTTTCAGAGAAGACGAGTCTGCGAGGGCTTGGAATAGCGACTCCGACTCCAAATCCAACCAAGTATGTCAATGTAAAAGAGAACCGTTTTTAATATAGAGCAACGGACACAGAGAGAGAGAGAGAGAGATAGACTGAGATCAACGGACATAGAGACCTAGATGGACAATGATCGACAGAAGGACCGAAATAGACAGAGATCGACAGAGAAGAACCCACATGGACACGGACAGACCAAGATCGCTGGAGACAGAGCGAGATAAACAGGGATCGACAGAGAGAGACCGACATCGACGGAGAATAGGCCGACATCGACACAGAGAGACCAAGATCGATAGCAAATCTTTCAAAAAACCTTTCATTTGCGGCGGCGGTGCCGTGGAGGTGCCGATCTCAGAAGCCTGTGAGCACCGGAGCCCACCGACGGTTGGGTGGTCACCGGGGGTCACGAACCCTTTGATTTGTTCAGTGGTTGTCTCAATTTGTGTTTACTACTTTGAAATGAACATATGTTACTCCTTCTGTGTTTACGAACATTTTCAAATGAACCCTTTGTTACTCCTTTTGTGGTTAGGAACACTTTGAAAAGTTTCTCCTGCATAGTTTTCGTCAAAATATTTACACCATTTTTTAAAAGTTACTCCTTTTGTGTACGAATTTTTGGCATAAGATTTACACTTTTTCCTCGAACTTACACCATTTGTGAAGGCCCAACTCAAAGCTATTTCGGAAGTCACTTATACGTTTGTGAAAAATAAATTTCATTCGTTTACACCTTCCCTTTAAGCTTACACCTTAACCTGAAAATACTTACACCATTCTTGAAAAGTTACTCCTTTTATGTAAGAATTTTTGGCATAACATTTATACTATTGTGCTTATATACTCTTTCACAAAAAGTGTAAGTTTGAAGAAAAAGTATAAATCTTATTAAAAAAATTATTTCACAGAAGGAGTAAATTTTTTTAAAAAATATAAGCACTTCCACGAAAAGGTATAAGCTTAAGCAAAAGGTGTAAATTTGATGAATTTATTTTTCCACAAAGTGTATAAGTGACTTCCGAAAAAAGCTTTAAGTTGGGCTTCCACAAAAGCTGTAAGTTCGAGTAAAAGGTATAAATGTTATGCCAAATATTCTCACAGAAAAGGAGTAACTTTTCAAAAAATATATAGGCACTTCCACGAAAAGGTATAAGCTTAACCAAAAGGTGTAAATTTGATGAATTTATTTTTCCACAAAAGGTATAACATACTTCCGAAAGAGCTTTAACTTGAGCTTCCACAAAAGGTGTAAGTTCGAATAAAAGGTATAAATGTTATGCCAAATATTCTCACAGAAAAGGAGTAACTTTTCAAAAAATATATAGGCACTTCCACGAAAAGGTATAAGCTTAACCAAAAGGTGTAAATTTGATGAATTTATTTTTCCACAAAAGGTATAACTTACTTCCGAAAGAGCTTTAACTTGAGCTTCCAGAAAAGGTGTACGTTCGAAGAAAAGGTATAAATATTATGCCAAATATTCTTACAGAAAAGGAGTAACTTTTCAAAAAAAATATAGGCACTTCCACGAAAAGGTATAACCTTAACCAAAAGGTGTAAATTTGATGAATTTATTTTTCCACAAAAGCTATAACTTACTTCCGAAAAAGCTTTAACTTGACCTTCCACAAAGGTGTACGTTCGAACAAAACGTATAAATGTTATGCCAAAAATTGTTACAGAAAAGGAGTAACTTTTCAAAAAAAATATAAGCAGTTCCACGAAAAGGTATAAGCTTAAGCAAAAGGTGTACATTTGATGAAATTATTTTTTCACAAAAGGTATAAGTGACTTCCGAAAAAGCATTAAGTTGGGCTTCCACAAAAGGTGTAAGTTCGAAAATAAGCTATAAATGTTATGCCATAAATTCCTACACAAAAGGAGTAACTTTTCAGAAATAGTATAAGCATTTCCAAGAAAAGGTGTAACCTTAAGCAAATTGTGTTAATTTGATGAATTTTTCTTCCCACAAAAGGTATAAGTGACTTCCGAAAAACCTTTAAAGTTGGGCTTTGACAAACGGTGTAAGTTCGAAGAAAAAGTATAAATCTTATGCGACAAACAGATGTATGTAACTTCGCAAAACGTCTAAGTTCCGTTTTTTCACCCGAAAACCTGTAAGTTCCTGAAATCCAATCACACTGTTTTTGTCTTCTGGCAATGTGAGAGAGAATGGCGTTTCGGAGGGCTTGGCCTTTCTCCCAGTACAACTACGTTTCAGAGAAGACGATTCAGGGAGGGCTTGGAATAGCGACTCCCAGTCCAAATCCAACGAAGTATGTCAATGTAAAAGAGAACGGTTTTTAATATAGAGCAACGGACAGAGAGAGAGAGAGAGACAGAGAGAGAGATAGACTGAGATCAACGGACATAGAGACCTAGATGGACAATGATCGACAGAAGGACCGAAATCGACAGATATCGACAGAGAAGAACCCACATGGACACAGACAGACCAAGATCGCTGGAGACAGAGCGAGATAAACAGGGATCGACAGAGAGAGACCGACATCGACGGAGAATAGGCCGACATCGACACAGAGAGACCAAGATCGATAGCCAATCTTTTAAAAAACCTTTCATTTGCGGCGGCGGTGCCGTGGAGGTGCCGATCTCAGAAGCCTGCGAGCACCGGAGCCGACCGACGCTTGGGTGCTCAGCAGGGGTCACGAACCCTGTGATTTGTTCAGTGGTTGTCTGAATTTGTTTATGAACACTTCGAAATGTTACTCCTTTTGTGTTTACTACTTACAAATGAACATATGTTACTCCTTCTGTGTTTACGAACATTTTGAAATAAACCCTCTGTTACTCCTTTTGTGGTTATGAACACTTTGAAATGTTACTCCTTTTGTGTTTATTACTTAGAAATTAACATATGTTACTCCTTCTCTGTTTACGAACATTTTCAAACAAACCTTCTGTTACTCCTTTTGTGGTTAGGAACACTTTGAAATGTTACTCCTTCATACTTTTCGTCAAAATATTTACACCATTTTTTAAAAGTTACTCCTTTTCTGTAAGAATTTTGGGCATAAGATTTACACTTTTTCCTCCAACTTACACCATTTGTGAAGGCCTAACTTAAAGCTATTTCGGAAGTCATTTATACCTTTTGCGAAAAATAAATTTCCTTCGTTTACACCTTCAACTTAGTTTTACACCTTTTCATGAAAATACTTGCACCATATTTGAAAACTTACTCCTGTTGTGTAAGAAATTTTGGCATAACATTTATACTATTGTGCTTATATACTCTTGGACAAAAGGTGTAAGTTTGAAAAAAAGTCTAAATCTTATGACAAAAATTATTTCACAACAGGAGTAACTTTTCAAAAAAAATATAAGCACTTCCACTAAAAGGTATAAGCGTAAGCAAAAGGTGTAAATTTGATTAATCTAATTTTTCACAAACGGTATAAGTGACTTCCGAAAAACCTTTAAGTTGGGCATCCACAAAAGGTGTAAGTTCGAAGAAAAGGTATAAATGTAATGCGAAAAATTCTTACAGAAAAGGAGTAACTTTTCAAAAAATATATAGGCACTTCCACGAAAGAGTATAAGCTTAAGCAAAATGTGTAAATTTCATCAATTCATTTTTCCACAAAAGGTATAACTTACTTCCAAAAAAGCTTTAATTTGGGCTTCCACAAAAGGTGTACGTTCGAAGAAAAGGTATAAATGTTATGCCAAAAATTCTTACACAAAAGGAGTAACTTTTCAAAAAAAATATAAGCAGTTCCACGAAAAGGTATAAGCTTAAGCAAAAGGTGTATATTTGATGAAAATATTTTTTCGGAAAACGTATAAGTGACTTCCGAAAGAGCTCTAAGTTGGGCTTCCACAAAAGGTGTAAGTTCGAAAATAAGCTACAAAATGTTATGCCATAATTTCCTACACAAAAGGAGTAACTTTTCCGAAATAGTATAAGCACTTCCACGAAAAGGTGTAACCTTACGCAAATTGTGTTAATTTGATGAATTTTTTTAACAAAAAAAGGTATAAGTGACTTCCGAAAACCTTTAAAGTTGGGCTTTCACAAACGGTATAAGTTCGAAGAAAAAGTACAAATCTTCTGTGACAAACAGATGTAAGTAACTTCGCAAAACGTCTAAGTTCGGTTTATTCCCCCGAATACCTGTAAGTTCCTAAAATCCAATCACACTGTTTTTGTCTTGTGCCAATGTGAGAGAGAAGGGCGTTTCGGAGGGCTTGGCCTTTCTCCCAGTACAACTCCGTTTCAGAGAAGACGATTCTGGGAGGGCTTGGAATAGCGACTCCGCGTCCAAATCCAACCAAGTATGTCAATGTAAAAGGGAACCGTTTTTAATATAGAGCAACGGACAGACCGAGAGAGAGATAGACGGAGATCAACGGACATAGAGACCTAGATGGACAATGATCGACAGAAGGACCGAAATCGACAGATATCGACAGAGAAGAACCCACACGGACACAGACAGACCAAGATCGCTAGAGACAAAGCGAGATAAACAGGGATCGACAGAGAGAGACCGACATCGACGGAGAATAGGCTGACATCGACACAGACAGACCAAGATCGATAGCCAATCTTTCAAAAAACCTTTCAGTTGCGGCGGCGGTGCCGTGGAGGTGCCGATCTCAGAAGCCTGCGAGTACCGGAGCCCACCGACGCTTGGTTGCTCAGCAGGGGTCACGAACCCTGTGATTTGTTCAGTGGTTGTCTGAATTTGTTGATGAACACTTCGAAATGTTACTCCTTTTGTGTTTGCAACTTAGAAAGGAACATATGTTACTCCTTCTATGTTTACGAACATTTTGAAATAAACCCTCTGTTACTCCTTTTGTGTTTACAACTTAGAAAGGAACATATGTTACTCCTTCAGTGTTTACGATCATTTTGAAATAAACCCTCTGTTACTCCTTTTGTGGTTATGCACACTTTGAAATGTTACTCCTTTTGTGTTTATTACTTAGAAATGAACAAATGTTACTCCTTCTCTGTTTACGAACATTTTGAAAGAAACCCTTTGTTACTCCTTTTGTGGTTAGGAACACTTTGAAATGTAACTCCTTCATACTTTTCGTCAAAATATTTACACCATTTCTTAAAAGTTAATCCTTTTGTGTAAGAATTTTGGGCATAGGATTTACACGTTTTCCTGGAACTTACACCATTTGTGACGGCCCAACTTAAAGCTATTTCGGAAGTCACTTATACCTTTTGTGAAAAAGAAATTTCATTCGTTTACACCTTCAGCTTAGTTTTACACCTTTTCAGGAAAATACTTACACCATATTTGAAAAGTTACTCGTGTTGTATACGAATTTTTGGCATAACATTTATACTATTGTGCTTATATACTCTTTGACAAAAGCTGTAAGTTTGAACAAAAAAGTATAAATCTTATGACAAATTATTTTACAGGAATAACTTTTGACAAAAAATATAAGCAGTTCCACGAAAAGGTATAAGCTTAAACAAAAGGTGTAAATTTGATGAATCTATTTTTTCACAAAGGGTATAAGTGACTTCCGAAAAAGCTTTAAGGTGTAAGTTCGAAGAAAAGGTACAAATGTAATGCGTAAAATTCTTACAGAAAAGGAGTAACTTTTCAAACAAAAATATAGGCACTTCCACGAAAAAGTATATGCTGAAGCAAAAGGTGTAAATTTGATGAATTTATTTTTCTACAAAAGGTATAATTCACTTCCGAAAAAGCTTTAAGTTGGGCTTGGAAAAAAGGTGTAAGTTCGAAGAAAAGGTATAAATGTTATGCCAAAAATTATTACAGAAAAGGAGTAACTTTTCACAAATAATATAAGCACTTCCACGAAAAGGTATAAGCTTAAGCAAAAGGTGTAAATTTCATGAAATTATTTTTTCACAAAAGGTATAAGGGACTTCCGAAAAAGCTCTAAGTTGGCCTTCCATAAAAGGTGTAAGTTCGAAAATAAGCTATAAATGGTATGCCAAAAATTCCTACACAAAGGGAGTAACTTTTCAGAAATAGTATAACCACTTCCACGAAAAGGTGTAACCTTAACCAAAATTTGTAAATTTGATGAATTGTTTTTTTCACAAAAGGTATGAGTGACTTCCGAAAAGTTAAATTAGATGGACAATGATCGACAGAAGGACCGAAATCGACAGAGAAGAACCCACATGGACACAGACAGACCAAGATCGCTGGAGACAGAGCGAGATAAACAGGGATCGACAGAGAGAGACCGGCATCGACGGAGAATAGCCCGACATCGACACAGAGAGACCAAGATCGATAGCCAATCTTTCGAAAAACCTTTCATTTGCAGCAGCGGTGCCGTGGAGGTGCCGATCTCAGAAGCGTGTCAGCACCGGAGCCCACCGACGTTTGGGTGCTCAGCGGGGGTCGCGAACCCTTTGATTTGTTCAGTGGTTGTCTCAATTTGTTTATGAACACTTCGAAGTGTTACTCCTTTTGTGTTTACTACTTTGAAATGTACATATGTTACTCCTTTTGTGGTTATGAACACTTTGAAATGTTTCTCCTTCACACTTTGCGTCAAAATATTTACACCATTTTTCAAAAGTTACTTCTTTAGTGTAAGAATATTTGGCATAAGATTTACACTTTTTCCTCGAATTTACACCATTTGTGAAGGCCCAACTTAAAGCTATTTCGGAAGTCAGTTTTACCTATTGTGAAAAAAAAAGTTTCATCCAATTTACACCTTTTGCTTAGGCTTACACCTTCTCGTCAAAATACTTACACCATTTTGGAAGAGTTACTCCTTCTGTGTAAGAATTTTTGGCATAACATTTGTACTTTTGTGCTTATATACTCTTTCACAAAAGGTGTAAGTTTGAAGAAAAAGTATAAATCTTATGACAAAAATTATTTCACAAAAGGAGTAACTTTCCAAAAAAATATAAGAACTTCCACGAAAAGGTATAAGCTTAAGCAGAAGGTGTAAATTTCATGAAATTATTTTTTCACACATGGTATAAGTGACTTCCGAAAAAGGTTTAAGTTGGCCTTCCACAAAAGGTGTAAGTTCGAAAATAAGCTATAAATGTTATGCCAAAAATTCCTACACAAAAGGAGTAACTTTTCAGAAATAGTATAAGCACTTCCACGAAAAGATGTAACCTTAAGCAAATTTAGTAAATTTGATGAATTTTTTTTTCCACAAAAGGTACGACTGACTTCCGAAAAGTTGAATTAGATGGACAATGATCGACAGAAGGACCGAAATCGACAGAGATCGACAGAGAAGAACCCACATGGACACGGACAGACCAAGATCGCTGGAGACAGAGCGAGATAAACAGGGATCGACAGAGAGAGGCCGACATCGACACAGAGAGACCAAGATCGATAGCCAATCTTTCGAAAAACCTTTCATTTGCGGCGGCGGTGCCGTGGAGGTGCCGATCTCAGAAGCGTGTCAGCACCGGAGCCCACCGACGTTTGGGTGCTCAGCGGGGGTCGCGAACCCTTTGATTTGTTCAGTGGTTGTCTCAATTTGTTTATGAACACTTCGAAGTGTTACTCCTTTTGTGTTTACTACTTTGAAATGTACATATGTTACTCCTTCTGTGTTTACGAACATTTTGAAATGAACCCTTTGTTACTCCTTTTGTGGTTATGAACACTTTGAAATGTTTCTCCTTCACACTATGCGTCAAAATATTTACACCATTTTTCAAAAGTTACTTCTTTGGTGTAAGAATATTTGGCATAAGATTTACACTTTTTCCTCGAATTTACACCATTTGTGAAGGCCCAACTTAAAGCTATTTCGGAAGTCAGTTTTACCTATTGTGAAAAAAAAAGTTTCATCCAATTTACACCTTTTGCTTAGGCTTACACCTTCTCGTCAAAATACTTACACCATTTTGGAAGAGTTACTCCTTCTGTGTAAGAATTTTTGGCATAACATTTGTACTTTTGTGCTTATATACTCTTTCACAAAAGGTGTAAGTTTGAAGAAAAAGTATAAATCTTATGACAAAAATTATTTCACAAAAGGAGTAACTTTCCAAAAAAATATAAGAACTTCCACGAAAAGGTATAAGCTTAAGCAGAAGGTGTAAATTTCATGAAATTATTTTTTCACACATGGTATAAGTGACTTCCGAAAAAGGTTTAAGTTGGCCTTCCACAAAAGGTGTAAGTTCGAAAATAAGCTATAAATGTTATGCCAAAAATTCCTACACAAAAGGAGTAACTTTTCAGAAATAGTATAAGCACTTCCACGAAAAGATGTAACCTTAAGCAAATTTAGTAAATTTGATGAATTTTTTTTTCCACAAAAGGTACGACTGACTTCCGAAAAGTTGAATTAGATGGACAATGATCGACAGAAGGACCGAAATCGACAGAGATCGACAGAGAAGAACCCACATGGACACGGACAGACCAAGATCGCTGGAGACAGAGCGAGATAAACAGGGATCGACAGAGAATAGGCCGACATCGACACAGAGAGACCAAGATCGATAGCCAATCTTTCGAAAAACCTTTCATTTGCGGCGGCGGTGCCGTGGAGGTGCCGATCTCAGAAGCGTGTCAGCACCGGAGCCCACCGACGTTTGGGTGCTCAGCGGGGGTCGCGAACCCTTTGATTTGTTCAGTGGTTGTCTCAATTTGTTTATGAACACTTCGAAGTGTTACTCCTTTTGTGTTTACTACTTTGAAATGTACATATGTTACTCCTTCTGTGTTTACGAACATTTTGAAATGAACCCTTTGTTACTCCTTTTGTGGTTATGAACACTTTGAAATGTTTCTCCTTCACACTTTGCGTCAAAATATTTACACCATTTTTCAAAAGTTACTTCTTTGGTGTAAGAATATTTGGCATAAGATTTACACTTTTTCCTCGAATTTACACCATTTGTGAAGGCCCAACTTAAAGCTATTTCGGAAGTCAGTTTTACCTATTGTGAAAAAAAAAGTTTCATCCAATTTACACCTTTTGCTTAGGCTTACACCTTCTCGTCAAAATACTTACACCATTTTGGAAGAGTTACTCCTTCTGTGTAAGAATTTTTGGCATAACATTTGTACTTTTGTGCTTATATACTCTTTCACAAAAGGTGTAAGTTTGAAGAAAAAGTATAAATCTTATGACAAAAATTATTTCACAAAAGGAGTAACTTTCCAAAAAAATATAAGAACTTCCACGAAAAGGTATAAGCTTAAGCAGAAGGTGTAAATTTCATGAAATTATTTTTTCACACATGGTATAAGTGACTTCCGAAAAAGGTTTAAGTTGGCCTTCCACAAAAGGTGTAAGTTCGAAAATAAGCTATAAATGTTATGCCAAAAATTCCTACACAAAAGGAGTAACTTTTCAGAAATAGTATAAGCACTTCCACGAAAAGATGTAACCTTAAGCAAATTTAGTAAATTTGATGAATTTTTTTTTCCACAAAAGGTACGACTGACTTCCGAAAAGTTAAATTAGATGGACAATGATCGACAGAAGGACCGAAATCGACAGAGATCGACATAGAAGAACCCACATGGACACGGACAGACCAAGATCGCTGGAGACAGAGCGAGATAAACAGGGATCGACAGAGAGAGACCGACATCGACGGAGATTAGGCCGACATCGACACAGAGAGACCAAGATCGATAGCCAATCTTTCAAAAAACCTTTCATTTGCGGCGGCGGTGCCGTGGAGGTGACGATCTCAGAAGCATGTCAGCACCGGAGCCCACCGACGTTTGGGTGGTCAGCGGGGGTCACGATTTGTTCAGTGGTTGTCTCAATATGAACACTTCCAAGTGTTACTCCTTTTGTGTTTGCTACTTTGAAATGTACATATGTTACTCCTTCTGTGTTTACGAACATTTTTAAATGAACCCCTTGTTACTCCTTTTGTGGTATGAACACTGTGAAATGTTTCTCCTTCATACTTTGCGTCAAAATATTTACACCATTTTTCAAAAGTTACTTCTTTGGTGTAAGAATATTTGGCATAAGATTTACACTTTTTCCTCGAATTTACACCATTTGTGAAGGCCCAACTTAAAGCTATTTCGGATGTCAGTTATACCTTTTGTGAAAAAAAAAGTTTCATCCAATTTACACCTTTTGCTTAGGGTTACTCCTTCTGTGTAAGAATTCTTGGCATAACATTTTTACTTACTCTTTCACAATAGGTGTAAGTTTGAAGAAAAAGTATAAATCTTATGACAAAAATTCTTACACAAAAGGAGTAACTTTTCAAAAAAAATATAAGCACTTCCACGAAAAGGTATAAGCTTAAGCAAAAGGTGTAAATTTGATGAATTAATTTTTGCACGAAAGGTATAAGTGACTTCCGAAAAAGCTTTAAAGGGGCCTTCCACAAAAGGTGTAAGTTCTCAGAAAAAGTATAAATGTTATGCCAAGCAAAGGTATAAGCTTAAGCAAAGGTATACTTTTTCTGAGAACTTACACCTTTTCGTTTGTTTACACCTTTGGTAAGTCAACTTAGAAAAGGAGTAGGTGTTCATAAAAGGTGTAAATTATTTCAGACAAGGCGTAAGTACTCATAAAAAGGTGTAAGTTTTTTACAAAAGGCGTAAGTTCTCAGAAATTAGTTACGCCTTTTTCTGAAATTTTTTACGCCAGAAATTAGGCTTTTGTGAAAACTTATACATTTTTTATTATTTTATTAATTTACCTGGAGAGTGACCTGCCTAGCAGGTCACCAATGTGTAAATTTCCAAATATTTTGATATAACCCAACACATACAAATGTGTAAATGCAACATACAAGGGTGTAAGTGCCTTGCATACCATATGCAAGGCACACTAAAGAAAAGTCCTTAAGAATATCCCTTAGTAAGTGCGGATTAATGCAATTTCTATCATATTTAAAAAATAAAAAAATACCTTGTAGTTAGAAAAGAGAGAACTTCAAATGGTTCAAATTAATGTTTATTGGACGATCGATTAGATAATTATTTGGATGATTGGGTGAAATATTTGTTTATCGTAATTGTCGTCTTATCAACTGTGACTGCCAACATTCTCGCCAAACAACCGGCTAAACAATTGGCCAGATGAATTTCAAGTCATTCAGGTCAAATTTAAATTCGAACTAGTATTACTGATATCATGTGTTAAAATTTTTTAAATCACTATTTTGTCTTTTTTGTTATTATTTCTTCTTTTTATCATCATGATCATTTTGTACAACTTTTCATCATTAATTTTACTTAAATATATTCTTATTAAGTGATGATATACAAATATAAATTTTTTAAATCTATATAATAAGGGAGAAGGGTTTTTGAAAATATATAAAATGTATGAGAGATACATTTCCTCTGAATGACTCAGATCAATTCTAATAAATATCCATGGTTGAGATTAATGATGTTCCCGCCCAACACTTTCTCCCTCAAATACAAATGATTTGCCTCTATCTCCCCACTCTATCTACCCTCTATCTCCCCATGCCCTTTGTCTATCGCCTGTCTCCCCATACCCTCTATCTACCTTCCCTCTCTATCTCCTTCTCCCTATCTCAACTTTTGCATCTCATTTCTCTGCATTCCCTCTCTGTCTCCCCATACTCTCTATTTACCATCTCTTACCGTCTGTCTCCCCATACTAATATTTTTTTTTCTACTAGATGGTGAAATGCCCTTCTCATCATTTGATCTCTCTCGCATAAACATTCCTACTTTGCACTAACTCATCGATATCGATTATGGGTATGAGCCTATTGTTTGCTGAATTCCTTGCTCTGTTTCAATCTTTTGGGTGTGTTTTTGGGTTTACCCACACTGGAAAACTCCTACAGATTTATTGTTGGTGTGATGTATATATGTTTAGTATATATCTTTGCAGCCTCTTTAATGAGATTGCAACCTCTTTGATGAGACTGTTTAGTATATATCTTTTGTTTCCCATTGTCACAGGTTTTGGTATTATTCTAAACAATCTGGTTTTATTTCCCATTGTTGGTGTGATTGTTTAGTATTATTCTCATAGATTACCAGATTTATCTTATTATGTTGGGTTTGGATTTTTAATGATATATATTCAAATTATAATAAAAAGAAAAAGGATATATCTTTTGAATTTTGCTGATATATCTATGGATTTTGGATTTTGTTGATATATCTTTTGAATGATATATTGCGTTGGGTTTGGATTTTGATATGCAAATTATATATATTTTGAATGATATATATTCAAAGTTTGATTTTTTGATATGGAAAAGTATTTTTAAAATATGACTTTAACTGCTGGGTTCAATAGAGTTGGAAAAACTTAGAATTTATTATTTTATATTGAAATTGAACTAATTCAGTATTATTATTTAGTATTGAAAACATGACTTTAATTGCTGGGTTTAAGAGAATTGATTCGGGTAATTGACTATTATTTAGTATTCTCTCATTTTTATCTTAACTAATTCAATATGTTTTTTTTCTTGAATTTTTTTTCCTCTCTCAGCTTTTGCCTTCATCAGAGCTTACTTCGACTGTGGATCACTCTGACCACTTTCACCACTCTCACCGTTGTTCACTCTAGCTGCGACATCACTTCGGCTGCTTGGCTATTCATTACAATAATTTTTTTGTTTTTTCTTTTGTCTCTCCTCCTTTCTCTCTGTTTTGCTGATGGCTGGGTTAGTTTATTACTTTTGTTCTTATTTTTTTCTTTTGTTATTGCTTTGGTAACGTTTGATAGGCATGACTATTGAGTAAAACTGAAGAAGAAGAACAAGTTGACTACATTAAAGAGTAGTCATCAATCTAAAAATAAAAATTAAAGAGTAGTTGCAAAGGCTACATTCAAGTTGACTCTATTTTTTTTATCACCAAGTTGACTCTGTTTTTTATTAGCCTTACCCCAATGCGCAGATAAATTGCTTGTTATTTTTTATTATCATATTGATGATAAGAGTTTGGTAGTTTCACAAGGCTGGATTCCTTATACAAATCTTTTATTCTCTTTCTGATCAAATTGAGCATATGTCAAGCATATGTCAATAGTTTCATCAGATTTTTATCAGCCCATAAATAAGTAGTTTGTACCAATTTTCGGTTGGTGAGAAAGTGGAGGAAATAATAAAGAAAGTGAAATTTGGGCTCAAAATTTTTTTTTTTTTTTCTAAGAATGAAAAGATTAGTTTAAATTTTTAAACTTTCATCCCATAAATATTTTAAACTTTCCTCTTTTTGGATTAAATGGAATTTTATCTCTTTCGATAGGCCTATTTGTTCTTTTGTCTAATCTTTTGTAATTATTTAACAGTAAGTATTGAACCCAAGAATTTTAGTTTTATGATATGGGTTTGGTGTGATTTTAGGGAGAGGATCTGGGTTTGATGTTTTTGTTGGGGCATTTTTTAGGTGGTTGTTCTTTTGGGATTCGTTTTAGGTTGCCAAGTTGTAAAAGTTACCTGCGGTTTGGCCCTCATTTTGATTTTTGTTTCTCTAAACCTTAAATCAAAACACCTAGAATATATTGGAATCATGTTGTTGTGCAGTTTATACACAACCCATTTGGTTGAGCCAATATCTATTGGTCCAATTTGAGTTAGAATTTGGTTAAATTGAAACACTCACAAGTCTGCTATCATTTGTGTTTGGCTTTGTGTTTCCTTGATATGGGTTTCTATATATTTAGGTTCGGATTTTATTTAAATTAAATTTTGGATTTTATTATCCGATTTGCTACCAAGTGATTTGGAAAAAAATATTTGCTGCCAATTTTTGTCTCTCCTCCTTTCTCTCAGTATGTTGGGTCAGTATTTTCCATTGTATTTTCAATGTGTTGGGTTAGATTTTTTGAATTCCCGCTGTCAAATATTAACTTCATGGAAATAAAAACTTATGGTTGTTTTTTCATTAGTAATCAAGAAAGCTTTTTGGGAAATGGTAAAATAGGGCATGCATTAGTAATTCAAGCTATTTTTGGTCAATATTTTGTGTAACCTCCTTTTCTCCTAATGGTAAAGTTATACACATTGTGTTTACTTCCAATATTCAGCCATTAATTAGGTTACAAAACCAAATAATGTACCGTCAACACCAAACAATATCATGTTAATAATTTTTAAGTTATTTATACTAATATTTTTTAATTATTAAAATAAAATAATTATATAAATGTTTGCTTTATAATTAATTATATAAAATAATGATATATATGCCTCTAGACAATGAGGGGATTATGAGAGAATGTTTGCTTTGAATCTCAAACTTTTTATATTTTTTTAGTTTCTTCATATATTCTCTCTGTATGATTTTTTTGTTAAAAAATATTACAACTTCTCTTTAAAAGTTACTCAGTCGTCTTATTTTGTATTTACTTAATATTAATATTAATAAAGAGTTTACACACAAAATAAAAAAATAAAAAATGCCTCCAATTTTGAAAATAAATGCAGTGAAAATGCCTTTGTTTTGAAAATAAATGCCTCCATTTTGAGGGGATTGAAAATAAAAATTCATCTCCAATTTTAATTATATAAATGCCTCTATTTTGAAAATGAGGGGATTACGAGAGAATAAAATAATATTTGTTTATAATTAAAAAAGTTCATTAATCCAGTAAATAAAAAATAGGGCAAATATTTTGGCCAATATTTTGTATTTGTGTTTGCATACCCCGACGCAAACCACAAACAATATGTAAGCAAAGTTTGTTTGTAACTCATGAAAATACAACCTGTTCAGAGGCCAAAGAGCTGTAGCAAACGAAATATTACACCCCCTCCACAAATGATTTGCCTAAGATACAATTTTTCCAACAGTCTAAATCTACATCAAAGTTAAACATCTACTCAAGTATCAACACCCCCTCCACAAACGAAAGTTAAGGTGGTTTGCATGTTTAAAATTCCCACGAGCCATTCATTGTATCAACATTCTCAAATGGTTTTGATTTATGAAATGGGTTTGATTCTTTAATGAGAAATGAGTTTTAATTTAAATTAGTTTGGTAGTATGGTTACTTGATCTGAAATGGGTTTTGAACATCTACTCAAATAGAAAGCTAAGCCATTTTTAGTTGTAATAATACCACCACAATGGATCATATTTAAATAGCAACTGTGTCATAATTAAATTTGAGACCCACAACAACAATGAATGTGTGCTTTGTTTAGTTTAATTACAAGAAAGCTTTATTTTCTTTGGCCAATATTTGGGTCAGACAGTTTTGGCCAATGTTTTGTGTGTCTGTTTCTATCTTTTTTTGTATTTTGTGTTTGTGTTTGCATACCCCAAGGCAACCACAAACAAATCCATATGTAAGCAAAGTTTTTTCAAGGGCCAAAGAGCTATAGCAAAACAACTTAGTATGAGCTTAACAACTTAGAATAAAGTGAAAATCAAAAATCAAACTGGTAGTTAAACAAACCCCTTCAGAAACCCATTTTAATATTTTTGAAATAAAAAATCATTCAAAAACACATTTAAATCTAATCATTTTCAGAAAATATTTACATGAAAATCACGACCTTTCTTCACCTTGCACCCAGTCCTACCTTTGCAGCTCGCCTTGATGGATAACATGTTGAACAAAGAAATATCACCTCTCTTTTGGTGACACAGATGAGGCTCCAAATATTAATTCATTTCTTTGATAGTTGGCAAAAATTAAAGAAATCACACTTTTTAATTCTGTTCATCTTAGTTTGTTCATCTTTCTCTCAATTTTGTTCTAATTTTTGTTCATCTTAGTTTCTTCGTTCATCTTAGTTTGTTGTTTGATAGTTAATAGTTTTTGGCCAATATTTGGGTCAGACAGTTTTGGCCAATATTTTGTGTTTCTAAGGGTTTGTATTTTGTGTTTATGTTTGCATACCCCAAGGCAACCACAAACAAATCCACCATGAAACCATATTGCAGCTCATGAAAATACAACCTGTTTAGGGGCCAAAGAGCTATAGCAAAAAAACTTTAAAATAAAATACCTGTCCACATAAAAATAAAATTCCCACCAACCATTCTTTCTAGGATTGTGTTATGCATGGATTGGGTATGTATCTTTCATTGGTGTATGTTTTCATTTGACTGTTGTTTTAGGCCAATATTTATTTTCATTTGACTATTGTAAATTGACTGTTCTTTTTCCCTTACCCATTCTTCTGATGATCTACCTTCCATTTGTTGACACACAACATCAAAATTGATCCTTTTTGTTCTAACTTAACCCAAAGGTTTGCTTTGAATCAAATTGGTTGTTTCACCAAGTTTCTCAAATTGGTTGTTTGGTTATGGTTTTGCTCAGAAAATGTGAGTTTGATGAGAGAGAGAGAGAGAGAGAGAGAGAGAGAGGTTATTTGGGACTTGGTTTGTGGTTAGTGCTCTATATTGTAGAAATTGGTCTGAGAGAGTAGGAACTGTTTGTTTGGAGCTATATAAAAAGAAAGTGAGGGTGATTTGTTTAGCTGATCTTCCTACAACAATTTTTTTTTTTGAATATCTAGAGTTCCTAATTTAAAGAAAAATTTCGGATGCTTGGTATTTCAACATTTATGTGTAATATGACACGAGATTTTTTTTTTCACCTTTTTAAGGGAGTATAATATTTTATGTTGTATTTCAAAAAATTCTGGTTAATGTATATGTGTGTGTATTACTTTAGTTGCCTTCATGAAATAATTATTCATTATTGCTTATAAAATGGCTTTGTTATCTGGTGAATTTTATTTTTTTTGGTATAAATTTATGTTTGGACTTTCCAAGTAATAAATAGTGAATTTCAAAATATTTATGATTATAATGGGTTTTGATTTTGGTTTTAATTTCATCTCTATAAAATTGAAGTCAGTTAGGAAAGAGAAGAGTTTAAATTTGGACAATTGTTGTGTTCTGATTTTAATTTATCATTTTAATGTGATTGTTAAAATACATCTATGTTGGGTTGGTTTAGAAAATGTGAGTTTGATTATGGGTTTCTCAGAGAATGTAGAGAGAGAGAGAGAGAGAGAGAGAGAGAGAGAGATGATTATTTGGGACTTGGTTTGTGGTTAGTGCTTTGTGTTGTATAAATTAGTCTGAGAGGGAAGAGACTGTTTGTTTGGCGCTATTTAAAAAGAAAGTTAGGGTGATTTGTTTTGCTGATCTTCCTGCAAGGAAAAAAAATTAAACTCACACACTCAAAAAAATGTATTTAACATTTTATTATTAAAAAAAAATGTACCATTCAAATGTAATATATTTGCTGTGTGATTCTAATGTACAGGTGATAGATATTTTTCATATAATTTATTTTGAATATCTAGAGTTCCTAATTAAAAGAAAAATTTCTGAGACTTGGCATTTTAATATTTATGCGTAATATGGCAAGAGAATTTATGATTTTTTTTTTTTTGGGCACCTTTTTAAGGGAGTATAATATTCTATGTTGTATTTCAAAAAATTTTGGTGAATGTATATGTGTGTGTATTACTTTAGTTGCCTTCATGAAATAATTATTCATTATTGCTTATAAAATGGTTTTGTTATCTGCTGATTTTTTTTTTTTTTTTGGACTTTCTAAGTGATAAATGGTGAACTTCAAAATATTTATGATTATAACGGATTTTGATTTTAGTTTTAATTTCATCTCTATAAAATTGAAGTCAGTTAGAAAATAGAAGAGTTCAAATTTGGACATATGTTGTGCTCTGATTTAATTTTATCATTTTAATGTGATTGTTAAAATACATCTATTCTAAACATTGGGTTGGCCTTTTTCTTTTTCTTAGATATTTTTATTTTTATTTCTTCTCCTCTTGATTGTAGCCCGTTAAGTATTTTCTATCCATGGCAGCTATTTATTTAAATAAAATTTTGAAATCCATGTTAACTTTTATTATTGCTAATTTTTTGTTTCTTGGTGTATGGAATTATATAACCAAACATTTTTAAGTTGAAGTACAACAATTATGGACAATATCACTATTTTTGGTCAAGTAATTTTTTTTTTTTTTTAACTTATCATATCTAATTTTCTTCTAATAAATTGCTTTTTTCCTCATACTTTATAGGTGAATGGAGACTTACACCGAATCGTAATATCACCTCTGTTTACTAATTTTCTTATTTATGTGTATAAAGTTTTATTTATAACTCTAAAGTTTTTGTATGTATAGGTTCGATTTCTTCAAAAAAGAAATGTTAATGTTGTTATCCGTGATGAGCATGACCTAATACTATTCGCATTCGTGAGGTAAGCTTAAAAGCCACTTGAACATTAGACATGTATTTTCTTATCATTTTAAAAATAATTTATAAATATATTCTACTTATTTTTTATAGGTAAAGACAAAGGAAAAAGACAAAGCAATATCAAAGGAAATAGAAAAGGCTATCCCTTCTGACAAAGGAAAGGAAAATACATATCTCGTGGTATGGTTTCTCAACAATTTTTAAAAGTTTCTTTGTCGAATATTATATTAAAAAAAATTATATAGATTTTTTTAGGAATTGCATAGCATCATATACTCTTTTTTATGTAGATTTTATAAAAGTTTCTTTTTCAAATATTTATTCAATTCTTTTTATTGAATTTGAAATGTTTTTCTGAAGCATGTTAAAGTAAGCATTTGTACAACATGCTAATGCATTTGTATGAACATTAATCTGAATTTTTAATATGTTTGTCTATTTGTATGAACACATGTTGCATTTACAACATAACATAATAAAAATGTAAAAGAAGAAAACGAAAAAGGAAAAGAAGAATAAGGAACAAATATGTGATGAAAAGGAAACTACATAATATAATTTTTTTATTTTTTATTTTTCTTATAAGAAGTTCTTAAGGAAAGAAGAAAAAGACAAAAATAAAATTTAATATAACGGAAAGAACAAGAAGAGTGAAAAGGAAAATAGAAAACATTACACGCTAATATTCACATTTTACGTACCCAATGATCTAATATTTATCTTTTCAACCTACATTTTGTAAAGAGATGGGTAGTGTCTTTAAACCAATAAGTGCATAGTGAGTTTGCAGTTTTGTGTGCTTAATGTGTTTTCAAATTTTTTTTTCCTCCCTTTTTAAATTTCATCAATACATGCAGTGATTCTTATATGACTAACAACTCAACCGAGTGAAGAGGAAAATTTAGTTAAAATGAAAAAAAAATACATGATGAAAGGGAAGCAAGAGAGGGGATAATCTTTACATTTTATGCACCTACTTATATAATATTCTCATTTTAGGCACACAATGATAATGTATTATCAAAAGCTGCATTGGCCCAACGTGCATGGCGAGAACGAGAAAAAAATCAAAAGCCATGTTCTGCATACCAATTGGGACAACGCTTGTGACGAGAACGAGAAAGATCAAAGAAATGTATTAACCCAAGACAACCTTCTTTAACACCAAATTGGTAAACAACTATGTTTACTTTTTGAAATATATACTCTTACTATTACCACTTTATTATATAGATTTTAATTTATTTACAATCCATTTTCTGTAGGGCTGCTCCTACAACCCCATCTAGAAATATTGGTGTGGTCATTCGTGATGAGCACGACCTTAATGTTATCCGTGTTCATGCGGTAAGTACAAAATCAAGTCAAATATTGTATGTATTTTATTCATATAAGATTATATAAGATTTTTTTAATCTTTTGAATATTTTGTTTATATTTGTTAGGCAAAAGAAAAAGAAAAGGTCAACCCAATGTCTAAAAGAAAAGAAAAGATGGCTTCTACTGACAAGAGAATGACAAATGCATGTCAAGTGGTATTTATTCTTTTTAAAAAATACGATGCAAATGTCACGACCCAAACCCGCTTCTAAAAGTTTGGTCCATGACCGGCCTGTACATAGGTCTCAAAATAGAAATTTTAGAATAATATTTAACCACATACGGGGCCTTAAGCGGAAGCAATATCAATAAAAGATAACATCCATTGAGCTTGTGCATATATGATGACTTAATTAATTTAAGCATTTAAATACATTCTCATAGTTACATATACAATCATAGAATTATGCAGATCTCACATATACTTAAATAAGACTCCAAAAATTACATAACTCCCAGTAATCAAAGTTAAGGCCTCAACATGGAGGTGTACCCCAGGCGGCTTGTCAAACAGGTAGACCTCAATACAATTCTAGTGTCAATCCCCGATGGCTCACCTACATAAACATACATAAAAACGGAGTGAACAAGGGTCAGTGAATAATAGCAATGTAAGGAATGTAAATATGCATATCAAACCATACATAGGATCTTATACATAATCATATTTTAAAATGGCCTCAGGCCCACATGTAATACAGAACGGCCTCGGGCCCATATATAATACAGAACGGCCTCGAGCCCATATATAATACAGAACGGCCTTAAGCCCACCTATGATGTAGAACGGCTTTAAGCCCAGATATGATACAGAACGACTTTAAGCCCAGATAACGACAGTTGTCCATACATTGTAGGGTAGGTAGAACATCGACATGTACACTACCTCCCTTGGCCTCTGGCCATGAATCATAATCAATTTACATCATAACGGCCTCAGGCCCAACAGATTAAACAGAGCGGCCTGAGGCCGAACAGATTATATAGAGTGGCCTCAGGCCCAGTATTAGCAAAACAAAATAACCCCCGATTCATAAGAATACCATTACACAATAGTGCATATAAATTTCCCCATGGTTTATTACAATTCGACGTAGTTGCCTTGCGTATAACAGAACATTAATAATAACTATTAATAGAAGGCACATGTATCACTACAATACTATTAATAGGGACAGAACGACCTTAGGCCCATACCAATGCCACTATTCAATCATATCCATTAATTTCATCAAAGCATAATATCAATGGAATAGGCCATTCACAAATAACAATACATAAATCACAATCACAGGAAGTAAGTCAAACACTTCGTTACACTACTATTACTCACAGTGATAGATTTCTGACAGCAGTGGAACGATGTCCTCGTCTTGACCTACAAACACAATGTACATAGCGGATTATGAGAATAAAACCAATCTCTTTCTTATTCCTTAATCAATAGCCATGGTGGTTCTAAACTCATTAGTCCTCCATAGGTTATAATCCATGCCTCAGAAGATGGGAGGAATCGATAGGAAAAGGTTCAGACGAAAAAATGGTACAAACCCGATAAACATAAAGTGAACAGTCGCCATTAATTTGGGCATAACTATTTCTGTACTTAGAATTTGGGAGTGAGACCACCACCATTGGAAACTAGACTTCCGGGGCTTGATTTTAGGCTCAAGAATCACTCAAAACAGAGTCCGGACGAGGGACATATGCCTATTTGAAGTTACTCAGTATATGCTGAAACAGGGATGGCCGCTCGTGCGCCCACTTTGGCCGCTCGTGTGATGGACTTGGCCGCTCGAGCGATGGGTTAAGCAGAATGCAATGCTCTATTTTTTTCATGTTCCGCTCATGCGATGCCCATGGCCACTCATGTGGTCTGGGCAAAATTAGACAGTCCAAAAATTCATCGAAGTGTGAGTTTTCAAACTCAAATTCAAACCAAGATCTCATGTAATCTTTCTTTAAAACATGATAAACCAACATTTTTCAAGGGTAATTCAAGCTCAATTGCATCAACTTGTTTTAATTCCAAAATCAAAATATTAACTTCCATGAATTCAAAGTTTTCAACATAAAGTTCATTTTCATGTAAATTGATGGTTGGATTTCTTCACTCAATTGTTTCCATGAAAAATCTAGAGTCCATCTCATGTCCATTTCTTCATATTAAACTCAAATCAAACAAACTCAAAAGAGATAAGGTCCTATTAACTCTAAGAACCCATAACTCAAAACCCTAGCTTATTTAGAGGTTTAATCTTCATACTTCCTCTTGATTCCACGCAATAGGTGAAGTATCTACAAGATTATAGTTGAATTTCACATACCTTAGTTCAAATCCTTGAATTTCCCCTTTAAATCTCTCAATCTCCAAGTTTTCCTTCAACACTTCTAAAACTCTCTTGTTCCTCTCCCTCTTACGTGGCTTCCCCCTCTCCTTTAGATATTTTTGGTTCTAAGAGATGAGTTCAACAACTCATAAGGCATCTATTTATATAAATATACACATACACAAGCTTCACACAATAGGGAGAGCCCAACGTAGCCTTACGAATTGTACGAAATCAAATTTCAATTAAACTTTTCAGATGACTCTAAAAATTACGCTGATCATAAATATGTCCTCTGTTCTGATTTCTGAAGTCTCTAAGGCCTTCAATTTGCAGTACAAAGTTAACCATCCAAACGTGCATTAACGAATCAGACAAATTAGATTTCCAATTAATTTTCCCAAATAGTTCTAAAAATTCCTCTTAACATACCCAAGTACCCAGTTTTGATTTCTGAACACATAAAGGTCGGTAATTTCAATTTTAAAGCCGTGACTTAACAGATAATTCCTCAATGCGAACAGATATCATTAAATTAAAATGCATTAACCCACAAGAGCGTAAAAGTAATTTCGGATATGGATTTTGGGGTCGTTACCTTCTCTCCACCTTAAGAAGTTTAGTCCTCCAAACTTGATTCACCTTGCTACAAGTCAAGTTTCGTCTTGCGTATACAACATTTCTCAATTCTTTAGCCATTCACAATCCTATACAGTCAATTTCAATGGAGTTTGCTCCCAGAATCACAAGTAATTCATCTTTACTGGCTAATTAGTAACCCAATTGATAATAATACTCAATAGCATCAAGTCATCATCTCATTATTCACAACCCTCATACATCTCAATTTATTGATCCACAAGTTATACCTTCCAAATAATATAACAACTTAAGGTTCACAAACTCGTTCAGAAATGAATTCACTTCAAGTATTCGATTGCATGCGACTCATAAGCTATCAAACATAATTCAAACTCTTTAGGTTCACAAACAACCCCAACTATTATAATTCCTCAAAGGTTAAGGAAACGTTCACTACTTAATCGTGTTTCAAAGGCACATGCATCCTACAACAATTAAACCCAGAATAAACAAACAAGTTTTAAATCAATGACTTTGTGGCTCTTTGCTCACTAATAAGTTGAGGATTCACAATAATGGTTTGGTAATTTGAAGTATCTCCAAGCAATTCACTTTCATGGCAGATGGGGTAAATGAGGTCTAAGTTTTCGAATAACCAATGTAGATTCAAGTCCTCAGCTTCAATGAAAGTCCAAGTAATCAGAATTAGACTCATCAGTTCGAATCAGATTTTTAACAGACTCCAAATAGCAACTCAAATCCCATATCAAGGAATTACATGTTCAGAGTAAATTTTTAGTAAAATCAAATACGGATCAAACCTTAATGGTCACAATTCCCAAATTACGGTAAGGTAATAATCATTTAAAATCCATGTTTGCTTGGAGGATTTTAAAGCCAACATCATGACATCAAGCATAAAATGCATTATTTGGATTCCAAATCAGAAACAGATTCATATACATATTCATAATCATTTTCATATTCAGATTTTGCATAGAATCATACGTGGTACATCCATTAGCATTGGAAAATCCGATGACCCATAAAGGGATGGCCTCGAAGGCATTCTGATGACCTATAAAGGGACGCATATCATATAATGCTATGGATGCCACGAATGCATTTCGGAATTTTGGCCAAACATTCATTCATAGTAAGCCACAACTAACCTGCTGACGCATGTTAACAATATTAACTTATCATACATTCTCATGCTCTATATGAAAACATTAAATTAGGCCCATAAAATTCTTTATACATAATCTCAGTCCAAGAAGGATTAATTCCTTATAGACTTAACGATTCAAAACAAATAGATAGAGCCCAAGGTAATCATACTAATCACGAGGTACCACTTTCGTCTATCACATTCCTTAGATATTGCATTAAATTAATCACATATCATCGAGTACTTCATACATACCATAAACAATATCCCTGATATCAATAGGTGTTGATTAGCTCAATAACAAAGTCAGTCTTGGTCTACCAATTTCTTTGCAATGGTTATCCAGACATTCATGTACGAGTCATAAATCGTCAATAGCAGACTCTCAGATGGGTATCTATGTCATTAGTTCCATACAAAGAGCACAGAATTCTGTGAATCATAAACAACTCGCTTAGGCATGTGGTCAGTTTACCCATCACACGCAAGATCACATATTATTCATCTATGTCGAAAGTACCGAATGTAATTGATAGTATGACATCTCTAAATAACACAGATCACATAAGTTTCATTCCAATGAGCACTCATTTTCATATCACAATAAAGGAACAAGCCTTGAATTAATTCTCATACAAATATTTCATCCTTAATTAGTAACGGTGAGTTTATAATAGCAATATGTTAGGTTCAGAAAAAAACGTATCAAAACAACATTATGTCTTTCAGACAAATGGCAGTCCACAAAAGGAACACAATTTTCTTTTTATTCACATTCATTCACAAGAATATATGTTTGAACTGAAAGGAGGAACAAAACTTCACTTATCATCCCATAGAAAGATTCACAACATGACCTTCTTTTCACCAATGATCCATTTCAATAACCCAAGTAATTTGATTAACAAACATGTCATCTCACTACGTTAACAATGTCCATTCGTATTCTTACACGTGGTAGGACAACATAAGTAACACCTCCTTCTTACTACCTTTCCCTCAAGACACTAAATACAAATTAGCTTAATACATAATATCATACCAAGCCATTTAACTCTATGGTTCAAGATTTCAGATAATATTTTCTTCGCCAGTATACATATCTCAATTTCCTCAACATACACTCTATCTCTACAAGTTAACATACTCAACACCACCAACATTCTAGTCAAAATTTCAATTTCCCTGTATCACTAAAATTCCATAAAATCCCACCGAATACTATGTGATCACAGATCATGATAATTGTATTTATTAACATTCTATTTCATCCCTACTCCTAGAGTCATAAGATGCAGACTGTTAACACATTGCGTATCATTCGTTAATTACTCCATGACACATAGTTTCGCATACTTAGTCATAACACACACAAGCATACAAGGACATGAGTGGGGCAATCCCTTTATCTCTACTTCTTATATCAAACCATTCTCAAGTTCCATACTCGTTATTAATCATTGTAGTTCTCAATTGCCACGCACCTCATTGATTTACAACAACTTTAGTTTCCCAAAATTCCTCATGGTCTAAGTTCACATATAACACAGAGAGACACTAAGTTTAATCTCCTTTCACATTACGTTTCCACAAACATGCTTACACTTTTCAATTCGAATATCCTAAGAACACCGATATTCCACATCTTCCAAAACTTTAGCCTTATGTAACCCATTTTCATTTCATAACAATTATCCAATTCTCCTTAGTCACAAAACTCAGTCCATGAAACAAACATATGAATTTCCTTTTTATCACTCAAAGTTCATAAGAATTCTTATTCTTAATCTCAATACTTAACTTATTGTACGAGTTCACATACTTCTTTCAAAACGCACATCATATCATTTCGTTGCTAGATACATGCACCTTAAATGCATTCTAGACACTCTAATGCTTAATGGATACGTGTGTGAGATCATAACTCGTGTTCTGATACCACCTGTCACGACCCAAACCCGCCGCTAAAAGTTCGGTCCATGACCGGCCTGTACATAGGCCCCAAAATAGAAATTTTAGAATAATATTTAACCACATACGGGGCCTTAAGCGGAAGCAATATCAATAAAAGACAACATCCATTGAGCTTGTGCATACATGATAGCTTAATTAATTTAAGCATTTAAATACATTCCCATAGTTACATATACAATCACAGAATTATGCAGATCTCACACACACTTAAATAAGACTCCAAAAATTTCACAACTCCCAGTAATCAAAATTAAGGCCTCAACACAGAGGCGTACCCCAGGCGGCTTGGCAAACAAGTAGACCTCAATACAATTCTAGTGTCAATCCCCGATGGCTCACCTACGTAAACATACATAAAAACGGAGTGAGTAAGGCTCAGTGAATAATAACAATGTAAGGAATGTAAATATGCATATCAAACCATATATAGATCTTATACATAATCATATTTTAAAACGGCCTCAGGCCCACACGTAATACAGAACGGCCTCAGGCCTATATATAATACAGAATGGCCTCGGGCCCATATATAATACAGAACGGCCTTAAGCCCACCTATGATGTAGAACTGCTTTAAGCTCAGATATGATACAGAACGGCTTTAAGTCCAGATATGATACAGAACGACTTTAAGCCCAAATAACGACAGCTGTCCATACATTGTAGGGTAGGTAGAACATCGATATGTACACTACCTCCCTTGGCCTCTGGCCATGAATCATAATCAATTTACATCATAACGGCCTCAGGCCCAACAAATTAAACAAAGCGGCCTCAGGCCGAACAGATTATACAGAGTGGCCTCAGGCCCAGTATTAGCAAAACAAAATAACCCCAGATTCATAAGAATACCATTATACAATAGTGCACATAAATTTCCCCATGGTTTATTACAATTTGACATAGTTGTCTTGCGTATAACAGAACATTAATAATAATTATTAACAGAAGGCACATGTATCACTACAATACTATTAATAGGGACAGAACGACCTTAGGTCCATACCAATGCCACCATTCAATCATATCCATTAATTTCATCAAAGCATAATATCAATGGAATAGGCCATTCACAAATAACAATACATAAATCACAATCACAGGAAGTAAGTGAAACACTTCATTACACTATTATTACTCACAGTGATAGGTTTCTGACAGCGGTGGAACGATGTCCTCGTTTTGACCTACAAACACGATGTACATAGCAGATTATGAGAATAAAACCAATCTCTTTCTTATTCCTTAATCAATAGCCATGGTGGTTCTAAACTCATTAGTCCTCCATAGGTTATAATCCATGCCTCAGAAGATAGGAGGAATCGATAGGAAAAAGGTTCAGACGAAGAAATGGTATAAACCCGGTAAACATAAAGTGAGCAGTCGTCATTAATTTGGGCATAACTATTTCTGTACTTAGAATTTGGGAGTGAGACCACCACCATTGGAAACTAGACTTTCGGGGCTTGATTTTAGGCTCAAGAATCACTCAAAAAAGAGTCCGGACGAGGGACATATGCCTATTTGAAGTTACTCAGTATATGCTGAAACAGGGATGGCCGCTCGTGCGCCCACTTTGGCCGCTCGTGCGGTGACTTGGCTGCTCGAGCGGTGGGTTAAGTAGAATACAATGCTCTATTTTTTTCATGTTCCGCTCGTGCGGTGCTTGTTGTAGACACCCCATTTTTGACCGCCCTTAAGACTTGGGCGCTACTGATGGTTTACTTGGTGGTAAAAGATGTGTAGTGCAAAAGGGTCAATTTCTTCAGCGAGAGGAGAGTCAAATCCAAACCTCACACCCCATTTTGGACCAAAGCTATTTTGAATGGTTTTTAGACCTTAAAATCCTCTCTTTCAAAATATTTTTGAAATGAAGTTCCTACGATGTTCCGACGTTCGCATTTTGTCAAATGTTGCGTTTTTCGGTAAACCGAGCAAGGACAAAGTGGAAATGAATGAAAGAGAGATGAAATCTTTGAAAAATCTTTCAAAACACCTTGTTTAGGGGTTTGGAGTTGAAGAAAAGAGGAGAAGACGGAAGAAACCAAGTTGGGGAAAAAGATGGGCGTGAACCGTTAAGAGAGAGTCAGGTAACCCTCGCTAAATCGGGCCTATCCTTTTGTATATTTGGATTTAAGCTATGACGCCACCACCGTTGGAAAGAAAACTTTTGGGGCTTCATTTTTCACTTAAGAATCTCCTAAAGCCGAGTCCGGATGGGGGAGATATGATTGGTTGAAGTTGGGCATCATTCCGGTTGGACCGAAACTGAGCAGCCTTCACTAAAAGAGGGATATCTCTTATCACACATGGAATTTTGAGGTGAGGCTTCCAAATTTGGAAAGAATACTTCCGGGGCTACAGTTTAGGCTTAAGAATGACCTAAAAAGGAGTCCAGATGAAGGAATTAGGCTTGCTTCAAATCAGGGACTAGGGTTGATTTTTTCCATTGGCCTCTATGGAGGTCCATCGGCCACAATTTAACCTCAGCAGCTATGATTCGGCCAAAAGTGAACCTTATCGGCCAAAAATGATGGCCGGTCGGCACCAAAGATGGCCGGTCGGCCAGAAGTGTCCAGAAAGCCCAGAATTGGCAGATATTTATCCTCCAGCTGTTCCAGGCTGTCCTAGATATTTCTAAATTGAGATATTTCCTAACCAATGCTCATATATTGCTATATATTGAGCCATATCTCAAGGGTTGAGGGGTTGGAAATTATGGGACTCTCTCTCTCTAAAAACTCCTCTCTCTCTACAAGACTTTGTGAGCAAAAATCTGAGACTCTCTCCTTAGAAGCTCCTTCTCTTCTTGTTTTGAGCCTTAAGCTTAGAATCCTTTACACTTTTGCAAAGAGACCCTTAACCAAACTTAACCACCATTGGGCTGAGGTTCTTTGAGGATTATTTGGAGCTCCAAAAGGCTGATTTTGGCTGGTTTTGCTGCTGTCCTTCAAGGTGCTTCAAGGGTAAGCTCTTGTTCCTTTAAACCTCAACTTTGCATGCTTGTTTTACCATTTTTGTAAACTGATTTTGGCTTGGTTTTGAACTGATAAAATCTCTGTTTTTCAATCCTAAAAGTGTTGGTTTAAGCCTTGTTTGGCTAGGGGGTTGTCTCTCCCTTTTGTTCCTCAGCTTGTATAGCTTTTGAGCCATCTTCTAAGACCTTTCAAAACAACTTTTTGTGGCCTTTCAACCACTGAAATCCAGAGGATTTTCAGTGGTAAAAACTCTATTTTGAGGTCCCAAATAGGTGGGGGGTTGTCCCCCCCTCCTCTTCTCTTGTTTACATGTCTTTTTGGCCTATCAAAGGAGCATGTATCTCTATACTTTTGAGGCTTAGTTCAGGCACTTTTTTGTGACTTTTAGGACCTGCCTTAACTCTGTCCATGGCTGGTTTGGTCACCCCTTGCATGCATCTTGTATGTGTAGCGTAATCCCATTTGTGGCTCATCAAAGTAGCATGTCTTTCTAGCATGTATTGGCTTCATTTCAGTAGGTTTTTGGCCATCATTTGACATGTCATAACTCTAATTTGGGTTGGTTTGATAGCCTCTTGCATGCTCCATGTACTTATAGTGCAAAACTTGCTTACTAGCCTTGTATGCATGATGTTTTGGTCAAGCATGCTAGCTTATTTTGGCTATACTCTATACATGTTTTAGCATTATTTTGGGCTATTTTAGGACTGTTTTGGGCTTCCATGGTCATATGACTCATGTTCTATATAGCTATAGTGCAAATGCCTTAACTAGTCTTGAGTTTTGAGGCCTCTACCATGCTATACTTGTGATGTTTGCATGCCTTGGCATCATTTGGCATTGAATTTCAGAGCTTATATCTATGCCATACTCCCATGTTTATCACTCTTTAATTGTGTTTAAGAGTTGTGCCTTTATGCCTTGTTTGTGAGCTAATACATGAGCATATCTTTCTTGCCATCTATGTTGCGAGTCTAGCATGTTTTTGCTACTATTTTGACCTGCCTTAGGTCTATTTTGAATGGTTGAGGCCATTTGAGCATTACTTAGTATGGTTGTAGTGTAAAGCCCTTGACTAGCTTTGTGTTTCAAGCTTCTTGACATGTTTTCTTTGAGCTATTTGCATGATTTAGCATCCTTTGGAATGCAATTTCAGAGCTTGCTTCATTGCTACATTCTCACATTGTCACCTCTTCATCATGTTTGAGAGTTGTACTATTATGCTTAAGCCATGGGCCAATGCATTGAGCATGCATTTCCTTACTTTTCAAGCCATCATTTCATCATTTTGGCCACTGATTTTGGGCATGGCTGAGGTCTGTCCCTTTTCGGTTTAAGTCCATTGAGTATGTGGTTTGCATTTTGGGCATGGCTGAGGTTTGTTGTATGCCTATCGTATTGCATGTTGTTGCATGCTTATCGTATTGTATGTTGTTGCGTACTTATTGTTGGTATCATTGTTGCCTGCCTATCACATTGTATGTTTGCATAGTCGTATCGCATACTTATTATATATCATGTTGTTTACATGTTAGGTTGCATTGCATTGCATTTGTCATGCTCATGTTACATTGTCTTGCATTTCCATGTTGTATTGTACTTGGTTGCATGCATTGCATTGTGTTTGGTTTGGGATGTCAAACCAAACACGAGGAACGAGGAACGTTCGTACTTGAAGTGATGAAACGTGCCTCAATCCTTGGTCGTCGACGCTCTTGATCAAGCATGATAAAGTTCTAGGCATTCATATGTTTTTGTTGCATTCATTCCACATTGATTTACACACTTGGCTCATTTGGCCATCATGCATTGAAATGCGTGATTGATGGTCTGAGGGTCGAGAACCATACTCCCTTGAGTTCATGACATGATAGGAAGGGTGGTTGTGCACACATTGCCTTGAAAATGCATTGCCATGCTTTGTTTGTTCTCTGCTGCAGCAAAATAGCATTCTGCAGGAAGATATAACCGGCCGGCCATCTTCAGTGCCGATCAACTAAACATTGTTGGCCGAGATCCTCACAAATAGTGGATGACCAATTCCACATGGCCGACGTTCCTATATTTTGGCCGGTGACATCCCACAGTGCTCAGGGAGTGGTTCGGAAGCATCCTTGGGACTTGTGCAGTTTTCAGAGGTGTAAAACAGTGCAAACAGAGACAACATATGGCATGGCAACGGGTTTCCGAGCGAGCCGATCGAGCATGCATCATTCACTCATTCCGAGGCGGAGCTGCGGCGGCCTCTTTAGTTTCATAGCTTAGTTAATTTTTTTAAATTAGTTAAGGGTTTTGTAATATTTAATTAGCTAGGGTAGTTGATTAATTATTCGGTTTGTATTATTTATTCGGACCCTCCATCGAGAGGGCGAATTTTGTAATAAGTGTGCGTGAGTGTGTGAATGTCTTCCAACCCCACGTCTTTCTCCCTTTTACTTACCTGCTTTTGATGGTTAGTTTTAGGGCATGTTTCAATTAGCATACTCATGCTCGCATGCGTGCATCATTCATCTGTCTTGCATGCGCTGGGCTCGGCGCATCATACAAACTGCATTGTATTTCAATTCCTATTTGAATACATGTACCAAATGTAGCATTTCATATGCCATCTTAGAGTAGCCGAGCCTATTTCTAATTGCATTTTGCATGTGTTGCATTAGCCATCTTAACATAAACTAGGATCATGCATGATTTCTAACTAGTTGCTGTTTTGGCTCGGAGTACACTGTAAGTGTTTACGCTTCAGCATCTTGCATGAGTGTGAGTGTTGCCATGATAGCATGCTTGCCATGAGGCTATTTGCTTATGCGATATAATTGCCTGAATGCCTGTGGGTGAAGGTTGGATTACTTGAATTGGAACAATTCATCGAAATGCGAGTTTTAAGCCCACTTGAGAGTGGCAAAATCATGTTTTTTTAAGCCCACCTGAGGGTGGCAAATCCGTGTTTTAGCCTACTTGCAAGTAGCACCCCCAAACCATTTTCAAACACGAGATGTTTTTGTTCCAACTTAGGCGATCTAGTCTATACTTGTGTGTTGTGCGCATCACACAGTGAATTCTAGCTAATAACCAGAATAAGAACGCATATATTTTCAAAAACAAGATATCATGTTTAGTAGTGGCCGATCTTTGATCGGGCGAGCGGGGGTGCTCATTGCATGACCTTCCCCAATCGTACCCAAGTTCTCGAGCCGAGGCAACTTTGGTGATGATGGACACGTGGCCTTAGGCACGAGTCAGGGTTTTCTAAATTCCCCCAAAATAAAATATTTAGGTGGTGACTCTGTATCTGGCAAAGCAGTCCATGTTTGACACTTCTTTCTTAAAAATCAATTTTCCAAAACGATTTGCCGGATTTGGACTCTTTGGTGATTTATCGGTCTCGCATTGCACTTTGCGGGATTAGATTCAGAACCGTGACATTTGAGTCTGAACTGTAGTAGCAAAGCCCAAGGGCGCGTCTATACCCATGGCCGCTCGTGCGGTCTGGGCAAAATCAGACAGTCCGAAAATTCATCAAAGTGTGAGTTTTCAAACTCAAATTCAAACCAAGATCTCATGTAATCTTTCTTTAAAACATGATAAACCAACATTTTTCAAGGGTAATTCAAGCTCAACTGCATCAACTTGTTTTAATTCCAAAATCAAAATATTAACTTCCATGAATTCAAAGTTTTCAACATAAAGTTCATTTTCATGTAAATTGATGGTTGGATTTCTTCACTTAACTGTTTCCATGAAAAATCTAGAGTCCATCTCATGTCCATTTCTTCATATTAAACTCAAACCAAACAAACTCAAGAGAGATAAGGTCCTATTAACTCTAAGAACCCATAACTCAAAACCCTAGCTTATTTAGAGGTTTATTCTTCATATTTCCTCTTGATTCCATGCAATAGGTGAAGTATCTACAAGATTATAGTTGAATTTCACATACCTTAGTTCAAATCCTTGAATTTCCCCTTTAAATCTCTTCAATCTCCAAGCTTTCCTTCAATACTTCTAAAACTCTCTTATTCCTCTCCCTCTCACGTGGCTTCCCCCTCTCCTCTAGATATTTTTGGTTCTAAGAGATGAGTTCAACAACTCATAAGGCATCTATTTATATAAATATACACACACACAAGCTTCACACAATATGGAGAACCAAATGTGGCCTTACGAATTGTACGAAATCAAATTTCAATTAAACTTTTCAGATGACTCTAAAAATTACGCTGATCATAAATATGTCCTCTGTTCTGATTTCTGAAGTCTCTAAAGCCTTCAATTTGCAGTACAAAGTTAACCATCCAAACGTGCATTAACGAATCAGACAAATTAGATTTCTAATTAATTTTCCCAAATAGTTCTAAAAATTCCTATTAACATACCCAAGTACCCAGTTTTGATTTCTGAACACATAAAGGTCGGTAATTTCAATTTTAAAGCCGTGACTCAACAGATAATTCCTCAATGCAAACAGATATCATTAAATTAAAATGCATTAACCCACAAGAGCGTAAAAGTAATTTCGGATACGGATTTTGGGGTTGTTACAGCAAAACTAATCAAAATTTTGAATAGTTAAAAGGTATGAGTGTATAAAATGAAGTTGTTGTTTTATGTTATTTTTTGTAGAATGATAATATATTTTCCTGTAACTTGCTATTATTTGTATGTGTTTTTCAAATTTAATTATTTTTATTTTGCATGGATACATGTGCATTTATAATGTACCATCCATAAGTTGCTACTTATATGAAGAAAAAATATATAAAGAAATGAGAAACTAAATAATATAGGTTTTTAATTCTTATTTATTTTTTTTAATAAAAAACAAAATGCATGAAGAAAGAAAGAAATAAAGATAACACTATTAAAGGTATAAAACAAATAAAATAGCAAACAAAATTAAGAGAAAGGAAAGAAATAAGAAGATAGTTTTATTTTAAGCACAAAATATTCACATATTTTGCATTAATGATAAAATATTTTCATTTTAGATACAAAATGATAATGTAATATCAAAAACTGCATTCACCCAATGTGCATAGTGAGAGCGTGAAAAAAATGAAAATTCATACTTTGAATTTCAATGCTTGCAATGAGAACAAGAGAGATTAGAAGAATGTGTTCAACTAAGACAACCTTCTTTAACACCAATTCGTTGCGATCGCACTCGCTTGGAGTGGGAAATAATAACTGAACATTCTCATTCGACACAAAAACGAACAATGGTTACCCATCATTCTACATGTTCGTTTTCTATGCCAAGCACATCTTTAGCTCCACAAAGGAATCGGTAAACTACTATGTCTAATCTTCAAATACATACTTTCACTCATACCGTTTTATTTTACAGAATTTTATTTATACACAAATATTCCTAGGTCTACTCCTATAAATCAATTTCTTCAAGAAGATCTATGTACTGATGATGAATTAGAATATATGTCTATGAGTACATCGATTGATGCTCGGGCACACAAAGATTCTTGCCGCCATTATCTTGGCAAGATAGATGTATTATGTCCTTATTGTTCAGCCTTACATTGGATTGATGAAAATTTGACAAAATCATCTATAAAGCGCCCCTTATTCGGAACTTGCTGTTTGGAAGAAAAGATTAGGCTACTTTTACTTATTACACCCCCTCCACCACTTCAGGCGTTGTATGATGGGAATAATGATTAATCACAATCCTTTCGAAATTATACTCGAGTGTACAATGCAACCAATGCTTTTACGAGTCTTGGTGCTACATTGGATCACAGAGTACTCAGTGGAAAGGGTCCTACATCATTCACAATTCATGGGGAATTGCGACATCGAACAAGATTACTACAACCACAACCAGGGCAGGATGCGAGTTATGCTCAATTGTATATCTATGACCTATATTTAGCTTTAGAAATTTGTAATCGTAGAAATCCTAACTTGAGAAGGGATGTTCTTAAAACTATTCAGGATAATTTGTTGCAAGTCAATGCATTTGTAGATAAATTTCGCTAGGCTCATGCTATTTTACATCAATTAGACTCGGCAGGACACAATTTACCTGCTCATCTTCATTACAATTCAACAACTGATCGATGTCAGTATAACTTACTAACTGCAGATGAGATTGCAATTGTAATACCAGGTGATGGAACAGAGGTAAATGGAATAAGAGATATTATCTTACATTTCCGAGGAAATAATGAGTTGATGCAAATTAATGAATGTTACCCAGTATACTTGCCATTACATTATGTTCTATTATTTCCATATGGTGAGCTTGAATGGGAACCTGAGTTGAAATTGTGGAACGTTCAATATGATCGACCTTCAACTGATCGATTTATTCAAATGGATTTTTATAGTTATCGTTTGTTTGAACAACCCACAGAGTATTCAACGATTTTGAGAGGTGGGAAACTATTTTAAGAGTTTTTGGTAGATACTTGGGCTGCAACTGAGCAAAATCGATTGACATACTACAAGCTTAATTAAGGGAAACTTCGAGCTAAGTTTTACTAAGAGTTGTCAGATATGGATCCAGATTATGAGCGACCTGGTCAAATTGGTCAAAGGTTTGTTTTGCCATCTTCATTTACTGGTAGTCCTAGACATATGTTTGAAATCTTTCAAGATTCAATGGCTATCACGCGATGTAACCAACACCCAGATATTTTTCTTACCATGGCTGCAAATCCCAATTGGCTAGAAATTACTTCAGTATTATTACCACATCAAAAACCTATTGATCGTCCTGATTTAATTGCCGTGTTTTTAAGTTGAAGAGAAAATGTTTGATGAAAGAGATAGAAACAAATAAAGTGTTTGGAAATAAAGTTACACATGTTTTTACAATTGAATTTCAAAAACGAGGCCTCCCTCATATGCATGCACTTTTATTTCTCAAGGGTCTAGACAAAATTCAGACACGTGCTCAAGTAGACAAATTGGTCTATGAAGAATTTCTGAACCCAAAAGATGATCCTATACTTTTTGAAACTATCAAATGTTGTATGGTACATGGACCATGTGGTGCTCGAAATCCGCAAGCACCATGTATGGAAAATGGTAGATGCACTAAAAAATACCCTTGAGCTTTCACAGAAACAACAACTATGGATCAAGATGGATACCCTATCTATCGTTGTTGCAATAATGGTCAAGTACATACTGTGAGGGGGCAAGAAGTTAATAATATGGATGTTGTACCATACAATGCATATCTTTCTAAACTTCTCAACTGTCATATAAATGTGGAAGTTTGTGCCGAAATGAGATGTGTCAAGTATGTACATAAGTATATTTATAAGGGTTATGATCGTACAACGATGGTGTTAGGAATGATAAATGCAATTCAACAATATCTTAATGCAAGGTATATTGGACCTCCAGAAGCTGCTTGGCAAATATTTGGTCATCCTTTGCATGTAGAGATGCCAATAGTTGTACGATTGACACTTCATTTACTTGGAATGCATCGTGTTGTTTTTAACCCAGAAGAGTCATTAGAAACGATTCAATCTAGAGCTGGTCAACAAATGTCAACTCTTATTGGCTTCTTTGTATATTGTGCTGCCAGTGAAGATGAATGTCCATTCACTTATCAAGAATTTTCACAACATTTTGTTTGGCTCAAGTCAAAAAAGATATGGAAATTAAGAGAAAGAGGATATGCAATTGGTAAAATGTACTTTGTTAGCCCTAATTGTGGTGAAAGATTTTATCTGCATTTGTTATTACCCGTTGTCAAAGGACTAAAGTCATTTCAGTATTTACGCACGGTCGATAATGTTGTGCATAATACATTTAAATTAGCACGTGTTGTAATGGGGCTTTTAGAAGATGATGAAGAATGGATACAATGCTTGAAAGAGGCTGCAGTTATGAAAAATGGATATCAATTGAGGAGATTGTTTAGTATTATTCTCACCCAGTGCTCTCCACTAAATCCATGTGCATTATGGAATCAATTCTCAACGCATATATGTGATGATCTTGCACATAAGATTCGTACATTGTTTGTCATTTCTAACCCAACTGAGGCTCAAATTGAAGATTATGGTCTCCATCTTTTGAATCAAATGCTTCATCAATCAGGCAAAAGTTTAATTAACTGTAAATCCCTTTGCCACAACCTACTGCAAATTGGAGTATAGTAGTTGGTAATCAATTGATATTTGAACATCAACAACTGCAGAGTGAGGCACAACAGGCAGATCCATAAATTACTATTGATTGTCTCAATAATGGACAGCGGAATGCTTATAACACAATCACTTCTTTAGTTTTTCAAAATAAATGAACTATTTTCTTTCTAAATGGGGGTGCTGGAACAGGGAAAACATTTCTGTACAATACAATTTTATTAAAATGTCGCAGCCTTGGGCATATCGTTGTTACTGTAGCTTCATCTGGAATTGCATCATTGTTACTGGTAGGAGGTTTGTAGACACCCCATTTTTGACCGTCTTCAAGACTTGGACGTCATCGTTTGAACACTCGATGATCATCCATGCTCGTGTTCGTTTTAAGTTCCAAGAAGTCTCGGCCGCGCGCCTTGCCTCAGGATCTCTCAACTTGTCTGTTTTGTGCTTGGTATTGGACTAAGGACTTATGGTTTTGTTTCTGAGGGAAGAGGGTGACTTGTTAGCCATCCCCTCAACCCATCGGCTAAGGCTTGGTGCCATCGGCCATGTTTCCCTGCCATCGGCCATAAGTGTTGGCCGATTAGCACTCTTTTTGGTCGATCGGCCATATTTTTGAGCCGAGGCCTTTCCATCTGCTTTTTGCAGATATTTTCTGCCAGCTGTGACAGTTGGTAGGCACAATTCTCATCCTCCATACACGTGTATGGAGGGATTGCATTCAAGACTCAAGCTTGTTCAACAAGCTTGAGAATTGAAATTCTATAAGAAGGGAGCCTCCCCTCCCTTTCCAGGGGTTCTGGAAATTTGAGATACAAGTTCTATATTTCTCTCTCTATATTTTACATCTCTCTCTTGTTTAGCCCTTGTTTGTGCCCAAAAGTGTAGATTCTTCACACTATTGCACACAAACACCTACTAGAACACCATCCTTTTGTTGCTGAGGTCCTTCGGAGTTGGTTTTGGAGTTTTTGGACTGGTTTTGATCAGAGAACAATGCTGGAGTTGTGTTCTTGAAGGTGTTTTTCAAGGGTGAGATTCTAGCTTTTGATCCCCCATTTTGGCTTAAGCTTTTAGACCTATTTTCATATTTTTTTAAGCTTAACTCTAAACTACAAAAAGTTCTGATTTTGTGTGCTTGAGATCTTTGTTTAAGGTCATTTTTGTGTTGGGGGTAGTCTACCCCCTCTTAGACCTTGTTTGGCCTTGTTTTGAGCCATCCTTTTTAGTCCTTGTTCTTGCCTTTGCATGACCTTTCTACCAATGAAATCCAAAGGATTTTCAGTGGTGGAAAGGTGGTTTTGGAGTCTTGAATAGGAGAGGGACACCCCACTCTCCTTGTGTCTCATTTGCCAGCATAAATGGCTCATAATAGTAGCATGTTTGCTTAGCATGTTTTGGCCCCATTTCAACAAGTATTTGGTGTTATTTTGCCATGCTATACCTCTGTTTTAAGTTGGTTTGTTAGCCTCTTACATGCATCATGCACTTGTAGTGTAATCCTCTCTATTGCCTTAGCATGCATCTTGCATTTGGATCATCATTCTTGCTTGTTTTGGCTCAACTCAAAGAAGCTTTTAGTCATGTTTTACCATGCTCTAACTTTGATTTGTATTGTCTTGGTCATGCATGCATTGTTTTGTATAGCCTTGGTTCAATTTAGCTTGTTGGCTTTGAGCGTCCAAGTCATTAGCATGCATTGCTTAGACCATTTTCATGATTTGGCATCATTTTATATGAGATTTCAGTCCATATAGTGTGGTCATGCATTCACATTTGTCATCTTTTCCATGCATTGAGAGGTTGGTGTTTTATGCCTCAAGAATGAATCATTGTGCATGCTATCATACTTAGGCTTTTGGGATGCCATCTCAGTGGGTTTTTGGGCTTATTTTGACATGCCATAACTTTGTTTTTCATTGGTTAAGTCATGTCATGTTTGGTTTTAATAGGTGTAGTGCAATCATCCTTTTTGGCCTTGTATGCATCATGTTTTGTGCTCACCTTTCTAGCGTGTTTTGGCCTCATTTCTGGCATGTTTTAGACTCACTTTGGCATGCTTTAGGACTGTTTTGGTTTGCTTAGGCCACTTGCTTCATGTTTTGCATAGGACTATTTTGGTTTGCTTAGGCCACTTGCTTCATGTTTTGCATAGCCTTGGTATAAGTTCTTTTGCTATCTTCAAGCTTTAAGCTTTTTTGCATGCTATACTTGTTTTGCTTGGTTGATTTGGCATCATTCCATGCTTAATTTCAAGACCTATAGTATTGTCACATGTTCATACTTTTCACTCTTTAAGTGTTTTTAAGAGTTGGTATCTTCATGCCTTGTTTGTGAACCAAAGCGTGTGTATGTTTGTATGTGCTTTTGTCTTCATTTTCATTGCATCTTGGCCACTGATTTGGGCATGGCTGAGGTCTGCCTATTTTGGTTTAAGTCCATCTTTGCATGTTGTTGCATGCGTGCTAGTTTGCATGTTGTTGCATGCTTGTCCATCTTTGTATGCCATGCATGTTTGTATGTTTAGGTTACATTTTGCATGCTTGCTAGTTTGCATTTTGTCACATGCTTGTTTAGGTTGCATTGCATTTGGCATGCTTATTACCTTAGCCTTGTGTGCATGTTTGAGTCATATTGCATTTGGTATGCTTATGTTGCATTGCATAGCTTTTCCATGTTGCATGCATTGCATTGTGTTTGGTTTGGGGTGTCAAACCAAACACGAGGACCGAGGGACGTTTTGTACTTGAAGTGACGAAACGTGCCTCAATTCTCGGTCACCGACGCTCATGATCTAACATGATAGAGTGTGAGGCATTCATGTGTTTTTGTGCATTCATTCCATATTGATTTGTGCAATTCGACCTTTTTGGCCATCATGCATCGAAATGCGTGATCGATGGCCCGAGAGTCGAGCACTACACTCCTTTGAGTCCCAAACATGATAAGGGGTCTAGTTGCACAACATTTCTTGAAAATGTATTGCCATGCCCTTGTTTGTCCTCTGCTGCAGCAAAAGGAGCAGTCTGCAAGAAGAGATGGCCGATCGGCTATCTTTAGTGCTGATCGGCTAACAATTTTTGGCCGATAGCCTCATAAGTGGTCGATGACCCCTTTCCCTTGACCGATGGCAATATATTTTGGCTGATGGCCTCTCAGAGTGTCCAGGAGATGGTTCAAAAGCATCACAGAGATTTTTACAGTTTTCAGAGGTGCAAAATAGTGCAAACAGAGGCAACATAAGGCATGGCAACGGATTTCTGAGTGAAGCCGATCGAGCATGCATATGCCCCTCTTCTCGAGGCCGCTTTAACTGTTTTGTAACTTAATTAATTTGCTCAATTAGTTAAGAGTTTTGTAATAATTAATTAGCTAGGATAGTTAGTTAATTAGTTGGTTTGTATTATTTATTCAGACCCTTCGTCGAAAGGGCGAATTTTGTAATAAGTGTGCGTGAGTGTGTGAATGTCTTCCAACCCCACATCTTTCTCCCTTTTACTTAACCGCTTACAATGGTTAGTTCTAGGTCATGTTTCGATTAGCATCTTTATGCTTGTATGTTTGCATTCATTTATCTGTCTTGCATGCACCGAGCTCGGCGCATCATGCAAACTGCATTGTATTTCAATACATTTACTTGAATACGTATTTCAACAGCATGTTATCAAGTTGCATTTCATATGCCATCTTAGAATAGCCGAGCCTATTTTATTTGCATTTTTACATGTGTTACATTAGCCATCTTAACATGAACTAGGATCATGCATGATTTCTAACTAGTTCTCTGTTTTGGCTCGGAGTACACTGTAAGTGTTTATGCTTTAGCATTTTACATGAGTATGAGTGTTGCCATGACAACATGCTTGCCATGAGGCTAACTGCTTAAATGATATAACTGCCTGAATGCCTGTGGGTGAAGGTTGGATTACTTGAATTGGAACAATTCATCGAAATGCGAGTTTTAAGCCCACTTGAGGGTGGCAAAATCATATTTTCTTAAGCCCACTTGAGGGTGGCAAATCCACGTCTTAGCCTACTTGCGAGTAACACCTTCAAACTATTTTCAAACAAACAAACATGAGATGTTTTGTTCCAACTTAGGCGATCTAGTCTATACTTGTATGCTGTGCGCGTCACATAGTAAAGCTAGCTAATAACCGGAATAAGAACACATGTGTTTTCAAAAACAAGATATCATGTTTAGTACAGACCGATCTTTGATCGGGCGAGCGGGGGTGCTCATTGCATAACATTCCCTTCTCATACCCAAGTTCCCGAGCCAAGGCAACTTTGGTGATGACGGACACGTGGCTTTAGGCACGAGTCAGGATTTCCTAAATTTCCTCCAAAATAAAATATTTAGGTGGTGACTCTATATCTGGCAAAGCAATCCATGTTTGGCACTTCTTTAATAATATTAGTTTTCCAAAACAATTTGCCGGATTTGGACTCTTTGGTGATTTATCGGTCTTGTATTGCACTTTGCAAGATTAGATTTAGAACCGTGACATCTGAGTCCGAACTGTAGTGAGCTAATGAACAAAATCGGAATCCGCGCCTTCGCGCGCGGAGCCGGGACGTTCAGGCACGTCTACAAGGTTGCACTGCACATTCAACATTTTCTATTTCGTTAGATGTCTTGGAAAATTCACTTTGTGGGTTTAGCAAACAATCATTACAAGCTGAGTTATTTAGAGAAACAAAACTCATAATTTGGGATGAAGTTCCTATGCAACATAGACATTGTGTTTAAGTGGTTGATCATACATTATGGGATATTTGGGATAGTGAAAAGCCATTTGGGGGTATTACTGTTGTTCTTGGTGGAGATTTTCAACAAATCTTACCAGTTATACCCAAAGGAGTTCGTGAGCAAATTGCGAATGTATCATTAAGACACTCTGTTCTATGGAAGCATATACATATCTTAACTTTAGATTTGAATATGCGTTTGAATCATGAAGGCCATGAAAATGCTAATTTTGCAAATTTCTTTATGGAGATAACACTACTTTAACCTTTTTCCTCATTATATAAATAATTTTAAATTAATAAATTGTGTTTACACTCTTACTTTTTTATTGATTTCACTTTTTTAAAATTAAGACCAATTCTCAAGAAATCGTTAACCTTCCATCAACAATACACAAATGTCAAGATTTGAATGAATTACTCTTTACAATTTATCCATAGTTGAATATGATAGAGACGTCAACTCCAACATTTTTAACTAAACGCACAATTCTGTCTGCGCGTAACAATGATGTCAATGACATTAATACTACTGCGTTGAATATCTTTCCAGGGAGATTATATACTTATCTTGCAGCAAATAAAATGTCTGAAGATAATGAAATCGATCCTACCATTACAAATAGATATCCTAATGAATATTTAAATTCATTGGATCCTCCTAGGCTGCCAACTTCTAAGTTAGAGTTGAAAGTGGGTTGTCCTATAATATTGTTGAGAAACATTGCACCGAAAGATGGATTATGTAATGGTACAAGATTGATGGTTACTGGGTGCGAAACTAGCATAATTAAAGCTCAAATTTTAACTGGAAAAAGTTTGGCAATTTGGCATTCATATCAAGGATATCTTTGACACCATCTTCTTCAAAAATGCCGTTCCAAATGACAAGACGTCAATTTCTAGTCCGATTGGAATATGCCTTGACCATTAATAAATCTCAAGGACAATCTGTGAAATTTGTTGGGGTTGATTTGCGCATACTAGTGTTTAGCCATGGGCAATTATGTGCAGCATTATCCAGATGTACATTCTTTGATCGTATAAGTATTCTCCTCCCTAAAGATAGTTTGGATTCTATTACAAATATTGTTTATCTTGAAGTGTTGTTGTAGTGTTCTATGTAGATTAAATCACGTTTTATCAGAAGGTAACCATGTAGATTTATTTCTATTGATTATATAACTTTTTATAAAATTTCAATTTAATCATAATTTGAAATATGGACTTTTGTAGGATTGGATCAAAAAATATATAGAGCTTAAAAGGAGAAATACGACTAGCTTGCTTTGATGGGGATGTAATAAGGTAATTTCAATCTCAAACTATTTTGATATGTATATTTCTAACAAATGTACTAATTTATATTTTTTTTGTTTCCACAAATTACCAGATTGTTGTGCATGTTCCTCATTGGGGATACATACAAGTTGATACAACGATTTTTTGGAAAGTAATGAGGAGGAAGTTTGAGCAAACACATGTTTGAAGACATGTTATTGACACATCTTTTGTAAAGTATACATATTTTGGAAAGCTTTAACCCACTTTTTGTAAAATTTTAACTCACTCTTTTGGTGTATGACAATATAATGTTTGTTTTTCTTATGTAGTTATAATTTGATTGGCAGCAGTAGCACTAACTGGTGTACATTTTAATTTTAATATATTTTAGATTGCAGAGCACTGGTTGGTGTGCATTATTTGATATTTAATTTTTTTTTTTATATTTAATTTGTTTGGAATTGTAGAATACATAGTGTTATGTATTGTTTGATATTTAATTTTCAATTCAATTTGTTGAGATTGTAGAGTACTTATTAATGTGCTTTATTATATAGATTTAGTAATTTTTTTTCTTTTTATTATAAAACGTTAATAAAGATACAGTAACTTTAATTTCTGTTTTTGTTCAGTGTTTACAATTTTTTTACTTGCTCTTATCTTTTTGATTTACAATATTGGTGAACATTATAAATATTATATGTTTGTTTCCTAATTTGCATTAAGATTGGGGGGAGTTGTTATATTATTTGAGTTTTGTAGAGCGTGTAATACAAGCAAAATTATTACAAGTTCTTTAGGAAGAAAAATATTTTAATATATTTTTTCAGTATCTTTATCAAAAAATGTCACAAACTTCACAAATTTCAACATAATACGTATAAATTATAACTGCATTTTAATCTTAATATTATTTACACTGTGTCTTTAGGCATGGGCATACGCTAGTACAATAATACAACTTAATGGTGACATTTCACTTTAAAACAAAACACACATAAACATTATTTATATTTACAATGATATCATTATCACAATATTTTATAATATTTTTTTGTATAAATTTTTATATATGAATATAATTTTTCATTTTTATTTCCACCATTATATCTAGATTATATCAATTTAATCTATATATATTTAAAAATGTATAAAATTTGAACAAAAACTTTTAAAAAATTCATTGAATACAACAAAATAAGATAATGTATTGAGTTTATGTTTTTTTTTTTTTTTTTTTTTTTTTTTGGGTGAATTTTAAAAAAAAATCACAAAATATTATACTTCTTAAGTATATCTAGATTAGGTGTATCTAAAAAATAAAAATTCACTTAAAATATAAAAAAAATTCAGTAAAAATAAAAAAAAAAGGAAAAAAAACTCAATTTTTTGTATGAGTTAAACCAAAGAAAATAATCACTATTTCCCTTGAAATGACATGAACAAAATATCTGTATTATTTTATATGTATAAAGGCTAGGGAATAAATATGTCATTTTAATTTAATAGGGGATACATGTAATTTTTCAAATATAAAGAGAATCTGTATTAAATAAAAATTTCAAGTGGTGTCAGTGTAATTTACCCTAGTAATTATGGCTAAATTATACCAACCTCCTGTATATTTAAGAAAAATACAATAAGCTCTATACTATTGATATAAAGGTTTGGATTGTCGCAAATAATTGTCATCTAACTCGAGAGAGTGATTGGACTTGGTGGGTCTATTTTGATACCAATCTTAGTTATTTGAACCATTTACTTTTTGTGACTCGTTAAGTAGAATATTTATTCAAAAAAAAAAATGATCACATTTTAATAATGATATGTTTAAGTCATATTTATTTTAAAAAATTGATGATAATTATAATTTCAAAAATAGCTATTAATTTTTTGTAGTATAATGTGATTCAAACATATAGCTACTAACATTAGATTATTTTGATTTTTTTTCATGAATATTATACTCAACGAATTATAAAAAAAGAACGGTTCAAATCACCAAAGTCAATCCCAAAATGAGTCTACCAGACCTTAATGCTCTCTCAAGTTGAGATGATCAACTTGAGAGAATCCAAATCTTTTATAATTAAATAGATTTATTTTTAGTAAAATTAAAATAATCAAAATTAATGTAAATGGCGTAAATCATAAGAATAAATAAGTTGAAATTTTAAGGAACTTTAATATAATTATATAAAATTTATGAGATTTACTATATTTTTTTAAATTTGAAAAAAGAAAAAAATAGTATAATTTACTCTTGTAATTTTGTACATGTTATTATAATAATTTAATCAAATAACTAATGTCGTAATTGTGAAGCTAAGCTCATTGTAAGCTTTGGCATTTTGTGAATTGTTTGTTAGTGGTTGTGAAATTAGCTTGTTTTTAATTCAGTTTAGTCCGTCTTATGAGGTTTATCGTGGATTTACTTTGATAAAATCATTTATCATGTAATTTATTTTATAAATTTTTGTGTAGATTGTTCATATATAAAAATCAAATTTATTCGATAACTCATATTATTAAAATAAATTTTTTTAATATGAATGTTGAACAAATCATTAAAATGAGATCTATTATGAGATTTAATTTAATCTTTCTCAATCATATAAAAATGGGAGAAAAGACATAATCTCTTTTTATAAATATTATTTGATTTGATTAATTAATTAATGGTATCACAAAGTTATTCGGTGGTTAGAATCTTTTAGTGCTAATAATAATGTTTTTCATTTGCTGTTGTTAGCATAATTCTATTTACTATAATTTTAAACATTATACTTTGGTGGAGTATTAATTTAGGTTCCCCCCCCCCAAAAAAAAAAAAAAAAAAAAAAAAAAAAAAAAAAAAAAAAAAGGGGAAAGCGACTACACTAAACCCATGCGGTGCACCATGATGTGGGCCTTGCCCAACCTTAGCCATATATGTCTTCAGGCCCATAACTAAACCTTAATCTTTCATTCAACTCTTTAGCTTGGCCCATATACAAATAGAAGTTTTCCTTGGGAATTGTTTGGATTTGGGATTTAAAAGGTGATTTGTGGAGGGAAAAAAGAGAAGTAATAAAAATTTAGCTTCCATTTTATTAAAATTTTCAACCTTTTTTTTGTTTACTTTGCCTTTATTATTAATCTCTCTTTACAATCAGAGATCCAAACACACCAGCCCAGCTTCCCTTTCTTCAATGGGAATACCACTTGGGCCAAGCCAGTACTTGTCTCAAAACTAAGAGCCCATTATTGCATGGAGGCCCAATTGCACATTTTTTTGGGCCGGGAATGAGGCTCAAACATTGGACCACTTGCAAGACTCATCTTCACCCATCAGTCTTTGAAAATCCCTAAATTTTAACCTCGGTTATATTTCATTTTCCAATAGAGAGAACAACCTATGATTAATTTTTTGAAAAATTTTCAAATAAACAATCTCAATTAAACTTTTTATAGGAGACAGAATCGTTAAAAAATGAGATTTATAATACATAAATGTGCCATTTTTCATTGTTTTTATTTCTTTCTTTTAAATTATATTATTTTAAAGTTTGAATATTTCTCAACCTTACAACTTATTTTTATTTTTGACATGTTCATGTTACACATTTGATAATTAATTAAGGGAAGTTAGCTTAATTTAGTCACTTGTACATTTCTATTTGGGGAGTTAGAGGATCAATTATTGTTAAAGATAAAGATTGATAATTTTTTTTGTTTTGTTTTCATTACAAAAACTCTTTGATTCACTTAGATATAATTTTCTTCATATTTATAAATAATCTATTGCGTATTAAAAAAAAAAGAAAAAAAAAGAAAAGAAGAGAAAGTTAAAAACATTTGATTTTCAGGTTTATAAATGAAAAATTATACCGTTTGGTAGAGCTGTGGGAAAGTGATTACAACTTATAGCCTAACAGCTTATAGCCTAACAGCTTATAGCTTATAGCTGTGAATATAAGCTGATTTTTGACTTATAAATTAAGCTTCTCTTCCCCCATTCAAAGAATAAGTTGATTTTTAACTTATAAAAAGTTATAAGCTGTATTGTTAAGGTAAACTAAAAATATCAAAATAACTTAAATTAAGCTAAAAGCTGAAATAAACTGAAAATAAATCCTACCAAACAGGCCAGTGTAGACCCAAAACTTGAAGTCTATGCCAGCCGACAAAACAGTAGAAGTGTAGAACTGAACCAAGGTGGAAGATAGTGTGAACCAATTAGGTTTGATGGGGTCACAAACACAACACAAAGTCACTTCCAATCCTAAATTTGGATGTCTGTGTTTTGGTCAAATTTAGACACCTATTTAAAGTGATATGACTAAAACAATAAAAAAGATGAAGTGGAAAATTGTATTTAAGTGAACATAAATGTTTGTTTTGAGAAGAATATTAAAAGTTGGTTTTTTTTATTATTTTAAGTGACTTTTATTTAAAAAAATGTGTGAAAATATAAAAAGGTGGTGTGATTCAAACAAAAAAAAAAAAAAAAAAAAAAATTATTTTTAATCTCTTTACTAAAAGAGGCCAAAGTAATTTGGACAGTTTGGTGTAATTTTTTGGACTTGTTTATAGTTTATTTTATTTTTTTACTTTTTGGTGTAATTTTGCTTGCTTAATAGAGAAAAATACCTTAAATAACCTAAAAATAATTGATTAGGTGAGAGAAAAATACTTTTATAGTTTCTACTTTATGATATTTTCAACTTATAAAAGATTGAATCAAACAAGTATATTTTTATAGAAGTGTAAGTGAGAACAAGCAAGAGTTATGACACAATTAGGTTACGCCATCATAAAAATATAATTATTTAGAATTGTTTCTATTTAAATACAATTTTTTTCTTAAAAAATAAAAATAAAAAACTTAATGTGGCAGTTCCTCTATCACAATTTACATCACTATATATTTTCATCTTCTCCATTTACAAAAATTATTAAGTATTTTTGGGATATTATTCTATAGTGATGTTTACAAAAAAAAAAGAAAAGAAAAAGATGATGAATTATGCCATATCAATCAATTAAGTTAAGATAGACAACAAATGTTTTTTAAAAAAAAATTATTTATAGTCCGTTACATGAATTTAATCATCTTAATTGATTTTATTTGTAACCATATTGTCAATTGATAAGATAGTCATGTGCTATCTTACCACTTCAAATCAAGTTCTTTGTAATCTTTCTCTATTTTCTTTTATCACGTTTTTTCTAAATCAAATCACTACTCACAATCAAGCGAAAAATAGCTCTATGTCTAACCTTTTGAAGGTAGCTAGTACTTGTTGGTAGGGATATGCGTTGTATATGAATGAGAATAATTTCTGTATAGAAAGTGATTGATTCAGCCACATATTTTTCCTAGGTAGGTTATCAATGATAGCTTATGTTTATTTTATTTTTTTTAATAGTGGTTATCAATTATAGCTAGCTTTGCTTGAGCTTAGTCTTATTTTTTATTTTTTAATTGTGTATCGATTGTTTTTTACTTCCACTTAGTGGGATTAGTTGTTGAATTATTATTGTTAGTTGAATAATAAATGGTAGAAACCTCTTAATTCACCTTTCTATTTTATTTTTTTATTCAGCGAAAAAATGAGATATTTTATTAACTTGAAGTAGAGAAATAGGAGTTAATGGGAAAAGTATCATATAGAAAAAGACCCATACCTTATTTTATTAATCCACTCGTGTTCTAATTTAAGCAGCCTTGAATTTCAATTAGTTTACCAATCCACTCAAGTTCTAATTTAAGTAGCCATGAATTTTCGAAGTTGATTTTCTTTGCAGCCAATCATTGAACTAATACAACATTTTCATAAGAATATTTGGTTAGGCAAAAACACTTTGATTGAACATATACGAGAAAGGGATTGGACTGTCTCTAGTCCGTAATCGGACTAGATCATCTAGTTTGGCCTAATGGGTTTATTTTTGAGTTTTGTTTTGATAGTTCAAACAGTTCATATTTGAGGATTCGTTTAGTACATCATTCCTGTAAAAAATCAAGTCGATCAGATTATGAAAGTCACGTGTTTAGATTAATTTTGTATGAATTATTTATTTTCTTACCGTTTATTTTTTTCATATAAAACTAATCCAAACACATAGTTGTCATTATTCGATCAACTTGATTTTTTACAGGAATGATATACTCGACGAATCTTAAAATACGAACGATTCAGATTATCAAAACGGGATCCAAAAATGGGCCCACAAAGCCTAAGAGCACCTCTCCAGTCCAATGGAGGACAGGAGAGAAACTATAAGCCATGAGAAAAGAGAAACAAAAAAATAAATGGAAGCAAAAACAAAAAAAATTAAAAAAATGGAATTACTTGATACCAACTACACTAGTAAACTTGAAAGTTAATAAACTCGTCATATCAGATAGATCATCATTACTTCTTATTATAGTAACATCTGTTGTGGAATTATAAACCAATACAAATAATTTGTTAGAAGTGTTTGTTGTAATTCCATACAGATACTTAATGTCCGAACAATGATGAGCTTAATTGTTTGCAGGCAATGGCAGATTCATGATTTTTGCTCAAGGGGTAAAATTAAGGCAAAGGTCAAGTGAGACAAATTCAATTTAATTTAGTTGATCACATAAGTTCAAAATTAAATTAAAACCTGTCAGTCCCGTTAGTCTAAGGTGATATATACAAAGAAATTTTAAAGAAAAATAAACATTGAAAGAGTAAATTATGGGGGTCTGAAAAAATAGGAAAAAATAAAAATAGACTACGAAATATTTAGGGGCCATATATATAATTTTGGAGGGTATTTTGAAATTCATAGGATAAATGGAAATGATATTTCGGTTCATTCATTCATCACCAAATGAACATCTAATAGTATGCTAAATTGTAGTTGTAATGGTGAGGTCATGATCATGCATTACACCTAAGGACGATCCATTTAAACTAAGACAAGAACATTTCACACAAAATCTCTTCTACTTTTTGTGGATTAGACAAAAAATTAGCGATCATTTTGTCGCTCTAAACGCTATTTGTCTATCACAACTTTAAAGCTGTAGATTCATTAAGTTAATTAATCAAGATGATAAGGTGTGAGAGAGAGAAGAGGAGAGAGAGAGAGAGAGAGAGAGGTAATAAAATTCACGACCTAAACAACGCACTACAATGACGATGGCATTAATATATATATAAAGTAGCAAAGATATGAAATTGTATCTCCCACTACATAGTATATATTTTTATGAATGAGTTAGCATTAAAAATTTAATGTTGCTGAAGCTGATTGCGAGTTAACTAAATAGTGCTTTATGCATTCATTCAAGGCAAATAAAGTTAAGTTGTGCCTCCCACAACAATTTTTTTTTGGAATAATTATTTTCCACCATAAAACTTGGGTGCTATGTGGAGAGGGGAGACCTAAGTACTTCTCTAGAAACCTAGTTGACTGAATATTCCAATCGTGATTCTAAATCGCGGTATTGAGACATATATCAATATTAATTACAACATATTGATTAGTACGTTTTGAGAATTGAGTGTCACCGTTGTAAAATTTTAAAATATTGGCAACCCCTGTAATTGGGTGTTGTGGGTCGCGATCATGAACTGGACTGATACAAGAAAAAAATTGGTTGTATAGCCAGTTCATGCCGTTATATTACACGTATCAGCCATTATTTTGAAAGGGAGGTTTTCAATCACAGTACTAGTTCTTCGAAAGCCCGTTACGTACAGTTTAATTATGACCCAATTTAGTATGCATAATGTTAGTATGAATCAAACAATTAAACTTGATGCACAATCAAAGTATCTATGACAGTTGAACTCATCAATTAGTAGTTGAACAATGAACAACATTAATGAAAATGGGATTAGAGGAAAATTAGTAGTGTGATGATCATATGAGTAAAGTCTGAATCATAATCATCACATTGAAGCAATGCTGACCCATCACCATGTGAGATTATAATAAATTCACCACACAAATCTTGTTGGTGATCAAGGTCCCCACATATTCTACTTACATCCCATCAATTCAACACATAATTCCACTATATATGTGTTTATGTGCCACCAACTATTTGTTATTGTGCTTTTAAGTGATGTCCATTAATACTAAAAACCCTAATGGAAAACTTTACCCACTTCTTCCAATCTTGTCTCCCCCTTTTCCCCTTAATCCATGGAGCACCACCTCATTAACCACTAATCTAAACCCCATTTTTTTGTTGATAATTATTTCTTTTAGATTATGTGATGTCAAGTATGTCTTTGATATTGACATCTCTGAATTAATGCAATTATAATAACATAGAACATTCTCCAACATTACAAATATATGTAATTCTTAATTATATTGTAGTCCTACTTATATCCCCATCGGTGGAACGCCAGGTCAATGTGATATATCTGCAACATTATTTTTAAGTACAGTAGTTGATTTGATCTCCGGCTTTAGTTTTTCTTTTTGGCAAACAATAACTGGTTCAATGAAATAGCAAAAGTTTGAGGATTACCTTTGTAGAGTTCTAAAATCCACGTTTGGACCATTGAGAACTTGATACATAGCAATTCCCATGGAACTATGGTGGACATGGACTTATTGCATCAATGCACTCCTTAGTCTATATATTTATTAATGAGTGAATTTTTTAGAATTCTGGAAAGAAAAGAATTAATTAATTAGAAGTAGGTACACACACCCACTTGTTTGAATTCAGCCTATAAAGAAGAAAAAAGGTCTTTTCATCGTATATCCACCATCCAAATATTTACCTAGGTAACTTTTTCATTTTATTTTCTTTCTTTTTGTGCCTGGACCATGCATCATTAGATAACACTCTTCATTGTTTTCTCAGAGGGTATTGATGATTTTCCCAATCTTTTATGGAGAATATGGATGTCTACTCACAAAATAGTTCCTTCCCCCCCCCCCCCCCCCCCCCCCAATTATTTTATGGAGAATATACCTCACTACAACATATAAGAGTTTTGGTCTTTAAAAATAAAAATTTTATTACAAAAAACATTTAAGGATCAATTTTTATCGTCATGAGGATAGTCGCTAAAAAGTTGTCCCAAAAAATAAAAAATAAAGCTTTTAGCGACAAAATTTTGAAAATGTCACCAATAAATAGGCTTTTAGGGAGAAAATAATTTGGTCTCAAAATGATTTATTTTTTAAGATAAAAAATTTGGTCCCAAAAAGATAATAATTCATCACTAATGTCCAATTTTTGTTGCTAAAAATATAATGACGACACTTTTTGCAACAAAATTATTTGGTTCTTAAAAAATAATTTTGTCTCTAAATTTTTGGTCTCTAAAATCTTAATTTTTTGTAGTGCCTATTGAAATTTTGAACTTTTGATATATTAACAAATACTATTTGATATCGGTTAATATATCACTGTACCATTGATATTGATAGCATTATTAAAACAATGTGCCACATTCCTTTGAGGTGTAGAAAAATGATCATTGCAAGTTGCAACCCAAAAAAAGAAAAATTATGATAAGGAATCAAAGAGATTTTTTTTTTCCTTTTCTTTAATATGACATGAGAGGCATCTAAGACCTCCACAATGGAAAGTCGACTTGGAAAAGAATGGGACTCCATGATGGATGTGGGACTTGTTAATAAAAGACAATCAATACAATCATGAAGTTCTCTTCAAACCCCTATGACCACCTTCAACAGCATGACAAGGAAATGAACAAAAAGAATTAGAAAAAGTTAGTGTAAAAGCTACAAAATCCGATCCACCTTCTCGTTGCTTGTGCTGTAGCTTGGAAGGGTTGGCTTGCCTCAATTTGAATGAGTATAGATATATTCATACATATGCACATACATCAACATCTAAAACCTGTTTCAAAAGTGTTTATCAAGATTTGATACTTTAAATTAACCACCCCATTAGCTAAAGGTGCTTTGCCAAAGAAGAAAACCTTTTGTGCCACCAAATATTTTAGGCTTTTCTTTTCATTCTTGTCTTCTCTAAGTAGTTTCTCTTAATTTTGACTATTCTGTTTTTGTCAAAAATGCTTACGTCCACTTGATATGGATATGACAAGGGGTGTAAGATTTGTGTCTGACACCCACCTATGCTCATTCTTGAGGTCTAGGATAACATTGAGCAAGTAGATGGCACGCGGCTAAGGAATTTTCAATCATAGAGAGCAAACTAGGATTCAAATGGCTTCATGTTTCCAAGGAACTATATATCTCCGATCTTCATAGACAATGTTTATAACTCTCATTGGAGAGCGGAGCAACTAACACAATTCTTACAACCAAAGGACATATGATGGATGTTGTGCTCGAGTCAGAGTGTTGTACGAACCACAGAATAGGACGAATCACATCTAAGGGGAACAGTCAAGGAGGACCCCATAGACATTCTATAATCGATAAGAGAGAAAAGTGTCAGGATCCAACCTCCGTCCCAGCCAGTAATCTGAGATTACCAAAGGCTTGCTTAATAGTAATACAATAATAGGGGCTGGCGAAAGCCTTAAATAATAAATTATAGCGTTTAATGAGTTGTGAAAACTTAAATGAACAAAACAAACCTTTATATATACATATACACATAAGTCCACGTCAAGTTTAATTACAAAAAAAAAAAAAAAAAAAAACCTTAGGAATTAAATCCTAATAACAAAACCAGTCTTAACAAAAGCATTAGCACCATTCATAACATTTGTTCACAAATACAAAAGGGTGAATTCTAAACCACTCATGAGCTTAGAAGCTTGACCCGATTGGGACCTCACAGTGAGGCACAGAAGTTTGCTTGATAAACTGAGTTCAGATCGATGCCACTAGGTCTGGTCTTGCACTTGATCACCTACATGCATATATAAAATAGTGAGCTAGAGCCTAGTGAATAACAACGGTGTAAAGGGGTAATGAATGATGTCCTTTCAGTAATTTAAAACAGTGAATTTCATCAGTGAATCAATTTCTCAAATCAGTATCTCATAACATGTCAAATCATATTGAAATTGTAGTAGTCATACGTGGTACATCCATTAACAGAACAGTACAGTAGGTCTTTTAAGACCGAAACAGTCATATATGATGGCCATCAATTCAGTAAACAATAATTCAAAAAATTGAAATTGACAGAGATCTTTGTAATAATAGCAGTAACAATAACAGTAACAGATGCTATGAATGCCAAGAGTACATTTTATAAATAGGACAATCATTCAATCAGTCAAAATCCATAATTTCAGAAATAGAGCATTTTATAATTCAAAAAATACTTATTGAAAAATCTAGAAATCCCCTAGATGTTGATTTGTGATTATGTATCAATTTTAAGCAGTATATAACAATTCCAATCAAACAATCAAGACAAAACGACACAACGATTTTACGTGAAAAAACCACAATTGGACACCTCCAATTGTGATAAAAAAATCACGGGCAACTGCCACAAAACAATCCACTAAGAAGATATAAAGGAATTACACAGGTATACTCTCAATTACCTAGCGAATCTACGACCAAATTGAACCAACCCCTATGTGCCTCTTCTATCCCCGTCTTCACCTCGGAATCGTCTTGACGATGAGCCACTCTAGAATCCACCAAAGCTTCAGGCTCGAATTCTTCAGAATCCACCGAAGAACAACTCTCTCTTTTGTGTAGAATAAACAAATAATCCTTTGATGTATACTCTTTAAACCATGAGTTGAATACTCAATCAAAACATCAAAGAAAACTAGCAAAATATCCCCAGATATAAACCTTAATATCCAAAAAGAAGATCTGGAGAAGTAAGTCAAGTTTTGGGAGAAAACCAACTACTTATAGAAATCCAAAGTAATCCTAGTTTTGGAAGAAAACCAATTCCTTATAGAAATCCGGATTTTGAAGCTCGCTCGAGCGAAGCTTTTCTCGCTCGAGCGAGAACCTTAACTCGCGTGATTTCCACTAGTGCCTTTGCTCGAGCGAACAATGAGCTCTTTCAGATTTTTGTATAGACGCAATCCTTCGCTCGAGCGAGGACTTCTTCGCTCGAGCGAGCAAGGGCGGACAACCAACTTTGAATGCAATTTTGCATTTTGCTTCGGGCGCAAGCTGACCGGGCAGCTCGACCCCCGTCATAATCAGTGAAGTGGCAATCTTGAAAGCATTAACATCACAAACTTCTCTGCAAGGCTCGATTCGGGTTGGATTTGCATCTAATAAACTCAGAGCCTCACTAAAATAAAAGTGCGAAAACAAATACAACTGAAAGGAGTTTTATCAAACGGGATTGCCAAGAATAAAAACCTAACACTTATAATTCAAACATATCTTTACAAGGTTGTTACTCACAGTTGGCTCCCTGAATGGCATTTGACCAACACAAACACATTCAAGCACATCTTATAACACGTTCAATTCATTCAATCGGTTCTTAAACTTATTCGGTTCATTCGTTACTTGTTCGTTCGGTTATTTCTGTTCGTTTTTTAATTTATTTCACGTTCATGATATGCATATGAATTTGAAATACACATGAAAACCATGCAAATAGAGGCCCGAAAGTCGAAAAAATAAAGAGAAAATGAAACAGGGATTGGCTTGAAATCCGCACGTGCAGAGGGCCTGGCCGCACGTGTAGAATTAAAATAGTGTTAAAGCCTTGATGTGCTCTGTTTTCCGCACGTGCGGGGCCCCTTGCCGCACTTGCGGTTCTGGGTTGAATTGTGTTCGAAAATCTGCTCTTGATTTGGAACTCATTCTTTGCAAAATCCAACTTCAATTTCATACATATCAAGGCCCAAAACCCTTAAAACAACTTGAATTTCATATTTCTAACTTCAATTAAAGATTATAACTTCATAAACAAAACCCAATTTCCACTTAAAAGATCAAAATTTAGAATAGAAAGGTAGAATCATAAAACATGTAAGTTTGAATTCCATTCTTCAAAATTCATGAAGTGTCTTCCTCAATTTTCAAGAATCATGCAAGAAATTATATGCATAAACAAAAATTCCATGAAAACATGCCATGCATGTGAAGATTATGAGCTCATTACTTGAATTCTTGCCTTAGATGGTCATATAGGGTCATTATATCTTCATTCATTATAACATTTCTCAATCATACATGATTTCATCCTAATTCAACTCAAATTCTAAAAGATTACGAGTATAACACTTCAATTTCATAAAAACGGAAAACCAATCCTACCTTGAATTGTTGAATTATGAAGATATTTCTTCAATTCCACCTTGTTCTTGTTCTTCCTCTTCTTTTCTTCTTCTTCTAGAGCTCTCTAGAGTTTTATCTCTTTCTCTTAAGTGTATGACTCCAACAATATGCACTAACTCTCTCTCTTTTCTCTAGTTAAGTTGATGAATAAATTAAGGAGTGTATAATCATTAGCTATTCCTAGGCCTTGATTTATTCTAAGCTTAAGTTAATAAATTATGTTGGCTCTAATTATATCAAATTCACTTAAATTAAATCAAGTCTCATCATAATCTAATTCAAATTTAGTCACACTAATGTGAATTTGGCTATAATTATCTATTCCAAATATTTAATTTAACCTTGTATAATTTACTGAATCAGACAAGTCCAATTCATATCCTATACACATCTGTTCACAATATCATAATTAATTTCACAAATAGCATATAATAGCACATAAACACATATCAATGCAAATCATAAGATTCATTTAAGGGATATTTACTAATAAATCCCATCTCACAAATAAATACTCTAATTAGTCTCAAGTTTTTTCTATTGATCTGTTAAGTCCTATTAGTGGAGAGTTTATTTTCGTATGGTTCTATTTTTTATTTTGGTAATGTTTTGGGAGACAATTATACCCTTTTATTAATGTGATAAATATGATGTGATATTTCAATGTGGCAAGTATGAATGTGACACTCCAACGATGTGACATTCCAAAAAAAATTAAAAACTCCTTAATGTACTTTTCCTATATGTGACAATGTGACGGATATGATGTAACACTTCAAAATTTTTACTCAAAAAAAAAAAAAAAACTCTTTAGTATACTTTTTCCAAATGTGACAATGTGGCGGGTATGATGTGATACTTCAAAAAAAATAAAAACTCTTTACTGTACTTTTCTCAAACGTGACAACGTGACGGATATAATGTGACATTCTAAAAAAATTAAAAACTCCTTAGTGTATTTTTTTTAAATGTAACAACGTGGCGGATATGATGTGACACTTAAAAAAAAATCTCCTTAGTGTACTTTTCTCAAACATGACAACGTGGAACATGACAATGTGTGCGCGGGTATGATATGACACTCTAAAAAAAAATTAAAAACTCTTTAGTGTACTTTTCTCAAACGTGACAACGTGGCGGGTATGATGTAACACTCTAAAAAAAATAAAAATTCCTTAGTGTACTTTTCCCAAATGTGACAACGTGGCGAGTATAATGTGACACTCTAAAAAAATTAAAAACTCCTTAGTGTACTTTTTCCAAACGTGACATGTGACACTCCAATGTGGTTGATATGATGCAACACTCTAAAAAAATTAAAAATTCTTTAGTGTACTTTTTTTTCTAAATATGACACTCTAACGTAGCGGGTATGATGTGAAACTAAAAACTCTTTAATGTATTTTTTCCAAATGTGACACTTCAATGTGGCTGGCAAATGAGTCATTATACATCCAAAAGAACTAAATGGATCACAATAAAAAAATATGGGACTATATGGATTACAAGTCCAAAATATGGAACTTATTGGTCAATCTCCCTTAATTTAATTAATTAATGAGGTGGTTGTCACAAAAAGGTTCACTCAACTTTTTAATACATATCCTAAAATTCAAGTTTAATAAAATTTGACGTTTAGATAAACCTTTACACTCATATTCAAGTCCATGTGACATAAGTTCCTTCTAAACAAAGAGATCATGGATTTGAACCCCTTTTATGCATAAAACATAAGGATCAAATTACCTTGGCATGAAAGGGCTGTGGTGACTAACTTTCCAATTTGATTAGTTAAAAATTGGGGGAGATTAGCAATAATAAGCACACAAAAAAAAATGATATTAGGATAACAATTACTTTCTGCAATTTTGATATGACCTTGCTCTAAACAAAAGTGAAAATGGGAGAAAATTACCAGACTATGTTAATGCTATGAAGGGGAACATTATTGATTCATACAAATGTTATGGATAACATTCGAAATTTTTTATTTAACTAGATTTGAAAATGCCTTCCAAAGAAGTAGTTTATATGTTTGAATGAGATGAGTTCAAAATCTAATTTCAACTTTCCTTTTTGGGCAAAGGCATAATGCAATGGAATTAAGCTTTCGCAAGATCTTGCATAAATACCAAGTACGTATGTGATAAATAAATATTTTTACATATTATATAACTTATTGTTGGTGAAAGTATCAGAAAAAAATATATTTTATTGATAAATAATACAAAGAAAATGAGATACAAATAGATCAGGCTGAGGCACGGATATCTCGTTTTCTTTAAGGAGATCAAGCCCACTGCGGTAGGAAGAACCCAAATACCGGTGCAGCAGTCACAAAACTATGACTTGTCCCCTCCAAGATACAACAGCCCGACCACTTATCGTATGGTTCAAGACAACTCTGCACAAGATGGTGAACCCAAAGCTCCACCAAGAAAAACACCCTTCTTTGCTAGTAATCTCTCAAGTATAGAAAAATAGTTGGTGAGTTGATGTAGAAAAGAGTAGATGAGATGGACTATTTATAGGCCACTAAGACATACAAATGACTAAGAACCTAGAGAAAAGAGAAAGTGTACCAAACATTAACTCACCACCAAGTTCATGAATTCTAATTAATCTTAATTCATGAACAAAACAAAGGACACCAAAGCAATGAATCTCAATACATGAACAAGATGAGATTCATGAATAAAATAAAAGAAGATTCAAGAACAATATAAATAAATAAATAAATAAAAAATATTAAAACGGTCCAACAATCCCCCACTCATTTTAATATCAACAAGGAAAGAGAGATTACCAAACAAAGATAGACTAGTATGCATCATAAAGGTATGCTCTGCATTGAACTTCATTAGTGAAACAGCAACCTCTACTCCAGAGTCAGTAGTGGTCTCAGACTTGAACTATGACTGCTTAGGGGAAATAAAGTATTACTGCTCACACATAATAATCCAGGTGTTGACATGAGCTTTTAATAGCCAGCACATTACGGCCTTGTGCTTATCCCAGTTTTCATGAGCATATTTGAGAATAAGCCTTGTTCTCATAGAAAGTAACCCCACTTTCATTCTCACATAGGTGAAATCTGTCATGGATATTCCTGTAATTTACACACCCCACTCAACAAGAACTACAGAATTTCATTAAGAGTATAAAAACTCAACCCTCTAACATTACAGGATAAATGCACTTACATCATAGGGATAGATAACAAAATATTAAGGAGTGCATTTTTACAACCACCATATGATTCGTTCTTCCCATTGAACCTAGTTACAGGATCTCTAGTCCCTAGGTTGGGTATCCTCATACATGGTTTATGATTTTATAGGCTTCAAACCCATCCCCCTCGATGTATTTCAGACCCTATCTCTTGCCAAGGCCTTGGTTCACGGATCCGTAAGATTATCACAAGATCTTACATAATTCACAGTTATGATGCCATTACTCAAATAGGATCTCACATTACTGTGTTTCCTTCAAATAGGTCTGGATTTACCATTATAAAAATGGTTATTCACTCTACCAATAGCAGCAGTGCTATTACAACGAATTAACACAGGAGGAATTGGTTTTTCCCAAAAAGAGATTTCATGTAACAAATCTCTCAACCAATTCGCTTCCTCACATGCTGAAGCTAACGCTATAAGCTCAGCTTCCATTGTAGAATTAGCAATTATAGTTTATTTTTTAAACTTCCAACATATAGCACCACCACCTAACATAAGAATAAAACCTGAGGTAGAGAGAGAATCACCTGACAAAGTGTTCCAATCGGTATCACTATATCCCTCAAGTACCACATGATACTTATTATAAAACAAACCATAATTTTTGGTACTAGATAAATATCTCATAATTCTTCCCATAGCTAGCCAATGATCTCGACTTGGCCTGCTAGTAAACCTGCTAAGTACTCCAACAGCATATGCAATGTTAGGTCTAGTACAGTCAGTAGCATATCTCAAACTACCAATCATGCTGGCATATTCCTTTTGATTAATCACTTCTTTTTCATTTGTTACAACAGATAACTGTATGCTTGCATCAAAAGGAGTAGAAACATGTTTGCAATCTAGAAAATTATATTTCTTTAAAATTTTCTCAACATAATGCGACTAATCAAGAAAAATGCCATCATTAGTCTTGGTAATTTTAATTCCCAAAATAAAATTGGCTTCACCAAGATCTTTCATATCAAAGTAGCTATTAAGCATATTTTTAGTCTCATTTATAATATGCAAATTAGAGCCAAAGATAAGTAAATCATCCACATATAGGCTAACAATTACATGTGCATTCTCACAAGTTTTCTAATATATGCACTTATCACATTCATTAGTCTTATAGTCATTCTCAAGCATGCATGAATCAAATTTCTCGCCACTGTTTAGGAGCTTGTTTTAAACCATAAAAGGGATTTAGTTAGATTACACACCTTGCTTTCTTGGCCAGGCTCCACAAAGCCTTCGGGTTGGTCCATGTAAATCTCCTCATCTAGATCTTCATTTAAAAATGCTGTTTTCACATCCATTTGATGAATTTTTAAATCATGTATTGCAGCCACTGCTATCAACATTCTAATGGATGTAATTCTAGTAACCGGAGAAAAAGTATCAAAGAAATCAAGATCAACTTGTTGCTTAAAACCTTTAGCGACAAGCCTCGCTTTATATTTATCTATAGTTTCATCTGGTTTAAGTTTTTTACGAAGGACCCATTTACACCCAATAGTTTTACAACTTGGAGGTAAATCCACTAGCTTCCATGTTTTATTTGAAAGTAGTGAATCTATCTCATCATTTACAGCCTCTTTCTAGAAAATAGTATCAGGCGATGATAAAGCTTCTTGCACTGTAAGAGGAATTTCTTTCACATTGTAAAGATAATAGTCAGGACCAAAATCTTTTTCAACTCTAGCCCGTTTACTTCTTCTTGGTTGGATTTGAAAATTTTCTTGTTCTTGAAAAACTTGAGAAGGAGTAGAAGAGCTAGGAACGGATAAAATATTTTTAGAAATTATTTGACCCCCACCATTTCTAGATTTGAAAGGAAATTTATTTTCATAAAAAATAGCATCACCTGATTCAAAAATAATATTATTTTCCATGTCAAAAAATCTATAAGTTGTACTATGCAATGCATACCCAAGAAAAGCACAAGTGGTAGCTCGTTCACCCAATTTAGGTCGTTTAGGATCTGCAAGCCTCACAAAAGCTAAACAACCCTAAACCCTCAAATAACCTAGATTTGGTTTATGCCCCCGCCACAACTGATAAGGTACAATTTTAGTCTTTTTGTGTGGCACTCTATTTATCACATGGCAAGCTGTCAAAATAGCCTCGCCCCAAAGATTTGAGGGAGTATCTGAATCGATAAGCATAGCATTCATCAAGTCAATTAACGTTCTATTTTTTCTTTTAGCTACGCCATTAGATGAAGGTGAATATGGTGGAGTAGTCTCATGAATAATTCCCAATGACTGAACAAAAGAGTTGAATCTAAGAGATTTATACTCCCGGCCTCTATCACTTCTAATTCTCTTAATCTTTTTACCGAATTGATTTTTCATTTCAAGAAGGAATTCTTTAAATTTCTCAAAAGCATCACTTTTATTTTTTAATAAATATACGTTTGTGTATTTTGAAAAATCATCGATAAAAGTGATAAATATCGGTTACCACCTCTAGTTAAAATTCCTTCAAACTCACACAAATCAGTATGAAATAATTCTAGCAATTCGGTATTTTTTTCAACACTTTTATAAGGCCTCTTGGTGATTTTTGCTTTACTGCAAACTTCACATTTCTCAAAATTTTTTGTCACTTTAGGAATTAATCCTAAACTACTCATGATTCCCACATATTTACTGTTAATATGACATAAGCAAGCATGCCAAAAATTAATAGAAAACAACATGTAAACCGAATTAGTAGATGGTTTATTAATCTCAACATTCAATTTGAACATCCCATCACAAGCATAACTCTTACCCACAAAAATACCCTTCTTAGTAATCACATATTGATCAGATTCTATAGTTTGCTTAAAACCTGTCTTATTCAACAAATAACTTGACATCAAATTCTTCCTCATGGATGGTGTATAAAGCACATCTTTTAAAGTAAGCACACGTCCAGAAGTGAACTTAAAGTCAACCTCACCACTCCCAAGTATTTTGGTTAGACTAGAGTCACCAAGCATAATTGTTTTCTCATCATCAAAGGGAGTATACACCTTGAACCAAGCTTGATCATAACAAACATGTCTATTAGCACTAGAATCTGCCACCAACCGTCCACATAATTAACCATGCAAATGTTTGTAATCATTGCCACAAATGGCTCCTCGATAACGTTAGCCTTTGGGGCAGGTGCACGTTTTCGGAATTTGCAAGTTCGAGCAATATGCCCACTTTTGCCACAGACAAAGCATGTAAAATTTTGTGGAGGTGATGGACCTTGGTTCTTATTTGGATTAATCCATTTATTGTGAGGTTTACCATAATTCTTCATATTCTTTTTATAAGGCTTCAAATAAGCATTCTTAGAATTGTGACTTTTGGGTAAGTTATTATTTGCAGAAACAAAGTTTACCTTTGTGGAAGAATTGTCATTACCTGCTTGTGTTATTAATGCATCTTGGCCCCTAGCCTCCTCTTTGACTCGGATGCGAGTGATCAATGCCTCTAAGGAAGTCTCCTTTTGTTTGTGACGCATGCTCTTTTGGAATTCTCTCAAAGATGGCGGTAGCTTGTCAACAAGTCCTGCAACTACCAAGTTGTCACCAATCTTGATGCCTTTAGATCTTACTTCTGTAACTATCATTTGGAAATCTTGTGCTTGCTCCACAACAGATTTTCCATCCTCCATTTGGAATCGAAAAAAGAGCCTAGCTGCATACTTTTTTGCTCCTGCCTCTTCAGTATTATACTTAGTCTGTAAAGCTTTCCAAATTTTCTTTGCGAAAGTGTAAGTGGTGTCATAGTAATCATAAAATTGATCAATAAGGCAATTTAAGAGATAAAAGCGACATTTATACTCATCTATATTATAGGAAGCCACTTTTGCTTCATGTGCCTCGTAGTCTTCATCATTCATTTCCTTGGTTGGGATTTTGTTTGGGTTCTTTTCGGTAAGAACATATGCAACTTTCAAAAGGTTAAGGTAAAAAAGAATTTTTCCTTTCCACCTCTTAAAATGAACTCCCTTGAACTTGAAAGGCTTGTTGAGATTTCCAATTCTATCATTAGTTTTTTCTGATACTTGATCCATGATTGTTTTCCTTAAAATTGTTCGTGAAAATACCAGAAAAAAATATATTTTATTGATAAATAATACAAAGAAAATGAGATACAAATAGATCAGCCTAAGGCACAGATATCTCGTTTTCTTTAAGGAGATCAAGCCCACTGCGGTGGGAATAACCCAAATACCGGTGCAGCAGTCACAAAACTATAACTTGTCCCTTCCAGGATACAATAGCCCGACCACTTGTCGTATGGTTCAGGCCAACTCTGCACAAGATGGTGAACCCAAAGCTCTACCAAGAAAAACACCCTTCTTTGCTAGTAATCTCTCAAGTATAGAAAAATAGTTGGTGAGTTGATGTAGAAAAGAGTAGATGAGATGGACTATTTATAGGCCACTAAGACATACAAATGACCAAGAACCTAGAGAAAAGGGAGAGTGTACCAAATATTAACTCACCACCAAGTTCATGAATTCTAATTAATCTTAATTCATGAACAAAACAAAAGGACACTAAAGCAATGAATCTCAATACATGAACAAGATGAGATTCATGAATAGAATAAAAGAAGATTCAAGAACAATATAAATAAATAAATAAATAAAAGGTATTAAAATGGTCCAACACTTATAATGTGACATAACTTATCATGTTGTTACTAAATGATTAAGGAAAGCATTCATAATTAGCTCTTATGAAAATTCTGCATAAAAATTCTATTTGTAAGGCATGTATTGGTACCACATATGTATGTACTTGCAATACCTATGTCGAATTCTAGCAAAGATGGTAACATGGAAAAAAATGTGTCCAATTTACATTTTTTTGGGAATACTAGAGCATATGATAACATTTTAAAAAAAATATCTTTTTGTATATTCAACTGAAAAAGATATACTCTAGTTAATCTTCAACGATTACATTCTCCCATCAATAGTACTAACTTTTTTTGTTGGTAACTGCCAAAAAATAGTTCAGTCGAAAAGGACTATTGCAAAAATCAAACTGCTATTAGATCCGTGATTTATAAAAAAAGATATTTCAAAGTTATAATTAACCTTCTTGTTACGGTGACTTTGATAGAAACACATATGGTGCAAGTTCTCCGGACAACAATATTTTTTGATTAAGACACATAATCTGCATCTGTGGCAAGCAGCGATTCAAGAATATAGACACCAGAAAAACCCGTACTAATATAATGTTGTCCCAAGACAGACCAGCCCAATGCCTTTGGATTATCATCATGACCTGTCCATTTCTTCATAGATGCGCGAAGATATATGTATATATTCTTTTCAAACTCTTCTTCATGTTCTATTCAAGACTGAGTGAAACAGCCCACCAGCCTTCATTGTAAATGGGGTTGGTTGGTTCATTGTAGTTTTCATTTTTAAATTTTTTCAATACCTACCCAATTCCTCTAATTGCCTTTACCATATAACCCACGACTGTCATTAAAGGTGTCCTGTGGACTGTGGAGACCACAAAGCAATATAGCACTAAATTGGAAAGGCACATGACAAGAAAATAGGGAAAAAAAAATGTTGTGAACGGTCGATTGTTTAGTAAATAGGAATCCATACTTGGTGGGAAAAAATTGAAAGTAGGGCGTGACCTAACTTTGATAGGGAGTCGCATTTTGTGTGCGTGAGATTATAATTAAGAAAATGTCAAAAAACAATGTTTTTTTATCAGCAAAAAGAAAGTAATATTTTATTAATTAAAAAAAAATATTACAAAGAGGGAGAAACAAAAGGAAAATGAAGTTAAGTCAAACAACGATGTGATGATTCATATATCACTAGAAAGGCTACATGATGGAGAAGCAAAATAAATGTGAATTGTGATATACACAAAAGCTTGATAAAGTTGGATTAATGTCACAAAGCAATGTTCATGGCATAGCGATCGCAGTTTAAAACCATAAAAGAACAATAGTTTTAAACCATTACCTAACTTTTCGCATTGAAATGAAAGATAATGACATGCTTTTTTTTTTTTTTTTTTTGAGAAAAAAGAAAAAAGAAAAAAGAAAAAAGAAAAAAGAAAAAGGAAATCCATAAAAAAGTTTGCTCTTAATGAGAGTTGAAAAAGTGACACATACCATACAATGAGAACATAAATACATATGCCAAGATTTGAAGCCCAAAAAGTTTTGGAACTAGATAGCACTAGCATGAAGAAAAAAAGACTAGTACTAGTCAATTTGTTAAGGGGAACTAATCCACCTGAACCCTGTTAGAATATTCACCATTTTTTTGGGGGGAATATCATATAAATAAGAAACATCTAAAATAATTGCAAATAATTGGAGTGAAGTGAGAACTATGTAATTACTGCACATATCTCACTTATTTTCCACCGATTTGTAATTAGATTTTCCATTACCATTTATATATGACATTTTGCAACTCTCTTTTTTATTTTTTTCCCTGGTTTTATGAGTGCCAAAATAAAGATGTGGGGATCATGGTAGCAAATGATGCAGTTCAGTAGTAGGACTGTAATGTTCAGGTGTGGCATTTTCACATAATTTATTACATGAAAGTCTTTTAGAAAAAATTAGGAGGGCAATTTTGTAAAATGGTTTGCATAGTGACAGTGGTGGTCCTCTGCCAGTTATGACAGGCTGTTTGGTTTGCAAACTCATGGGGTCCTCACTCAACTATTAAGCTTTTTCATTTCCCTCTCCCACTCTCACAAAAGGTCACACAAACACTCCTCCCAAACACTCCTTTTTGCCTCTTGTTATATAAAATGGGAGTGTGAGGAGAGCACAATTGCATATGACTCTCTCTCTCTCTCTCTCTCTCTCTCTCTCTCATAATGTTGGTTTTTGAATGAGAGGGCAACTGGAGGTTGTGGCACAAGAAGGTGAGTGTTGAGCAAGATGGAGAAGCAGGGCACGTGCATTACTAACTCATGCACAAAGGCATATTTTGAAGCGCAGTTACGGCTCTTTGATATTTTTCTGTGTACATAGCATTTCTGATCCTTCTATTACCTCTTGATGAGTTAGTGCTTCATGTGCCCGTCTTCCCCATCATGACCACTCGACCTTATTACCATTTAATAGCAATACCAACTACCAAGAACAAGAAGGAAGTTTGGTGTTTATTGCTGTTGAATCATGCAAGCAAGCATGAATTCATATACCGGCAAAGCTTCATTTTCAGGTAAGTCATAATTTATAAATTTCGCCATAATTAGACATTTTGATGAACGCTTTTCTTACGGTAAGTTAAAATTCAAAGTGTATGATGATTATAATAAGGATAATGATCAAGAGGAATGTTGTGACAATTGTAAATTAGGCAACTATAAAGAGAAGATGAACACGCATCCAGTGGTCCTATAGATTATGACTAGTGTGATTTTTAAACGAAGGTGAGATAGAACTATTGACTTAAGTATCAGATTGGCGGAGAAATTAAACCATGTGGAGGTTACCAGAAGGCATATCCATTGTTGATCCCATGGTTTGAAGTCTCTCTGTGTCTCTCTCTATCTGAATTGGGTTTCAAAACTGAAAAAACACTTCAGTTTATAACAAAATGTTGTTTTATTTAATGAGAGTTCCAAAGATATATTTAAAGTCAATCAAGTCTAATGCCTACGGTTCAGTTCATAGCCAATAGTCTGCACTAATGATTTAACTGTGCTTTGGCTTGAGACAAAAATGTCAAGAAACTTTGACATTTAAAGCCAATTAAAAGCTGGTTATTCAACATTTTATGTGAGAGTTCAGAGAATTCCTTGGACTCTTTGGTCATTAGTAACTGACTTGAGGGAATCATTAATATAGGAATGGAAAAGATGAATTAATAATCACAATAATGGTCACAAAGACGCTATGTTATATAATGAAAGGTCCAATGTTTTGAGGACATGATTGAGAAGCTTCCAAGAACAAGAGATAATATACATTGGACAGATGTGTTGATCTGGGTATGTATCATCTTTTAAGTTTCACTCATGTTTTACATATATGCATCATCATATTTTTTTTTTCTACTGTCATTTTTTCATTTTCTGTTTTTTCCCCTCATTCTTTATTTATTTATTTATTTTTGTTCTTCTTTTTATAAAGAAAGTGAAGCATTTGAAAATGAAGAATCCCACAAAATGGTTTCAAACAAAACGCATTGAACAATTTTTATGCAAGGTCATGTAAAGAGATGAATGTAAATGCCACTAAAAAGGGTTCATACTTTGAAGCAAAGGACACAAAATTAATAAAAGCACCTGAAACTTAAAACTATAATTTATGTCGTTGTGGAAGGTTTTCTTTTTCACTCTCACTCCCTCCAACAAGACAAGGTTTTAATGTCTTAATCTTGATTTGAACTCATAGATCCAAAACCAAAAAAATAAATAAAGACTTTGAAGTAGAGCAGTAGAAGCAAGTATGGGGGAGGAACGGGAGAAAAATAATGAAAAGATCCTAAAATCTAAATGGGCCCGAGATTTGACAGAGAAAATTGGTGTTATAAAAGTTTAATATATAGTTAAAATCAATTCATTTCTTGGAATCAATGCTCTTTGCCAAAAATACTCATGCAATGTCAGCATGATAATGTACTGATGATGTTCCAAGAAAGTTGATGGATTTACATCATATATAGGCAACTGAGTATCACCAACAAGGAGGCGGTACATTTATGTCTCTACTCCAGCTTTGGTTTTTCTTCAATAAGGCATACACAAATACTTTCTTCTCATCCAATTATGAGATTTCAGGTATCTTCTACAGGAGGATTCTTTCTAATTTGGTTGTGTTTGGAAGCTACTTCACGGAGAGAAATAATTTTACACGGACATGTGTTGTGTTATTTCAGAGTCCCCTCTCTTTCTGTGTTTTCAAAAGTATGATGGTTGTTATCTATTTTGTCCATGCGTTCCTACAGAAAAAAATTGAGATCTTTTCGATATGCGAATAACCTTTTTGGATTGGAGTTATCCGGGGAAAAAAAAAAGAAGAAGAAAAACAACCGAGAAAATTATTATAATTCAGTGTGTTTTTGGATGCAGTAAAAGGGACTAAATTAGTTTGGCTTTCCAAAACTGATTGTTTATGTGGAAAGCTACTGAGTTTGTGTTTCAAAAGATTGTAGTTTGAGACTCATGATTGAAGTTCTAATGAAGCTTTTAATTTCAATACTATGTAGTTGATCGAGCCTAAGACATTGTTGATCAGCTTCATGGTTTTGTTGAGTTACAGTGAGCAATCTGCAACAATCTCGTCATAATGGAGAATTCTTGCAAATGAAAGGCCAGATTTCATCCCAATTGTAGTAGAGGCCCTGTTTGGTGCAGCTTGTAGTTTTTTTTTTTTTTGGGAAAATTGTGAGTGTTTTATGCAACTTCTACTTACAACTTATAAGACAAAAGAGTAATGCTAGAGACCCAAAAATTCTACCAAATGTCACACATGGGTGTGGACCCACACTCTGTGAAGCGAAGTCCCACATCGCCTGAGTACTAAAGTAATATTAAGCGTGAGGGCACCCTCACCTTAACAGCTAGCTTTTGGGGTGAGTTCTATCCAAGACCATGTAACATGGTATTAGAGACAGAGTACTCAAGAATGGGTAGGGTGCGTGTCCCTGACCTACACGCCGCAGGTGCTGCCGAGTGAGCACGCTGGGCGTGAGGGAGGGTGTGAAGGCACCTTCCCTCACCTTAATAGCTAGCTTTTCCCACATCGCCTGAGTACTAAAGTAATAGTAAGCATATAAGCGTGAGGGGATCCTCACCTTAATAACTAGCTTTTGGGGTGAGTTTTATCCAAGACTATGTAACACATTCATATGAGACATTTAGTAAAACTCTTGGTAGAATTTTTGAGATTTCTAATATTTTTGGAGACAAAAATAGCTTAAACAAACAGAAAAAGCAGATTATTAGAAAGCAAATTCTGCCTTCTTGAATATCAGTTTTCAACTTTCTGGAAGTGAGACAGTTGACCCTATTCTTAACTTGTATGAGTTGTGTCACATTCATTGGTAAGGAATTTCAAGTCAATAGTTGCTGAACTTTGAACATGATAATTCTGATATGCTACTTTTTGTGGAAACTGGAAAACCAGATTATAGTAAAATACAATTTTTCTTTTTATATCCAAAATCACACCCTATTCTATTTAGGGTCTCGGAGTCAATTTAATCTTTTGAACACGATCAGAAGCCCGAAAGACAACTTCAAAAGAGGTTGGAATCATCTGCAAATGTGTCCAAAAGAGTAATCAAAGATGAGAATTTTGATTCAAACTTAATAATCTGTCTTTGTCAAACTTATGTGTCATTACATGAGAACTTAGAATAGGCTTATCCCAATTATCAACTCTAATGTGAATAGACTAGAATGGATATGTTAGGTTTTTATTCTTGACAATTCCGTTTGACAAAATTCCTTTCAATTGTAATTGTTATGAGTTTTAGATGCGAATCCAACCCGAATTGTATCTATGCAGAGGAGTTTGTGATGTTAATTCTTTCATGTTTGCTACTTTGCGACCTTTTAGAAGTTTCACTCGCCTGCAAAAGTACTGGGAGTTGTTTTTTTCCGCTCGAGCGGCCATTTCTGCGCTTGAGCGTAGATTAGCTTGAGCGGCCATTTTTGCACTCGAGTGGAGATCACGGATCTATTTTCTATAAATATGTGTTTCAGTTTGATTTTAGGGTACGACTTTCAGATCTTGTTCTTGGTTTTAGGGTTTTTATCTGGAACTTCTTTGCTTGTTTTCCTTTGATATTTGTGAGAGATTAATCATGAATTGAGTGAATCATATCAAAGGGTTTGTTTGTTTTATTTATTCAATACAAAAGAGAGAGTTGTTCTTCGGTGGATTTCGTGAAATTTAAGCCTGAATCTTTGGTGGATTCTAGAGTGGCTCATCGTCATGAATTCGACATCGGCGTTGTGGATTCAACGTTGGACAAGACAATTCTGAGGTGAAGACCACGGTGGAAGAGACATATAGAGGTCAGTTCAGTTCGGACGTGGATTCGCTAAGTAATTGAGAATACACTTGTGTAATTCCTTTTGTCTTCTTAGTGGATTATTTTGTACTTTTGCCCGTGATTTTTTTTATCACAATTGGAGGTGCTCCAACTGTGGTTTTTCCACGTTAAAATCGTTGTGTCGATTTATCTTGATTGTTTGATTGGGATTGTTATTTACTAGTTAAAATTGATACATAATTACAATTCAATATCTAAGGGATTTCTAAATTTTTCAGGATAGTTGAAGCAACCTAGACATGAAGTCCAAACAAAAATGTTTGAGAGCTCTAATAAAGGAGCTCTAGGAGCTCTAATTAAGGGTGGGCCCCACTGTGATAGTGATGTTTGTGTCGTGTTTTTTTTTTTTTTTGGTGTTTTGATTTTTCATGTCATTAGAACTCATTCATTTAGAGGATGTATCATTGTTGGAAGTCCAAAACATACCGTGAACGGAGTCATAACTGATATTTTCTCAAATGAGGAAATTATGTTGATGGTCCCGGCAGTTTTAAAGTAATTAAAACGATTAGGTCGATGAATCATTATGATGGGACACTAGATTGACCCGTTAAAGTGCTAATGATAATTAGGCATGATCATACAGGAACTGTATTGGACGGTTCATTACTCCAAATTAAACTTTGATTTGATTCAAAGGCCAAGTTTGAATGGCAGATTGGCCAGACAAAAGCAGTTAAGAACAAAATGTCCAATGCCACACCTAGTCACCGACACCAACCCCTCCTTAATAGTTGGTGAGAATCTATCTGTTATGAATTATAGTGATTCTGCTCTGCCAAAAACTATTTACTCAAATAAATAAAACAAAACAAAATTACAACTAGAAGAATGTAAAATGAAACAAAAAACAGAACCATGAGACAACACAAATTTAAATCAGAATGTAAGACCAGAGAGTGCTAAAGCATACAAAAGTATGGAAACACCTGTTAAGTAAACTAGTATTCTTAAATGGATTAAGCTAAAATTGACAGCCACAACTACATGAAAGAGAGCACAAAAATGCCTCTTTTACAGTAGGCAACAAATTGAATACAATCAATCTTGTTGCAATGTTCATGGTGGGTACGTGATCTTGTGGTTCAGCTCTTCATCAGCAACGTGCAAGTGATTGTATGGTTAGTTCAATGTTCATATGAGAGCTGCAATGATCCAAAACAAGGGCGAGTTTCAATGTGAAACAATGCTATGCACCAAAGATTACTGCTAGAGATTAACAAATTTCAGCTTAAGTCCCTCTCCTCCACCTTGGTCTGTCAACACAACCTTTTTGTACACACTCAAGTATGAATATCAAGAACCAAACCCATCAAAAGCTTATTTCATCTACCTTTGCAAACTTCCAATAATTTTAACAACCTCATTTTGGTGTAGTGTGGGCCTATCTCACTGGATCTCAGATTGAAAATTGGTCTTTAATTGTGACCCATTTCACCCATGAAGATTATGCTTTCTTGCTCAAGGCCCACAAATGTCTCATCATTGTAGCTTTGTTCCATTCCTTTCAGTGATCTAATGCTCAAACCACTCTAACACTGGGAGGGAGCACACACTTCACCCCATTGGACTTACGCACATTTTTTTTTTTTTTTTTTGTCTAAGATTAGTGCCACTCCACAGAAAAGATGTAAGCAAACATTCAATTAGCTTTTAAAACTTTCTGAAGCAAAATGAATAGAGTTATGGCCCAACAAATTAATAGAAGGAGGGTTTATGTATAGGTCTTAATAGGTGAATTTATTGTCTAATAGGTTCTATTATAATTAATGACATTTTTCATCAAATATTATTGAAAAACGTCACTAATTGTTAGTTTTTAGTAACAATTTAAAATTTTGTCACAAAAATGTCGGGCCTCGTTTGGCAAGTGGTTCTTTTAGCCAAAAAGTCAAAAAGTTACTAAAAAAGTCAAAAAGCCAACAACTTATACCAAAAAGTCAAAGATTCTCTTTTCTCTCTACTTTTTGCACATCTTTTCGTAAAAGTCAAAAAATCATCTCAAACATACTAGTTTTTTTTAACTCATATTTTAGTTAAATAGCCAAAAAGTTACTAAATTAGTCTGTTTCCAAACATATAAGTTTTAGTGATAGTTTAAAAAAATGTCACTAATTTTTAACTTTTTGTGAGAGTTTGAAAAATTCGTCATAGACAACGTTACTAATTGTAGGTTTTAAAGACAATTTATAGAAACCGTGACAAAAAAGTCACTAATTGTCAATTTTTAGCGACATGTGCAAAAAATTATCACAGAAAATTATTTTGAGTAATGATTTTACTAGGACTTATTTTCAATAGAATTTGGTAAGAATTAAGTTAAATTATTAGGACCTATTGGTAGTTGACCCAGGGGAGTTACGTATAGGTCATAATAAGTATACTTATTGTCCAATAGGTCCTATGATAATTAATGGTGTTTTTCATCAAACACTAAAAAAAAAGTTACAAATTGTTAATTTTCAGCGACAATTTAAAAATTGTCACAGAAAATGTCATTAATTATAAGTTTTAGCGACAGTTTAAAAAATTGTCACAAAAAAATGTCACTAATTTTTAACTTTTAATTATAGTTTTAAAAAATTATCATAAAAAAATGTTACTAATTGTAAGTTATAGTGGCAATTTATAAAAATTGTGGCAAAAAAAGTCGATAATTGTTAATTTTTAACGACATATGTAAAAAATTATTCTTAGCAAAGATTTTATTAGGACTTTTTTTTATTAAAACTTGATAAGAATTAAATCCAATTATTAGAATCAATTGATAATTTACCCAATGCAATGGACTCATTAATAGTGTTTTTTTTTTTTTATTTATGACATATTAACATGAAAGGATTGCTTATCAGCTTTGCACAAAATGAACAAATCATCTGCAAAAGTCACATGAGAAATTCTCAGTTAAGAACATTTGGCATGAAAGCTAAAAATCTATTTTGCGCAACACTTTTTGGAGAAACTAAGGGGGTGTTTGTTTCAGTTTTTCAGAGCCAACTTATGGCTTTTAGCTTTAAAAAAGTTATTTTGGACTGTTTGGTTAAATTTATTTCAAACAGCTTCTGATTCTAACAGCTTATTTTAACTCAAAAAAGCTGATTCTGAGAAGTTACTCACCCCTTACTTCTGATTATCAGCTTCTGCTGTGGACATGTTAATTTATTGTTATACTCTTAAATTTTTTTATTTTTTATTTTTTTAAAAATAGAAAAAGACTCAAATGGACTATAGATTATTATTATTATTTTTTATGAGAAATGTAGACAAACAAAAAATAAAAATTAATTGAAAAAGTTATTTCATAACTTATTTAACAAACACTACTCAGCAACTTAAATCTATAATCCAACAGCTACACCAAACAGATTAACAACTTCTGATTAAAGTCATAATCTATAATCTGTTAAGTTATAATCTATAAGCTGTTTTAACAGCTACACCAAATGGGGCCTAAAGAAACGGTATGCAACTTTGTGGTGTTAGTTTTGTTATTGAAAATTTTTTCAGTCTGCATCTTATCACAATTTTAGGTAAATTTTCATAAATTTATATAAGAGATCTCACAAAAATACGTGAGTTAAATATAAAGTTGCGCAAGTTTATTCATAAAAATAAGTTTAAGTGAATTTATATTTAACTTATATATTTTTGTAAGATAACTTACTATGGCTTCGTTTGGCAGGAGTTTTTTTTGGCTATTTTAGCCACAAAAGACCAAATAGGTTATTTTAGTCACAACAAACAAAACATCATATCTAATTCATAATCATTATACTCTTTTCTCATAAAAAAAAGTCAAAAAAATCAAAAAGTCAAAAATCCATTTTCAAACCAAGTTTTTTAACCCAGGCTAAAATAGCTAAAAAGACAAAAAACTAACCCACTTTCCAAACGGTGGCTATGTAATTTTGTAATATGATATATATAATGTACATTATACAAAGAAACATTAAATGAAGTAGTTGGTGATTCATTATTTTCTAGTTACCAAACAAATATGGGTCAAAATTATCAACAAGATACAAGATTTGTATACGGTTTTACATACTATTTTTTTTATCATTATTTAAAGATAAATTCGATCACTTTGTTTCAAGAAAAAAAAAAATATATATTTTTAATTTGTTGTAAAAACCAATGAAATTAAACCAATCACCACAAGTCAAAAACAAAAGCTTGTTTGGTAGAGCTGTGGGAAAGTGCTTATAGTTTATACCTAAACAGCTTATAGTTTATAAATATGAACATAAACTGATTTCTAACTTATAAATTAAGCATCTCTTGCCCCACTCAAAGAATAAGCTGATTTCTGACTTCCAAAAAATTATAAGCTATAAGCTATAAGCTAAACCAAACACATCAAAATTACTTAAATTAAGCTGAAAGCTGAAATAAACAGTTTTTAAACTGTACCAAACACGCACAAAATCCCATTTCACTGACAAATCTCTACACCAGAACACCACGACCACAAAAAAGCCTTTCACAACACATCCACACCCAAAAAAAAAAAAGTGTCCTTTTCAATCATCATTCTCTGTGTGTGTGTGTGAGATCAATCGGGGATCGGTCTGGTATGGCAGAGGCGCAATCTAGCTACCCCTACCCGCCGATGGCAAACCCAGTGGCCGTGATAAGCCCACAATATTGCGCACCGTACCCAGTTGATCTAACCATCGTGAGGAAGCTCCTGACCATAACAGAGGGCAACTTCGCAGTCACCGATGTCAATGGAAACATCATGTTCAAGATCAAAGGCAAGATTTTTAGCCTCCGCGACCGCCGAATCCTCCTCGACTCCGCCGACAACCCCATCCTGACTCTCCAACAAAAGGTCACTCCTTCGTTCTTTAACCTTTAATCCCCTGTTTATTGTCAAATTGTAATGGGTTTTTCTCAATTCTTACCCATCTGTCAATTTGATCTTAATCCCCTGTTTGTAGTCAAATTGTAATGCGTTTTTTTCTCAATTGTAAGTAATGGGTTTTTCTCAATTCTTACCCATTTGTCTATTATATGTCTATTTGACGTTGAATGAAATGGGTTTTGTTTAATAATTTGAAGTCTAAAACTGGGCTTTGTTTGGCAGTCTATCTCCCTAAACCATGATATTTACATGTGTTTTTTTTTTTTTTAAATTTAATTTAATTTAATTTAATTTTAAGTATAAGCTCGATATATACCCATTCAATATCATGATTTGGTGATGAAGACGCTAATACGTTTTGATTGAGGGGTTTGACAAGAAAAGAAAAGAAATGGAGAGAATTAGGTTTCACATCACTTGTTTGGATGATTAATGGAGTGAATAATGGTGAGAAAGACAAATCACACCAAATTTAAGCTTTTGCTCTTACAAAAAAATTATAATACTTAAACTACCCGTCTGAATACAAAACAAATAAAATAAAAAGACACATGTATTGTTTGTAGTTATTGTCCATCCAAATAAGAAAGGGAGAAATCACAATCATTTCTTTTCTTTTCTTCAATCATTTCCTTTATTTTCTCATCTCACAATCCCAATGAAAAACAAAAAAAGGTAAGAATGAAATTACTGAAATTTGTATTATTTCCATACACCTCCACTAATTCGGGGCCTTAAAGTTAACGACTGGGCAAACCTTGGGTGACTTGAACTCGAGAGCTTGTATTTTATCCTCAAGTTTTTACCGCTAGGCCAATCGCTTGGGGTTGATGGAAGGGTGGTATTGAGACTTATCCAAGCATGAAAAGTTGACTCTTACAATTATTAGAAGTTAAAGTGACAAAAGTAAGATTTGGTATAAGAAAAGCCTTGTTTGGAGAAGCTATTTCTTTTATTAATTGAGACCTTGATTCTTGGTTTTTGGTCTAGTTCTTGATTTTGTTTCCTCTTTGAGCTAGAGTTTGTTTTCATATTGTGTTACTCTGCCCCCTTGGATTGTGTCTTGAACATTGAGCAATATTATAATAAAAAAAATTTACTTATCCCAAAAGAACGGAAAAAAAAAAAGAAGCAATGGCATATTTCAATTTTGTTGACGTTGGTTTTCAGATATTGACTGCACATAGGAGGTGGCAAGTGTTCAGGGGACAGAGCTCAGACCCCAAAGATCTGCTTTTCAGTGTTAAGAAGTCGTCACTTATCCAATTCAAGACCGAATTAGATGTGTTCTTGGCTGCCAATACTAAAGAAGAAGTTTGTGATTTCAAGGTCAAGGGAAGTTGGCTTGAGAGATCATGTGCCATACATCTTGGAAATACTCCAACCATCATTGCTCAGGTGAATTTGTCTTAGATCAAACCCATCTAATGCCTTGTTTGGTTGCACGAATTGTTTTATTTTAAATTAGTCAGTTGGGGTTACTCAAAACAGATTTCAATCTCCCAAATTTAGATTAAGCAATTCAATGTTTTTTAAAAGAAATAAAACCAACTTAATGTTTATCAAATGAATATATATTTTTGAGCTGTGTCAGTTTTACAACTAAATCCATCATAAGGGTCTGTCTGATTAGAAATAAAATGATGATTGAAAGTGAAATTGTTAGAAAGTGAAATGAAAGAAAGGAGAAAGAAGAAATTAATTTTTTGCCTGCATTTGATTAGGATGAAAAAATTTCAAGAAAAATTATTTGAAATTTTGGTTTTCTAGTTTGAAAAGTATGAAGTTGTTAGAAAATTCTTCGATTATACGTAATTGCCTTCATTGAAACTATGGGCAAATTTGAAAAACATGAAAATCGTTCCCCACTTTACCAGGAAAGAAAATTCCATGCAAATTTTGTGGGAAACCAAAACCTGGGTTCAAAAATTTAAGATTGTATGAAATATTTCATTTTTCAACACTTGCTTTCAGAATTCTTTTGCTTAGCATACACTAAAAAGTTTGTTTGTTTGTTTTATGTTCTCTTTCTTGCATTTTCCATCACTATCTTGTTAATGAAATGGACCCTAATGATTTGATTACAAAAAATATATAATTTAAAATGGCTTAATTCATGTTTCTGAGACAACCAAATGGCATCCAAGTAGTTGATCTCAATCATATATGTTTAAAGGGGTTGTTTTTCTTGATGATTGTTTAATTGCAGATGCACAGAAAACACAGTGTTCAAAGCGTTGTTCTTGGAAAAGATACGTTTGTGGTGACTGTGTATCCAAACGTGGACTACGCTTTCATAGTTGCTCTTGTGATCGTTCTTGAAGAGATCAATGAGGACAGAGAAGATTGAAATCACCTCAAGTGAAGTACCTCTTGTTTACATTACTAGAATCATTCCTGTTTACATTACTAGAATCACTAAATGTGGTTTACTAATGTGCCACTCATTATGATGATTCCTAGAATTTCTGGAGGGCTTACATAAATATAAGTGACAATTTTGTGTGTGAACACGTTTTGATCCGCACATACTCATTGCTCAAATGCAGTTTAGTTTGAGATTATTTTGAAATGATTTTGTCTTGTATTGTTGGATGCAATTACAATTTCAAAATTATTCACTTTTGCAGAGATTGATGATTTAATTTTGAGATTTGGGTACAGTAGTTGAAACAGGGAGGTTTGAGTTCAGTTTCTAATGAGGGAGGGTAGTTCTGAGTTCACCAGCTCGGCCAAGATGAAGGGGCATTGTGGGCTTGTTCATGACATTGGTGTTTGAGTCCTGACAACCTCTTCCCCCTCTCTACCATGTTCAAAAAGAACAAGAACAATACGGAAGAAAGTTTCCTTCAACTCTTAGTACTTACGGATGGTTTTTTGAGCGTTGGAGATTCTTAATACTAAAAAGACGATTTGAGTGTTCCCATTATATTCCAATTGTTCTCTATTCAATGCTTTTGCAGGTACTCTTTGATGCCATTGTAGGGGAGGCGTAGCAATTTGATGATTTTTGTGAATGTTGTAGATTGTTTTATGACTTTCGCATATCTTTTTGTGTTGTATTATTGGGTACAATTACAATTTCAAAATTATCAACTTTTGCAGAAATTACTGATTTAATTTTGAGATTTGGGAAGAGTAGTTGAAACAGGGAGGTTTGAGTTCAGTTTCTGATGAGGGAGGATAAGCCTGATGGAAGTTTTATTTTGTCATTTTACTCAGAATTGTGAGAGTTGGAACTTGTTTATTTCTTCTCCTCTCTATGAACAAGGCCAAATTGGTCAAATTTGAGACCAATCATCAAAATTTCGACCGATTTTATGCAGGAGCTGGAGCATAACCAGTTTGATCTGGTCTTACCAGTTTGATCTGGATTAAGCAAGTGACACCAACCAAAACAACTTTAATTTTTTGTTCTTTCATCCTCGGCTTGCTACTTTGACTTGGTCCCTGGAATAATTAATTGTAAGTATGCTGTCAAGCTACGACTTTTTTCTGATCTACATCGTATTGATTAGGACACCAAACAATGAAAACAATAAAAAAAAATCTGTACACACATGCAACAGGGAGTCGTTGAATTCATCCGCAAGCTATAAGAACCTCACTCAAGGACCTCTAACCATAACTCTGAACAGAGGTTCTTCATCTGCAAGCTATATGGCACAACCAAGCTATTATTTACCCATAGCTAATCCTGTTTGGGTCATAGGTCCTCAGTATTGCCTTCCTTATCCTGTTGATCTTGCCATCGTTAGAAAGGTCTTGACCATAACAGATAGTAATTTTACCATTACAGATATGAACGATAACATTCTGTTTAAAGTTAAAGGCCGCATATTAGCCCTTCATGATCGATGCACCTTACTGGATCCTGCTGGAAATCCTATTGTTACTTTACAGCAGAAGGTAATTAAATTCAATTCATTTATACCAAATTGTTATTTGTGTTATTCTTCTATGTATGTATATACTGTTTGTCATATGCTCTTGATATGCACATATTTGAATAGAACCTTGAATAATGTTTTGGTGAATGCAGATAATGACTATGCATAACAGATGGCAAGTGTTTAGGGAGGAGAGCAAAGACCCTGCGGATCTGATCTTTAGTGTTAAAAGAACTCCGGTCTTCCAACTCAAGACCAAATTAAACGTGTACTTAGCAAACAACACAGCCGAGGAGGTTTGTGATTTCAGGGTTGAGGGAAGCTTGTTCCAGAGGTCCTGTGTCATTTATGCTGGCGAATCATCCACCATTGTTGCTCAAGTAAGATATACTCCTCAAAAGTAAACATAAACAAAAAGATTGCTGCCAATTTTGTTGTAGTGTGCATAGAACTGAATTCATTGACTTTGATGATTGTTGCAATGCAGATGCACCAGAAATACACTGCTGGAAGCATCTTGTTTGGGAAGGATAGGTTCATGGTGACGGTGTATCCTCATATTGATTATGCATTCATTGCGGCTCTTATTGTTATTCTTGGTGATATTAACAAAGAGGAGGATGATGCTTATTGGTATGCTTGATGATATTAACAAAGAGGATGATGATTGCCTAGTTGACTTTTGTCGCAAGAAATTGCCTCTTGTCATGTTGTTACGTATTTTTTATGGCTTTGTAATTTTTGTGAATGTTATTAATGAGTCGTTTTTCATACTAAAAATAAATATAAAAATCAAGAGAAAATATCATTTTACGTATTAAATTATTACACGAAAATCAATATAGTACTTAGTGTGGACTCGCCTTTTTCTCGCGTCCCACCTTTCGGAAAGGGTTTGAAAAGAAAGGCCTCACAGTTGGGACTCCTGTGGTTCTGAATCTAGTGTCACAAGTGCAATATGAAACTGATAAACATTAAAGAGTTTAAATCCGGTAAATCTTTTTAGAAAATCGATTTTAAAATCAAATAATGCCAAAATTGGACTGCTTTGCCAGATATAGAGTCTGTCACCTAAATATTTTGTTTTTTGAAAAAATTTAGGAAATCTTGACTCGTGCCAAAAGTCACGTATCCGTTATCACTAAAGTTGTCTCGGCTCGGGAACTTGGATACGAGAGGGGAAGGTCCTGAAATGAGCACCTCCGCTCGCCCGATCAAAGATCGGCTTCTACTAATCATGATATGTCATTTTATAAACCTTATGTGTTCTTATTCCGGTTATTAATTTAACCTTATTATGTGATGCGCACAAGCAAATATAGACTAGTCACAAGACTTGGAACAATTCAACTCACGTTTGTTTTCGAAAATGGTTTGAATTTGCCACCCTCAAGTGGGCTTAAAAATGCAGATTTGCTACCAAATATAGTGGACTTAAAATATAATTTGCCACAACAAAGTGGGCTTAAAACGCATATTCGTTGAATTGTTCCAATTTAAATAACAAGCCTTTATCTACAGGCATTCATGCAGTTTAGCATTTAAGCACATAGTCTTATGGCAAGCATGCGAAACATGGCAATATGGCAATCACACTCATACAAGTATGCTAAAGTACAAAACTCACCGAGTACTCCAAGCCAAAACAAAAACTAGTTAGAAAAATGCATGATCCTAACTATGCAAAATGTCTAACGCAACACATGCAATAATGCAATTAATAGGCTCGACTACTAATTATGGCATATGAATCGATTTGAACAACATGCGATTAAACACGTATTCAAATAAGATATTGAAATAACAATGCAGTTTGAATGATGCGCAGGGCCTCGGTGCATGCAAGACAAATGAATGGATGCAATCATGCAAGCATAAGGTATGCTAATTGAAAATGTCCATAATCTAACCATCGAAAGCGATTAATTAAAAGGGAGAAAGACGTGGAGTTGGAAGACATACACACACGCACGCATGCACACTTATTAGAACATTACGCCATCGCGAAGGAGGGTCCGAATAAATAAGCTAACTAGTTACGCTAATTATTACAAAATAATTAACTAACTATTCTAAGCTAATTAAATATTACAAAACAAATTAATTAGCTAAACACTTTAACTAACTAATTACAAAGCAAGTAAATTAGCTACTACTAATGAACTAAATAATGCAGTTAAATGGCCTCGAGGGCAAGAGACGCATGCATGCTCGGTTGGCTTTCTCCTGAAAATCCATTGCCTTGCCATCGAACACCTCTGTTTGTACTTGTTTGAACACTGAAAATTGCACCAACTTCCAGAACACTTCTGATCCTCTTTAGGAGCACACAAAACAACTTCCTTCATGGATGGCCGGTCGGCTATCAAAGGTGGCTGTCGGCTACCATTGGTGGTCGGTTGGCTACTTTTGGTGGCCGGTCAGCCACTCCTTCCCTGAACTTCTTTTTTTGCTGCAAAAGAGAGCAAACAGAGGCAAAACAATGTATTCTCAAGGAGTGTATGTACTGCTACCCTCCTTATCATCACATAAGCTCAAAGGAGTGTAGCTCTTGACTCTCAAGCCATCAACCAAGCAATTTTCATGCATGATGGCCAAAGAACCAAGCTTGTACAAGCTTAATGAGTGCAAAACAAGACTCAACGAAACCACCACCCTATCATGAATGATCAAGGGTGATGGTGACCAAGAAAAGTGGCATGTTTTATCATTTTGAGTATGAAACGTCCCATTTTTCTTGTGTTCAAATTAACGTCCGATCCGAACACATGCAATGCAACATGAAAGATGCTTATCTTGCCTCTTTTACTTGCTCAGTTTTATTTACTCATTTTAGCTTACCAATCCATTCTTTAATTGATTAGTCCAAAAGGTGAGTGTCCTCAAATGGAAAGAGGGATTAAACCACAAGTGCCTTGAGCATGAAAGAGATCTCATGCCGTTGGTTAGTAGAAACCCTCAAAAGAGGATTGAAACCATTAAGCACGAGTGTCTCAATTTCACATTCAAGCCAACAAGAGGTTCAAAGCCCCTTTCAAAATTGATGAAAGAGTGAAGAATAGAGGGAAATTGCAGAGAATTTAGTGCTGAAATGGAGTGCAAAATGACACTAAAACATGCAAGTAACTCATGTAATTCATGCTAAAAAGCCTAAAACATTAAGCTAGTGAAGTCTCTTTACACTACAACCACACAATACAAGCCTCAAAGGACCAAACCGGCTTAAAACAGAGTTGAAACCAATCAAAACAGTAGCAAAAACATGCTGAGATTAAGGTACAAAATGCTAGAAAAACATGCTCACATGTTAAGTTATCTAGGCATGCAAACAAGACACAAGAAGGGGAGGCTACCCCCTCCAATTTTGGACTTCAAAATGAGGTTTTTACCACTGAAATAACTTTGAATTTCAGTGGTTTAAAGGCCCAAAAAGTTTGACTTGAAAGCCTTGAAAGATGGCACAAAAGCTCACATAATTAAGCAACAAGAAGGGTGGCTCACCCCTTAACACAAAATAGCCTAAAACCATCATGTTAAGCCTCAGAAACTAGAGTTTTTTGTAGTTAAAAACCAGCTTAAAAACAGTATAAAAGGATGGCAAAACAAGTGTGCACAATAAGCTTAAATGAGGTAAGTTCTCTACCTTTGAAGCACAACAAAACAGCCACAATTTCAGGCTCAAACCTCATTTCAAAGCTCAAACTAGGCTCCAAGGGACCTCGGCTCCAAGGTGGTCAAGTTTGGTTAAGGGTTAGTGTGCAAAGGTGTAGATAAAACTAACTACAAAGCACAAAACAAGAAAAAAGAGAGAGAATTCTAGAAAGAGAGAGAGAGAGAGAGAGAGAGAGAGAGAGAGAGAGAGAATTTTGATCCAAATTTTCTAACCCCTCCAAATAGGAGAGAGCACGCCCTATATTTAGAAAAACAAGATTAAGGCTTGAAATCATCCTACCATACACGTGTATGGAGATGTACTTCAGTGAACAATAGCTGGCACGGCTGGCAAACAAATATCTGAAAAGGAGAAAAATGGCCGTTGGCCACCACTGGTGGCCAACCGGCCATCAATGTAGCCGACCGGCCAACAACATAGCCGACCGGCCACCACTGGTGCCCGACAGGCACAAGTCATGGCCGATAAGCCACGGGGATGGCCGACAGGCCACCCTCTCCTCCAAATTTGAAACAACAAGCTCTTGGTCCACAACCAAACACAAAACATACAAGGTTCGAAGGCTAAAAAACGAGGCGCTCGGCCAGCACAAAACAGATAAGGGTCGAAGGCTAAAAAACGAGGCGCTCAGCCAAGATCTTCGGGTACTCAACACAAACACGAGCATACAAAATCATCGAGTGTTCAAACGACAATGTCCAAGTCTCGAGGACGGTCAAACATGGGGTGTCTACAGTTACCCTTCTTTGACAAAACTCGAAAGTCATGAAATGACGAGAGTGAATATCAAAGCCTAGAGACGACCCATTTTTGACAAGGCCAAAGACTTGGTCAAACAGACAAGCAAAACAAAGAACGGTTGTGCCCACAGGTTGCCTACGTATCCCTTTATAAGGAATCAAACCAGCGTAGTTTTGGGGCAAGATGCAAAATGATATGCACGATGCAACAACATAACTTATGATCATGCAATAAGGCTGTAATGAAACATCTAGATGCCAATGTTATGCAAAGAAATGTTATAGCAATCTCGCATGTGAAAAGAAATAAGCAAATAAGAACCAACCACATTTCATGCAAAAAGGATGTAAGAAAATTATGCAATCTTAACTACGCATCATGCAGGAAAGGTAAAGAATAACACAACCATCGGGTACACCTGAGATATCAAACAAGATTCTAACGCGTTGCGCATGCGAGGAGAAATATGGTGTGAATCAGGGACACACCTGAAAGTTTTAAACTTAAACATCCCAACGCGTCACATGCGAGAGGAGAAGAATCAGTGAGAACGCCAGGACGCACCCAAATGCCTCTAACCAAAGCGGGGGGGAATAAGCATCGGGAACACGTTCAAATGCTTCTAACCAAAGCAAGGTGTGGTATAAGCATCGTGAACATGTCCAAATGCTTCTAACCAAAGCAAGGTATGGTATAAGTATCGGGAACACGTCCAAATGCTTCTAACCAAAGCAAGGAGTGGTATAAGCATCGGGAATACGTCCAAATGCTTGTAGCCAAAGTAAGGTATGGTATAAGCATCGGAAACACGTCCAAATGCTTCTAACCAACAAGGAGTGGTGTAAACACCGGGTGTACCCGAATGCTTCTAACCAACAAGGAGTGGTGTAAATACCGGGCGTACCCGAATGATTCTAACCAACAAGGAGTGGTGTAAACACCAGGCGTACCCGAACGTTTCTAACCAACAAGGAGTGGTGTAAACACTGGGTGTACCTGAATGTTTCTAACCAACAAGGGGTCAGATCAAAGGACATGAGCGATCTCACCTGGAACTCCTTTGAATGAACCATACATACAATATTGTCTAGTTGCATTAGCCTTGAATGAACCGCACATATAATATCGTCTGGTTGCACCAGCTCTGAATGAACCGCACATACAATATCATGCTTGCATAAGAAAGAGACTTAACAGATACAACATGATAAAGGCGCATACTCTATGCGAGATGAATAACCATAACAATATGTTAGGGAGATGTTTCATGCACAACATGCAAGGAACAAAATCGAAGCATATCCTATGCAACAAAAATTGAGGCATGCTCTATGCAACAACAAAATGCATATTTTATGCCATACTAGCAAACGCATGTTCTATGCAACAGACATGAACATTTTTTAATGTAAACGCGAGAGCACGTGAAGGCATGCACAATGCAATATGTGAACATTTTCTATGCAAATGTGACGGCAGCATAACTTATGCAATACAACGCACTATGTGAACATTTTCTATGCAAATGTGACGACAACATAACTTATGCAATAGCATGTTCCACACTAGAGTACAGAACGCATGATAATTAAAAAAAAACATGCTTTATGTTAAAGTACCAAATGCATGACACACGCCTCACATATGTAATAAAGGAAGACGTAGCTACAGAAGGATGAAAAATTCTTCCAATGCGACAAGTTTGAAAGCAACTCTTCGATCTACCTCTCAGAAGAGTTGTAATACACAAAAAGGATACACCTCGTCCAATGAAAGGGAAACAATGATCACCGAGAACATAGTTTCCAGCCTCTGCAAAGAGGATTCGAGCTCGACAGCAATTCTTCCTTGCACCTCTTGAGGAACAGGGACCAACATAGTAGGAAAAACACCAAAATAGGAGCATTGGGAATTGATAGACCACTAGGGAGGGGTGCCGGCCACCCATCGGCCATCCCTAGGCACTGTCGGCCACAAATTGGCCTTGTCGGCCACCAGTGGTGGCTGGTCGGCCACTGATGGCAGATTCGGGGCAGAATAGGTTTTTCATCCTAGGTCTTTATATTTACACCCTCAAACCTCATTTCTTCACAACCTCAAGTCTGAAAATCACTCTCATCCTTCTCTAGACCTTCATCCTCTTTAGATCTGAGCCTCAAACGCATTTTCCAACGCCCCATAAACACATTCTTCGCTAAACCATCGGCTTGCACCAGACCATTGGCTTGCCCGAGTCGGTAGTTCCCATGTCACCTCCGACATATATGAGAGCCACAGAGAAATACACTTTCCAGGAGATGATTAATTTCAGTAGACGCTGGGACGCCGACTTCTTCCGAGTCAAGGGTGATTACACAGCCTTCATTCAGACATACCTTATGCCACCTCTGACTGGCGCTCGTAGAGGTGAGAGAGCGAGGGCTTTAGCTGTGGGAGAGAGAGGTAGGGGGGCTAGGGTGACCAGGACCCATAGCAGGAGAGGTTCTGGGACGAGACAGAAGACTGGGTGGCCAGAGCTGCCTACCACACTCACCTACTGGCGACACACCGGGGAGGCTTACCAGATCCCACACCAGCCGGGCATGAGCTTGTCGGGGTTCGAGGCCCGACTCTAGTATGTACCACACTTTACGCTATGCATGTTCAATTCATTTCAGTTATGCTTTATAGAACACAGATCCTCTCAATGTACTTGCAGGCACCTATAGAGTACACCGGGCAGGCCCTCGAGCTAGTGGCTTCCCTGACGGAGATGGTGCAGAGGAGCATGAACCTGTTCAGCCTCTACAAGATTCCGGTAATTTCCTTTAGTTCGCACTTCATGCCATTAAACTTTCTACTAATACATTAGCGTTTCAACTATAGTCCATTCCACGCTGCACTGATCTGATACATTGCACTCAAACACTGCATTCATACACTGTATTCGTTCACTGCATTCCAACACTGCATTCCAACACTGCATGCTGCACATCATTTTCATTCATTTTTTTTTTCATCTGGTATACACCGCAACTGATGTATTTGATAAACTGTCCTTTTCAGATCCCATCCACATTGGATGCTCTAGCGGGAGCTGCAGCAGGACCATCAGTACCTCCTCCGGCAGTAGGGAGAGAGAGACGAGAGGCCCTGGCTCACAGCCGAGGCAGAGCTAGGGACACCCGTGACGAGAGTGGCCCTTCAAAGCCCATTCCGGACGATGATGATGATGAGACGAGTGAGGACGAGGAGGCAGCGAGTCCACAGTCAGAGTCATCTGAGGATAGAGAGGACAATGCTAACTCAGATTCTGAGGGTGAAGATAATGCTCAGGCAGGTTCAGCAGCTAGCTCAGACACGGGGGCCTCTGACAGTGGCGCCGATGGAGATAGTTCTAAGTCCATGCCCAGGAAGAGGACGAAAAGGGCCTCTCGATCCTGAGGTAGTTGGCGCCAGTTCACATGTTCTTACTTAGTTTCTTTTTGCTTTTTTTTCTTTTTTTAGCTAGTAGTGTTAGCACACTGTACAGTTTTAGACAGTTTCATTTCTTAAAAACTTGTACCCTTTTGTAAAAAGAAACCATGATTGAAATGAAAATCAACTTTTTGAAAAAAAAAAGTGTTGTGTTTTACATTATGAGCATCGCATTGCACCACATTGCACAAAACAGGATTGAAAACTGAACATTGTACATTGTATTGGCAATTACTTAATCAGGTAATGAACCGACCGACACATAACAAACAGAGTAAAACAACTCAATAAACAACTAACGATAACAACTCGATAAACAATACAACAACTCGATAAGCAAAACAACATCAATACAATTCGATAAGCAACACAACAACTCGATAAACAAATCGAAACAACACAAAAGCAACTCAACAAGACTACTAAAACAGAACAACAAAATATGCCAAGAGCAGAACAAAACACAAGCTCTCAACATATAGAAATTGACCAGAGGACCAAACAGGAGGCCATCGGCTAGGAACAAAGGCTGTCGGCCACTAGTAGTGGTCGATTGGCTACAAAAGGTGGCCAGTCGGCCATCAACACTGGCCGGTCGGCTATCAATGCAGGGGACCTCCAGATTGCTGCCACCTGTCTTCCACTCAACACCTTATCTTCCACAAAAGTTAGGACTTCGTAGTTTCTTCATTCTAGCTCTGTTTTTGCCACAAATTGAGCCATTCTTCGCCGAAAAACTCTTAAATTGGATTGCAACTTTAGAAGGCTCGGAAAAAGTGAATTTTTGGGATTTCAGGATAAATGCACTATTCACGCTAAGTCATACCCCACTATGTTTTCCGTTCCTCCATGCCGCGGTTAGATGTTGGAACCCGGTTACACATGTTTTCAGCTTTGGAGGACAAGAGATATGTCTTACAATTGAAGAATTCCAAGTTCTTATGGAATCTCGGTGTAACGAGGAAATCTTGCCTCAGTCTCGTTTTGGTTACATCCAAGCTTTAGGAAGGATATGTGGGCTGAATTTACATGAGGCTCGCTCCTTGGTTCACAACGGGGAGCTGGATATCCCTATGTTGATTCATCGATTTTCTGACGCCGGTGACCACGGCGACCGTCTTTGGCAAGGTTTCGGCAACATGCCCTCTGCTTGTGTATGTTGGCTCATTTCCTACTTGCCCCCGGTTCCGGAGGGTCTAGCATTCGACTAATCGAAGTGGCCCGAGGCTTGAAAGAGGGCAAAAATTGCATTGGCTTGACATTAGCCGAGACTTTGACAAGCTTGGATGCTTTCCATCGGCGAGAGACAACCAAATTGGCAGGGAGTCCACTACTTTTGCAGGTAATGTTTCCCACCCTATCTCACATGTGTTTCTCACATCACTCGACACTCATGCTTTGTTTTTCTCTCAAAACCCTTTCTCACTTTTTCTCTCTGCATACACCTCTCTATTCTTTAATCTCTCTTATTTTTCATCCCTCCCCAGATATGGCTCATGGACAGGTTGAAAGTAGTGGACTCTTGCCTTGCATATTCAGCATGAGGCTATTCCTCTCACCAACGGCTAGTTAATTTCCCGAACGACGGGTGGTGGTGCCACTGGATGTGCAACAGGTCTGCTGTCAACATTGCTTAGCGTTACCCTTGGTTTGATCTGTCCAAGATGAGCTATAGCATGTCTCGACAACCGAGCATTCAGTTGATTGGCTTGACACACTGTGTCTTCTATTTTTCATTCCGGTTCAGGCGTCAGTTTGGACATGACCAGACTTGCCCATGAGAGAGGGGGTAAAGTACCCGGCTCCATTTCCAATATGAGGTTCACAACTAGCTCGATATCTTATTGTATGGAGGACAAGAGAACTTCTGGCTCCCGCTCCCAATTTCAGTTGTGCCCTTTTTGGCGAATGCATAGCTTGGCTTGAAGATGAGGTGCAAACCGAGCCTACCTTAGCATCTGAAGCTTCCACAAGCTCTGGGAGGGGACGCAGGAACACCGTACTCACCGATGCCCCAAGTTTATTGCTTTGATCTGTACTTTCAAGTTTTCTTTTTGAATGTAATAAAAGCAACTTTGATCTAAATTAAGAGTTAGAGAATTTTGTATTGAAATCAATGAAATTGAAGTTGTGGGCACTGAATTTTTTTCCTTTTGGTCCAAAAGTGGTCTAAGTTGTAAAAAGATTAATTTGAACAAAATCAACTTTTATTAAAACTTTCCAAAACCATTTTCGATAAGGATCATAACTGGATACACCTGGAGTCTATCCTCGAGATGTATAACCCCGAATCCCGTAAATGGAAAGTTGCCCCTTGTCTGAATAGCACTGCACTGTACTGTAACCCGCTCTCATAGTGAATATCACAACCGAATTCTTGGATACAGAGAAGACAAAGATGACCGGAACAATCTCATGGACACAATTGATTTGGAAGTGTTTATGGCTGGACTTCAGAATGAAATTGCCTATGTATCCCGAAGATGGGAATCAAGTCTTACGTGGTTTGGTTCGGGTTCACTCGGGTATTAACACTCTCCTTTTGCGCTTTAACTTTTACCAAGGCTGCCCTTTCTGAGTTTTTAACCTTGCGAGCTCAGTTTTTTCTTTTTTCTAATTTTTTGTACTCTAACTTTTGCCTAGGTCGCCCTTTCGGGTTTTCGGCCTAGCGAGCCACTCAAGGATAGTATTTCTTCAACTTGTCCATGTTGATTGGTATGGGAGAATTCGAGGCCATCTAGGTCCATAAGAATGACAGCTCCACCCGACCAAATTGACTTGATGATGTAAGGACCAGTCCAATTAGGTCTGAACTTGCCCTTAGGGTCATGGATGGGAGGTCGGTTGTTTTTGAGCACCAAATCCCCTTCTTTCAGATTCCTGGACTTAACTTTCTTGTTGAAAGCCTTTGCAATCCTGCTTTGATAGCCTTGGACATGATACAGTGCTTTCAGTCTCCTTTCGTTGAATAGCTTTAGTTTCTCAAACCTGCTCTATTGCCAATCTGCTTCTGCGATCTGGCACTCAGCCATAACTCGTAGCGACGGAACCTCAACTTCGATCAGCAGAACAGTTTCCATCCCATAAACCAGAGAATACGGAGTTGCCCCAGTAGGTGTTCGAATTGAAGTCCTATAGCCCCAGAGAGAAAATGGTAACTTGTCTGGCCAATCCCTGTAAGTTTCCACCATCTTCTGTAGAATGTGCTTGATGTTCTTGTTGGCGACCTCAATAGCTCTGTTGGTTTGCGGCCGGTATGTGGATGACTTATGAAAAGCCACGTTGTATTTTTCCAACAAGTCGATCACTTCTCCCTTGAAGTGGGAACCATTGTCTGAAATGATCTCATTCGGGACCCCATAACGACAAATGATATTATTCCTGATGAACTTGGCTACGTGCGACGCTTTCAGCACTGCATAGGATTGGGCCTCAACCCACTTTGTAAAGTAGTCTATTACCACCAGGATATACTCATGCCCATTCGAGCCCTTCGGCGTAACTGCCCTAACAACATCAATTCCCCAGACTGAAAATGGCCATGGTGAAGTCATGTTGTACAGCATTGATGGTGGGATGTTCATGCGATTTGCATGAATTTGGCATTTGTGGCATTGCCGAACAAAACCAATACAATCCTCTTCCATGGTTGACCAGTAATAACCTTGCTTGAGAATCTTCCGAGCTAGCATTACCCCATTCATGTGCGATCCGCACTCTCCCTCATGGATGGCCTCCATTAGGTGCTTCGACTCTTCTGCATCAACATACAGCTTGTGCATTCCCAGATAGCCCTTTTTATAAAATTTACCCCCGCAAATGATAAACTGAGTAGCCATTCGCCGTATCACCCTTTTATCTTTGGCATTTGCCCCTAGTGGATAAGCCTCCTTTTTCGAGAAGTTCCAGATATCATGATACCAGGGGTTTTGATCTTGTACTTCTTCTATTGCGGCGATCAACTCGTAAGTTGGCACATACCTCTATTCAATAATGATCGGACGCATCCGGACTCCCAAAGGGATGTCTATCATGGAAGATAGAGTTGATAAAGCGTCTGCGACCTGTTGTTCTCTCTTAACAGATGCGTGAAGGTTAGCTTCTCAAACTTGGGAATCAGAACATCCAGGGTTTGGTGGTAGATTTTCATTCATTCTTCCTTAACCTTCTAATCTCCTTTTGCTTGAGACACAACCAGGTTTGAGTCCCCGATGACGTCCAACCTTTTTGCCCCTAGTTCCAGGGCAGCTTCCAGTCCAGGGATACATGCCTCGTATTCTGCTTCGTTGTTAGATACTTTAAACCAGAGTTTGAAAGCTAAGGGTATGTGGGAATTGTCGGGTGCTATCAGCAACACCCTTATCCCATAACCGTATTGGTTAGACGCTCCATCAAAGTACATGGTCCAAATTTCTTCATCGACCTGCAGAATAGCCTCATCTAGGAACAAATACTCTACTACTTCGTCTCTCTCTACTGGGTGATCAGCTAGGAACTCAGCTACTGCTCTTTCCTTGACAGACTTGTGAGTCATATACTTCAAATCAAATTCAGAGAGAAAAAGCAACCAACGGGCTAGCCTACCCGTAAGCGCTGGTTTTTTGAAGAGATATTTGATGGGATCTAATCTCGAAACCAGAATTACGAAGTGAGCTAACAGGTAGTGCCTCAACTTCCTGGTAGCCCATACCAAGGCCAAGCAAGCCTTCTCCAGCGAGGTGTAACGAGTCTCATATTTCAGCATCTTCTTGCTTAGGTAATAGATGGCCTTCTCTAATTTATCCTCAGATTCCTATGCAAGCATGTAGCCCATTGTCGTGTTGGTTACTGACAAGTACAAAGTCAACGGCTTCCCTAGCTCTGGCAGTGACAGCACGGGTGGGTTCTGAAGGTACTGTTTGATCTGCTCAAAAGCAACCTGGCATCGGTCATCCCATCGGAATTTCTATCCTTTCTTCAAGGGGCCAAATAGTGGTTCACAAGTCAAGGTTAATTTTGCAATAAACCGTCTTATGAATTGCACTTTACCAAGAAAGCCTTGCACCTCCTTTTCAGTCATTGGTGGTGGCATTTCCAGGATGGCCTTGATTTTAGAAGGATCGACCTCAATGCCCCTCTGTGTGATCAAGAACCCCAGCATCTTCCCTGCTATGACACCAAAAGTGCATTTCTGTGGGTTCTGCCTCAACCGATATTCTCTGATCCGTTGGAAAATTTTCTTCAAGGTGGTGTAGTGGCCCTCTCTTTCCTTGGACTTGACAATCATGTCGTTCACGTACACCTCAACCTCTTTGCGGATCATATCATGCAAGATCGTGGTTGCAACCCGTTGATAAGTAGCCCCAGCATTTTTCAGACCGAACAGCATCACCCTGTAGCAGTAGGTTCCCCATGGCGTGGTGAAGACAGTCTTCTCTCTATCCTCGGATGCCATCAAGATCTGGTTATACCCAGAAAACCCATCCATGAAGGATAGCAACGCGTGGCTTGTGGTGAAGTCACCAATTCGTCGATGTGCGGTAGAGGAAAGTCGTCCTTCGGACTAGCTTTGTTCAGATCCCTAAAATCCAAACACACCTGAATTCTACCATCTTTCTTTGGCACGGGAACAATATTGGCCAACCAAGTAGGATACTCAAATACTAACAAAAATCGTACATCTATCTGCTTGGTGACCTCTTCCTTGATTTTCAAAGCCCAATCCGGGCGTATTCTCCAAAGCTTCTGTTTGACGGGTCGGGCCTCAGGGTCAAGAGGGATCCGGTGCTATACAATCTCAAGATCGATTCCAGGCATGTCTTTGTAGGACCACACAAAAACATCTTTGAAATCTTTTAATAAAGCGACTAAGCGCTGGCGTTCCTCTGAAAACAACGTGGACCCGATTTGGACTAGACGCAGATCCTTCTCAGTACCCACATTAATTGCAACGATCTTATCAACAAGGGGTTTTACAAGCCTCTCCTCTTCTCGATCAATCAAATGTTTCAAAACCAGAGGAATTCCTTCCTCGTCATTTTTATCAAAATTTTGAAAGTCATGATCAATGCAATATACAAGTGGCACAGAAAAGTACTCAGATACAGCAATGGTACCATTCTCATTCAAAGCTTCCAGCTCATCCAATTCTTCGGTTACAACCGACTCAAAAGAAAAGGAAAAAGATGACCTGGACAAAACAACGGCATCTGGGTTATCAACCCCAGGAATACTGGACTCTGACTCAGAAGAACTGGAATCTGATTCTGACTCGACAGACTCTGTGGAATCAGATTTCGGTTCACTACCTGATTCAGAACTGTTAGACAAAAAGTCCTTTTCAAACTGCCAAACGAGAGAGGGTGCGATAGATGCATCCAGAATACCACCGGAAGGGTCCACACCTGATTGATCTCCGATCATGGAAACGGTGAAGTCATCCTCCAAGCTCTCTGGTTTGATTTGAGGATCCGAAAAGAGACAAGCTAACACTGCTCCTATCTCAAGTTCATTGCCATTGGACTCATCCTCTGTACTCTGTTCAGCCTCAGCTGGTAGGTCAGTCTGTTCCTCTGTGGATTCATTCTCTTGCAGCTGTAGATCGAAGAAAATCTCAAAGCCGGGCAAACGCCGCTTCTCAGAGTTCAACCATGGCTCAGGAAAGCCGCAAAATGGGAAATTTTCCCCCTCCCGAACAAAGCGGCTGTTCAGGGTTCCTTGAATGGGTCTATGCACCAGCTCATAGTGCTTCCCACTTTGCTTAGCTTTGGCTCTTCCTGCCATTTCCTTTCCTTTTCTTACCCAGTCTTCTTTAGTAGGCGTGTAACCTAGACCAAAGATATGAGGGTTATGTGGCACTTCGGCCAATGTAGCAATGCCCTTTCGGCCGCTCCTTCCCAATCCCATTTCGGGTACATGCTGTAGCTTATTCATGAGGTAGACTGATTGAGCAGTAACGTATAACCCCTCATCAACAGCTAAAATATCTTGCACCATCCGGGCCTCAGCCAAGGTAAATCTAGACAGGAAAATATCCTTGTCACCATGTACAATCTCCAGTACTGGTGTAGTGACCTCGGGCGGGGGATGTATAAAAGAATTCCCAAAAACAGTGCCCACCCATTTTCCAAGAGAATACTTCAGCATCTGATGCAAGGTGGAAGAAACAACTTTTCCTTGGTGCAGCCATGGTCGCCCAAGTAGCAAGTTAAAGGTAATTGGAACATCTAGGACGTAAAACTCAATATCCGGTTGTGCCGGGCCAACCTATGTTCTGATCCGAATTGTCCTCATCACTTCTCGACTTGTAGTGTCATAAGCCCAAATCACCTGGGCCGTTGGTACAAAGTCTGCTGGCTTCAAGCCAATAGCATAGGCCATGCGCGACGGACACACATTAATCGCAGACCTAGTATCATCCAAGACAACCGGTATCCACTTCTCTTTACATTCAACAGAGATGTATAATGGTTTGTTATGCTCAGAGCCCTCAGGCGGCAATTCCTTATCTGTGAAGGTCAAAGTCGGTGAAGCGCCTCCTGGGAAAATCAGTCCCATTAATTACTCGGGAGTTGTCCCGATAGAGAGCTTAGCCTTATCCATTGCTGATAAGATGACTTGCCTGTGTACCCGTGAAGCCATGAGCAAACCCCAGATGGATATGTCCACTTGAATCTTCTTCAACTGCTTCAGTACAGCTTCTTCTTCTAGCAATTTCTCCTTCTGTTTTCTAGCCTCCTTATCTTTTCCAGATGTTTTTGGTTGGTCCAGGTGTGGGGGCTTAAAATACCGCCCGTTCCGAGTCATGTGATCGACTTCCTCAGAATACCATGTATCATCTGGCAAATTCTGTCCCCAATCTTCATCCGTATAGGCAAGATGCAAATTATCATCTTCCCACAACATTCCCCTGGCAATCAACAAGCAACTGTCCGATTCCGTTGTAAGCATTCCCGCATCCACATCACAGTCAGTCCCCGCAGGGCCTTTGGCCTTTCTAGCCTTCTGATCATTCTCATCACTTTCGTGTTCAAACCGCTTCAGTGCGGCCTCCTGCTCTATATCAGCTGTACTAACGCTACTCAATTCCTAAGCACAATTCTTAGTACTGGTGCTCTTCAACAACTTTCCCTTGTCATTGACCGTTCCGGCTGTTACAGCAGTCCCTGTTTCCAGATGTTAATTTAGTTGAGACCCCTCATCAACATCCAGTTCATCACTGAACCACCCTGTATTATCCGTTGAACCGTTCATATCAAACCAGTCAATCTGTACACTCCCCAGATCTTGTTCATCGAAGAACTGCAGGTTACTGATGTCCTCCTCAAGATTGGCTAAGTCATCTAGTCGCTGGCTTGGTCTGTCCTCCCGGACTACATTAACCTCCATTCCTGTAACGACCCCATCACGTATGCTGATTAGTACTTGAATAATTAAGAGAATTTGAAATTTAATTGCCGAGTATTATAATTTAATTTGAAATTTATGAGAATTGTGGGATCTGACTCGTATATGATTCTATTAAAGATTTATTTTGGAATTAGAAATTAAGGATCCAAACGGCTTAAGGAAGTGAAGTTAAGAAGTTGAATCAATTGAATCTTAATTATGGACCCATTTGGGAGTTTAATTAAATATTCGTTTCAGTTTAGTAAAATTTAGATTTGATTAATTGGGTCCGAATTGGAGTTAATTAAGTTATACGAATTCAGAATTAAGATCTTTATGAATTAAATTTATTTATGGGGTGTCCAATTGGAATACGTAAATTAATTGACGGAAATTGGGAGTCTGATCAGAAATTGAAGGCCTAAATGATTTAGGAAATCGAAATTGATGATGGCAACAAGTTTGATTTATTATTTGGAGCCTTTTGGGAGTTTGATTAAAAATCTAATTTAGACTGATAAATTTAAATATAATTAATTGGGCCCTAATGAAAGTCAAATTAGATTGTTTAAGTTATGAGAGATTTATGATTAGTTATGGTTAATTTAATTATATGTTAATCAAGACTTATTAAGAATATGTATTATTTAATTAAATCAATCTTAACCATAAATTAAATTATGGAAGGATAAAAAAAAAAATTATGAGTGTATATGAAGTGAGGGTGTGTTGAGAAACCCAAGTGTGTGTTCAAAGGAATCTGTTTGTGTGTGCATGTGAGAGTGTTGTGCTGGAAATCAAAAAGAGTGCACGTGTGCTGTGTTGATGACTAAGAAATGAAATCAAAAAGAAAAGGAGATGCATGTGTGCTGGGCTTAAGAAAAGAGAAGAACCGAGAGAGAGGGTGAGAGAGAGAAGTCCAACTTATCTGCTGAAAAAAAAAAAAAAAAAAAAAAAAAAAAAAAAAAAAAAAGCTTTGGAGAAATGGGTGTATGAGATCTAAATGAAGATAAAAGAGAGAACTCAAGGAATTAAAAAGAAATTCAGCTATGGAAGCTTAAAGGTAAGGTTTTTAATTTTGATTGTTGTAGAATCCTTGTATCACACTTGAAATTAAAGATGGAATTGGACTCAAAATCATGTAATTAATAGGAATTAGCAAGAAGATGAAGAAATTTTGAATTATGTTTTGAGATCATGGAAATATATTTGGAAATTAATTAGTTAGAGTTTGATTTCTATTATTCTTCACAATTGAAACACATCCTTGCATGCATGTTGGAATTTCAAGGTTTTAGATTTAATTCATGTGTAAAAGATTGATGAGTTTAAATTTGGGTTAGATATGAAGAAAATTAGTAAAATGATGAAGGAATTGAATTGGATTCAAAATTATGGAAGGAAATTGGGTTTTAAACATGAAATGGGTTGCATGCATGTGGGTGATTATGGTAAATAAATTAGAAATTAATTATTTTGGGTATGATTTTGTAGTCTTGCATAAGATTAAGCCTCATTGTTACATGCATGGGCAAACTAATATTCTAATTACAACATGCATCATGAATTTTGAAGAAATTGAGCCATTTAAGTTCATATTTTGAAGAGAAAAGGGAAATGTTTTATAAACATCAAGTTTATGGAAATTTAGAATTAATCCTAATGTTAGACAAAGTTTTGATTTATAATTAGATTTTAATCTATGCATGTAATTTGAGATTTTATTTAAATTAAACATATTTTGGGACATCCATGATTATGAATTAAGTTGAGGTTATAAATTAAGTTACGTTTAAGATTATGGAAATTAGTTGGAAAATTTATAAGAATATAAAATTAGTAATTTTGATGTCAATTTCATACATATGAATAATTTTCAAAGGAATTTATGACTTTAATTTCATGCTTTGAAGAAAAAAAAAAAGAAAGAGCTTGAAGTCAATTTTATGTAACTAAAAAGAAAATGAGAGATTGGAGCCATGTTCAATTTATGGAGATTAATTTAGGGGTTAATCACTTTGGGTTTGGAATTTGGCTTGATATGGAGAAAATGAATTAAAACTAAATTTGGACAATTGGAGCATGATTTTGAATGAATAATTTCTAATTGAAAGTGTTTACTAAATTATCTAATGGTTCTCCCTTTTTGTGTACCAAAAGTACATGTTTTGAGGCTTTGAATACCGAATTTGAACTTCAATCGCAATTTTGGAATTTCAAAATTTACGTTGTCCGCTCGAGCGAGGAAAGTCTCGCTCGAGCGTGAAAATCGAGCTCCTAGTAGTTTTTCAAATTTTGCAGTCCGCTCGAGCGACCAAAGTGGCGCTCGAGCGGAGACCCATTTTTAGCATGTTTTGGAAAATTACATTTAGTTCACATTTTTATTCTCATATCTTTCCAAGGCATTCTAGACATGATTTATGACTCATTAAAGAATAATAAGCTACTAATCAACATAGATTAGTTAGTTGTAGAATGAATCATTGATCTAGTGGTAATTGTTTAAGAAGCCAAGTAAAAGATCAATTTATTTGGAAAAGAAGGGCTTAGTAATGAATGAATATGTGAAATAAGAACCCGGTTTATTTGAATGAGAAAGAATAAGCGTAGTAGAACTTCGGACTATTTAGACGGAAAAAGACTAGAAAAGTCAAGTTTGATCAGGGGAGTAATATTATATTTCAATGTGTATATGCTATGTGCTTGTGTAGGTCACACGCCATTGTCTGCCCGATTTATCCGATATGTCCAGGCCATCTGATTTGCTTCTGCAGCCATCTGTGAGTAATAACTTAGTAAAGTTATGTTCAACCATAGTTATTTTCTGTGTGATAAAATAAGATATGTTTTCTGAAATAACATGTTCTGTACAATGAATGATTGTCCAATTTCTGTTATGTATTTGTGACATCCTTAGCATCATGTGAAATTTGTTCTCTGTACCCGGGTCCGGAGGTTCCTTCATGGAACTGACAAGCTATCTGTGCCCGGCTGGAGGTTCCTAATCGGAACTGACAAGTTCACAAGTTCCCAGTCTGGAGGTTCCTTTACGGAACTGACAAGTTATCCTCACTCGGCCGGAGGTTCCTCTATGGAACTGACAAGTATGGTCTAAGATGCTTTGTAATTAATCTGTTAGCGCTAATGGATGGACTATGTATGATCGAACAAGACTTATGATTTCTGTATATGATCTGGACAAATTACGAATTTGATACGAAACTGAATTATGATTTCTGAATATGTACGGACTCATTCATTAAAACCCTTTACTTTGTTATTATTCACTAGGCTTTGGCTCACTGTATTATTTATGTATGTAGGTGACCAGGCGCGTGACCAGGCTTAGAGGCATCCGCCTAAAATCTGTTTTGTTAGCCAACCTATGTGCCTCCCGTGGAGGTTCCGAATATGTCAAGTGATTATCACCTTGCGATTTAAAGTTTAAGTTTTGTTTTCTTGTTAGGTTAAACAAGTCTTGTGTATTTTGTGAATAGGGCTAAGTTCGTTTTTGTCTAATCTGTATATATATGATGACTTAAAGATAATGTGTATGTATGTATATAAAAAGTTTAAAATTTTTCTGTCTCATATAAGTCTGCACAGCTCAATGGATGTTGTATATTGTTATTTGCTTCTGCTAGCCCCTAATATTATGTTAATCTGTCTCAGAGGCCTTCGGTAATCCCATGATTACTGGCCGGTTACGATGCCAAACCCATAGGGGCGGGTTTGGGTCGTGACAGAGTGGTATCAGAGCACAAGTTAATATCTCACACACGTGTCCATTGAGCATTAGAACGTCTACAACGGATTTAAGTTTCATGCATCCAGTAGGTAAGTAAGAAGTTGTGCATTCAAGAATATGTATATACGTTTGTGTAATATGTTTAGGTTTTGAAACTAAGTATTATGAGCTATTGTGGAATTGTGATGATTATAAGGAAACTGGAATGTGTTGAATCAGTTTAGCAATGAGGCTGAAAGCTAAGAATTATGGTGACATCTCTGAAATTTCTACTATTATAAGGAAATCAAAATATTTGACTAGTACATTGGTGAGAATGAGTATGTTGATTTGTGGAAACATAGTATTGTGCAGAATTAGAATCTTTAACGAAAGTCATGGAAGCTATATGGGTTAAATGTTAAATTGGACTATGAGAATATTTGGAAATTGAGGAAATTGTTGATCAATGAAATATGTGGAACTATGGTAATTGAGGACGAGAAAAGTCATTTGATATGTAAGATAGTACATTTTGGTGGGAACCTATTATGTGGAATGTGAAACCGTAGAGTCTTATGCCTTTGTTGAATGACCTTGAAAGTCCGATTGGAATCACGTTTGGCCAGCGTTATTTCGAATCGGAAATTCTTGGTAAATTCCTTGGGAATGAATAGGTTACCCTACCAGTGTCCTTATATGCCTATATGTGTATGTCTACTTGTATATGATATGTGCTTTGTGTTATAACTTAAGTCAATTAAATTAACCCAAATGTTATCAATTATCTTCTTGTGTTTAACTCTTCCCTTTCGTCATTAGGAGTAGATGGTGAAAAAGTCTGATTGGAGTGGAAATTGAGTCTTTATTAGAGTGATTAGGTAAAAGAGAAGAAGTACTAGAGAACGTAGTGAGAGCTGTGAATCCCATTCCACATGCCAAGATCAAAAGGAGGAGTTAAGTGTGGAAGTGAAAAGTGAATCAGAAGAAAACTAAGAATTTTGTGGTAAGAAAGATGAGTAATTCTAAGCAAGTTATAAGAGAGGTAAGTTATCCTAGTATGCCAATATGTCACAAGATCTATCGGGACTGTGTCATCGAATTACTGGGAATGTGAAAAGTTGGGCATCAAATAAAAGACTATCCCAAACCTAAGAGAAAGCTCAAATAATTTAATTGGTTAAAGAGAGTACTTGAGTATAAGTAGGACTGTTTGAAATTAACAGTTTATGTGTGAGTGGTATTGTTTTTTATATATATATATATATAAAGCTATGTTATAATGCTTTGATAGAGCTTTACTTTGCTTTGTTTTGGAAAAGTATTTGATTGAATATGAATGATTATCCATTAGTTTCTGTATCAAGTATTAGCTTTGTTGTGATGACATTCTTGAAAGGTCCTTTCGTGCTAGGGGATGTTAAGCTTATGTAGCACCTTGTTGAGATATCTCTTTACCATCGACGGTTATGTATAGATGGTACCACCGACAGTCTTGTACGGGTGGGTTATGTTTTGCCACCGACGGTTTTCCGGAAGGGCTGTCTAACTGATTTCGGGTCGGCCACCGACGGTCATGAATGGGTGTGCTTCGATTCCGGGATAGTTATTTCTTTGTTTTGTCAGGAATGTCATCGCATGTTTTGTTACAAGCTATGTCATGTATTGTTTTGATATAGATGGAACCTATTTGTCGGACCATTTCGAACTCAACCTGAAATTGCCAAAAATGATTAAAACATCGCTTAGACTTTACCAATTGATGAATATGGGAAAATAATTAGGATTTCTGTTTAGTCTAACAAAGCTATATGTTTTTGGGACCTTGTTCGAATAGAAAGAAAATTGTACTCCACATTAGGAGACTGAAACTTATGAGAGTTAGAAAGGAAAGACCCAATTTACAAAAATCGTATCGCTATTGAATCTTCCAACGTTGAAAGAAACATTTATAATTATCTTAAGCTACAAAGTCAAAATATAGACTTCTAGAAAGGAAAACACAATAATTCCCCATTGGAATAGTGATTAGAAATGAATGATATTATGATCTTATAGGCATAATTAAATCTAGATTTTGAATCCGACATGAGATAGCTTAACCTATTGCAAATAAATTCAATTCTAGTGTCAAACAGAAGGAGGAAAGCGTAATGAGAAATAGGGAAATAAATTTCCTTAGAATGACAAGAGCATATTTCTTAAGGAACCTTTGGGAACATAAGAATTTTGATTGGCTAATTATAATGATTTGAAGAAAATTAAAAGTGTAGCCCTAAACTACCACGTGACAATTGATCAAACTTGGTGAACATGTCTATATGGGTCTACGAATTGGAATTTACATAAAGACAATGTAATTTGAATTTTGTATATAAGTGTAATCTTAAGTAACTAAGGAAACTAATGACCGCGTAAAACATGGACCTTTTGTGAAATCAAATCACCACTTTGAAATGATAGTGTGAGTTAAATTGACAAAACGGTAATTTTAATTTCACAAAAGTACGTAAAGTTTTGCTCTGACCTGTATGACTGCCTGCTACTATATGAGAGCAAGCCAACATCTGTTATTCAATAGGCTCAATGAGTTCCTGTGAAATATGCTTCTGTTATGACTCTAATATGCTTCTGTTTGAAATCCAATGTGCTCCTCTATTTTGAAATTACCATTATAATTGGTACCCAAGATGTTTGTTTGAAACTAAGACCATTAATATGTGATTACGTTTCCATATAATTTGGAAATTTCTGTTATAGATTAACATGTGGAACCTTATTTTGGGAAGTTACGTTATGTGCATAACTTAAGAACCTTGACCATAGTCAACGAAAGTTAAATGTTTGTTCTTTTGGGGTAGGATGAATTACAAATTGCATAACAATAATGTCAGGATTATATTTTTGTTAATAGGACTGAAGGATCGAGAAATTGTGTTTGTTATTAGTAATGCGTTGACTATTAAATTTAATTTGAAGAATCTAACATGTCAATAGCAAAATATTTTGATCTGTTTGAAAAACATTCCTTAAAATAAAATCTCCTCCTATTGGAAGTATCTGAATTATAGATTGAGGAACTAAGGTATATAAGTTATGTGATTGATGGCAATAGAAACGATAATGAATCGCCAATTTGGGTTGTTAACCATTAAGTGATTGGGAATAAGTTTGATTTATGAAGAGAAAGTCCAATGAAAAAGGAAGTTACGTAGGAAATGAATGAACGAGGCTAAGTATGTAACTGATTTTTGGTATAAGTATCTTAAGTTTGGAGGACCAAACTTCCTAAGGGGGGAAGGCTATAACGACCCCATCACGTATGCTGATTAGTACTTGAATAATTAAGAGGATTTGAAATTTAATTACCGAGTATTATAATTTAATTTGGAATTTATGAGAATTGTGGGATCTGACTCGTATATGATTCTATTAAAGATTTATTCTGGAATTAGAAATTAAGGATCCAAATGGCTTAAGGAAGTGAAGTTAAGAAGTTGAATCAATTGAATCTTAATTATGGACCCATTTGGGAGTTTAATTAAATATTCGTTTCAGTTTAGTAAAATTTAGATTTGATTAATTGGGTCTGAATTGGAGTTAATTAAGTTATACGAATTCAAAATTAAGATCTTTATGAATTAAATTTATTTATGGGGTGTCCAATTGGAATACGTAAATTAATTGACGGAAATTGGGAGTCTGATCAGAAATTGAAGGCCTAAATGATTTAGGAAATCGAAATTGATGATGGCAACAAGTTTGATTTATTATTTGGAGCCTTTTGGGAGTTTGATTAAAAATCTAATTCAGACTGATAAATTTAAATATAATTAATTGGGCCATAATGGAAGTCAAATTAGATTGTTTAAGTTATGAGAGATTTATGATTAGTTATGGTTAATTTAATTATATGTTAATCAAGACTTATTAAGAATATGTATTATTTAATTAAATCAATCTTAACCATAAATTAAATTATGGAAGGATAAAAAAAAAAATTATGAGTGTATATGTAGTGAGGGTGTGCTGAGAAACCCAAGTGTGTGTTCAAAGGAATCTGTTTGTGTGTGCATGTGAGAGTGTTGTGCTGGAAATCAAAAAGAGTGCACGTGTGCTGTGTTGATGACTAAGAAATGAAATCAAAAAGAAAAGGAGATGCATGTGTGCTGGGCTTAAGAAAAGAGAAGAACCGAGAGAGAGGGTGAGAGAGAGAAGTCCAACTTATCTGCTGAAAAAAAAAAAAAAAAAAAAAAAAAAAAAAAAAAAAAAAAAAGCTTTGGAGAAATGGGTGTATGAGATCTAAATGAAGATAAAAGAGAGAACTCAAGGAATTAAAAAGAAATTCAGCTATGGAAGCTTAAAGGTAAGGTTTTTAATTTTGATTGTTGTAGAATCCTTGTATCACACTTGAAATTAAAGATGGAATTGGACTCAAAATCATGTAATTAATAGGAATTAGCAAGAAGATGAAGAAATTTTGAATTATGTTTTGAGATCATGGAAATATATTTGGAAATTAATTAGTTAGAGTTTGATTTCTATTATTCTTCACAATTGAAACACATCCTTGCATGCATGTTGGAATTTCAAGGTTTTAGATTTAATTCATGTGTAAAAGATTGATGAGTTTAAATTTGGGTTAGATATGAAGAAAATTAGTAAAATGATGAAGGAATTGAATTGGATTCAAAATTATGGAAGGAAATTGGGTTTTAAACATGAAATGGGTTGCATGCATGTGGGTGATTATGGTAAATAAATTAGAAATTAATTATTTTGGGTATGATTTTGTAGTCTTGCATAAGATTAAGCCTCATTGTTACATGCATGGGCAAACTAATATTCTAATTACAACATGCATCATGAATTTTGAAGAAATTGAGCCATTTAAGTTCATATTTTGAAGAGAAAAGGGAAATGTTTTATAAACATCAAGTTTATGGAAATTTAGAATTAATCCTAATGTTAGACAAAGTTTTGATTTATAATTAGATTTTAATCTATGCATGTAATTTGAGATTTTATTTAAATTAAACATATTTTGGGACATCCATGATTATGAATTAAGTTGAGGTTATAAATTAAGTTACGTTTAAGATTATGGAAATTAGTTGGAAAATTTATAAGAATATAAAATTAGTAATTTTGATGTCAATTTCATACATATGAATAATTTTCAAAGGAATTTATAACTTTAATTTCATGCTTTGAAGAAAAAAAAAAGAAAGAGCTTGAAGTCAATTTTATGTAACTAAAAAGAAAATGAGAGATTGGAGCCATGTTCAATTTATGGAGATTAATTTAGGGGTTAATCACTTTGGGTTTGGAATTTGGCTTGATATGGAGAAAATGAATTAAAACTAAATTTGGACAATTAGAGCATGATTTTGAATGAATAATTTCTAATTGAAAGTGTTTACTAAATTATCTAATGGTTCTCCCTTTTTGTGTACCAAAAGTACATGTTTTGAGGCTTTGAATACCGAATTTGAACTTCAATCGCAATTTTGGAATTTCAAAATTTACGTTGTCTGCTCGAGCGAGGAAAGTCTCGCTCAAGCGTGAAAATCGAGCTCCCAGTAGTTTTTCAAATTTTGCAGTCCGCTCGAGCGACCAAAGTGGCGCTCGAGCGGAGACCCATTTTCAGCATATTTTGGAAAATTGCATTTAGTTCACATTTTTATTCTCATCTCTTTCCAAGGCATTCTAGACATGATTTATGACTCATTAAAGACTAATAAGCTACCAATCAAAATAGATTAGTTAGTTGTACAATGAATCATTGATCTAGTGGTAATTGTTTAAGAAGCCAAGTAAAAGATCAATTTATTTAGAAAAGAAGGGCTTAGTAATGAATGAATATGTGAAATAAGAACCCGGTTTATTTGAATGAGAAAGAATAAGCGTAGTAGAACTTCGGACTATTTAGACGAAAAAAGACTAGAAAAGTCAAGTTTGATCAGGGGGGTAATATTATATTTCAATGTGTATATGCTATGTGCTTGTGTAGGTCACACGCCATTGTCTACCCGATTTATCCAATATGTCCAGTCCATATGATTTGCTTCTGCAGCCATCTGTGAGTAATAACTTAGTAAAGTTATGTTCAACCATAGTTATTTTCTGTGTGATAAAATAAGATATGTTTTCTGAAATAACATGTTCTGTACAATGAATGATTGTCCAATTTCCGTTATGTATTCGTGACATCCTTAGCATCATGTGAAATCTGTTCTCTGTACCCGGGTCTGGAGGTTCCTTTATGGAGCTGACAAGCTATCTGTGCCTGGCTGGAGGTTCCTAATCGGAACTGACAAGTTCACAAGTTTCCAGTCCGGAGGTTCCTTTACGGAACTGACAAGTTATCCTCACTCGGCCGGAGGTTCCTCTATGGAACTGACAAGTATGGTCTAAGATACTTTGTAATTAATCTGTTAGCGCTAACGGATGGACTATGTATGATCGAACAAGACTTATGATTTCTGTATATGATCTGGACAAATTACGAATTTGATACGAAACTGAATTATGATTTCTGAATATGTACGGACTCATTCATTAAAACCCTTTACTTTGTTATTATTCACTAGGTTTTGGCTCACTGTATTATTTATGTATGTAGGTGACCAAGCGCGTGACCAGGCTTAGAGGCATCCGCCTAAAATCTGTTTTGTCAGCCAACCTATGTGCCCCCATAGAGGTTCCGAATATGTCAAGTGATTATCGCCTTGCGATTTAAAGTTTAAGTTTTGTTTTCTTGTTGGGTTAAACAAGTCTTGTGTATTTTGTGAATAGGGCTAAGTCCCTTTTTGTCTAATCTGTATATATATGATGACTTAAAGATAATGTGTATGTATGTATATAAAAAGTTTAAAATTTTTCTGTCTCATATAAGTCTGCATAGCTCAATGGACGTTGTATATTGTTATTTGCTTCCGCTAGCCCCTAATATTATGTTAATCTGTCTCAGAGGCCTTCGGTAATCCCAGGATTACTGGCCGGTTACGATGCCAAACCCATAGGGGTGGGTTTGGGTCGTGACAATTCCAGTCGGCAATTCCACCCCTGGTGTAGACACCCCATTTTTGACCGTCCTCAAGACTTGGACGTCACCGTTTGAACACTCGGTGATTATCCATGTTTGTGTTCGTTTGGAGTTCCCGGAGTTCTCGGCTACGCGCCCTGCCTCAGGATCTCCGAACTCGACCGTTTTGTGTCTGGTTTTGCACCAAACACTTGTGTTTTGCCTTGGAGGGGCAGGGAATGGCTTGTGAGGCATCCCCACACACCACTGGCAGTGGATAGAGGCCACCGGCTGGTTTTTGTTGTCACCGGCAATGTATGTTGCCGGTCGGCACTCTTTGTTGCCGGTCGGCATTCAATTTTGTCAAAATGACATTTTTGGCCGGCCGACTACTGTTCAGCTGCTTTTGGAGATATTTTGAAACAGCTGGATGACATTTGCTTCCCCTCCATACACGTGTATGGAGGGATGCCCCTCTTGTTTGCTTACTTGCTAAGCATTACAAGATTGCCTCCTCTATAAGAGGAGGCCTTCTCTCCCTTGTTCTAGGGTTAGAAAAATAAAAGAGGAGAGTGAGAGGAGCTCTGGTTTCAGCTTTAGAACATATATCTATCCTATATCTATACCTTCCCCTCTTTTTACTCTTGTGTGTGTTTTAGTCCATACTATTGCACACAAGCACCTAGTGTTTCACCTCCCCTTGGCTACTGATGTTCTAAGGGCTTATTCTTGCTGTTCTTGGCTGGATTGAAGCTTAAGGAGGTAACAAGACCACCATTGTTGAAGAAAGGCTTCAAGGGTAAGAAACTAGTCCTTTTTACCCCATTTTTGCATCTTATTTCTACCTATCTTAGAGCTGTTTTTGTGTTTAGTGTATAACATAGAAAAGTTCTGTTTTTAGGCCCTCTTGATTGTTTGTTAAGAGTGTTTTGTGGTTTGGGTGTGTTTGACCACCCTTAGGCCTTGAAAGGCCCCATTTTTGTGCTATTTTGTGCAAGTTTCGAGACTTTGGTGTTTGGGCCTCTTCACTACTGAAATCTTGAGGGATTTCAGTGGTGGAGATGGTGCCTTGAAGTCTCCAAAAGGGGAGGGCCACCCCCTCTCCTTGTTGTCCTTGAAAGGGACCATTTTTGGCCTCTTGAGGGAGCCTATGTTAGAGTGTGTGTTGATCATGTCTAGGCTGCATTTCATGCTTATTATGCCATAATATAATCATGTTGTGTGTTGGTTTTGGTACACCATGCATGCTTAACATACCTACCATGTAATACCTTGTAATTGCCTTAATATGCCTTAGGTTGTTAGCCTTTGTTCGAGCATGTTTTAGGCTTAGCCTTGTGAATGTTTTGTGTTTATTTTGCCATGCATTAGGTCTGTCCATAGTTGTTTGGATCGATTTTGGCATGCTTAGTATAGCTCCTTTGCATTTGTGGCTTGTCGGGCTTGTATGCCTCAAGCATGTGAATGTGTAGCATGTGTTGATTGCATCATTTTGGTGGTTTGGAACCATCTAACATGTAATTTCAGTCCCTTTGGCATGCTCATATGCTTGCCTTAGTTGCCTCTTTGTTGCTTTGAGAGCATGTGTTGTATGCCCTATGTTTTGACCATTGTGCATGCCTTTGAATTTGAGCCACTTAGATGCCATCTAAGTAGTCCTTTGGCCTTGTTTTAACATGCTAAAAATCTGTTTTTAGTTGTTTAATGCATGCCATGTTTGTTGTGCTAAATGTGCTTCAAAGCTTCATTACCTTGCCTCAAGTATTTGGGCCATTTGCATGCTAATGTTAGCTTCATGTGAGTTGGTTTGGCACCACATTCTAGCATGATTTTCAGAGTTAATGTTGCATGCTAATTGTCCATGATAGCCTCTTTTAAATGTGTTTTAAAGTCGCTAGTTTAATGCTTAAAGCTTGGACCATCATATGTGCACATGTGCGTGTGTGTTTAGCCTCCATTTTTGAGCACTTTGGCTACTGATTTTGGGCCTATTTGGAGTTGCCTAAGTCATGTTTAAGTCCCTCTTTTATTTGGTTTGCATGCTTGCCTTGCATGCATGCTTGTATGTTTGTATAAGTGCCTTGCATTGTCCATATTGCATGCTAGCCAACATGTCTAGGATTGCATTGCATTGTGCATGCTTGGCCTCTTGAAGTGAGTATGATAGAGGTTTGGCTTCCTTGTGCGATTATATGGTTTGCATGCATTTGAAATTGAAAGTGTACACTTGATTCTTTGGGCCATCATGCATGGAAATGCGTGATTGGTGGCCCGAGAATCGAGGCAAATCCTCCCTTGAGTCATTAACATGATAAGGAGTGTGATTGGTGCATACATAGCTTGAATAGCATTGCCACGCAAGTTTTGCCCTCTGCTGCTGTGAGTTGCAGGTTCTGCAGGTATTTTCTGTCGACCGGCAACATTTTCTGCCGGCCGGCAGTAAATCAACAGCCGATGGATGAATTTTGTGCCGGTGACCACAATTCAGTGCCGGTGGTCATTCTACTTAGCCGGTGGGATCCCCCAGTATCCTGAGAGGCATTCCTAAGACTTTGGCAGTCTTCAGAGGAGAAAAGCAGGGAAAACAGAGGCAGCTTGCGCATAGCAGTGCAATTCCGAGCAAGACCGAGCATGCATTGCATTGGGCTCTCTTCCCGAGGAGATTTACTATTTTCTTCTAGCTTAGTTAATTTGTTAACTAATTAGGCAATTTGTAATATTTAATTAGCTTGCGTAGTTAATTAATTTGTATTATTCTTTTGGTCCCTCCGAGCGAGGGCAAATCTGTAATAAGTGTGGGTGAGTGGTGTGCATGTCTTCCAACCTCCACTTCTTTCTCCCTTTTATTTACCTGCTTATGATGGTAGATTAGGGCACGTTTATTTTAGCATACCTTATGCAATGCATGCGTGCATCCATACATTTGTCTTACATGCACCGGGCTCGGTACATTATACAAACTGCATTGTATCTTCAAATCTAACTTGAATACGTGCAACGAATGATTGCATTTCACATGCCATTTTAGGGTTAGCCGAGCCTATCCTAAACTGCATCTCTGTATGTGATGCATTAGTCACTCTAACATGAACTAGGACATGCATGCTTGCTAACTAGTTTATTGTTTTGGCACGGAGTACGATGTAAGTATTTATGCTTTAGCATATCGCATGCGTGTGAATGTTAACATGACAGCATAATTACCATGTGGCTAAGTGCTTATATGAGATAAACTGTTTGAATGCCTGTGGGTGGAGGTTGGATTGCTTGAGTTGGAAAAACTCGTTGAAATCCGTGTTTTAGCCTACTTGCGAGTAGTAAATTCCAAAGCACTTTTCAAAACAAACGGATACGCATTGCTTATTTCCAAATTAGGCAATCTAGTCTATACTTGTTTGCTGTGCGCATGACATAGTAATTCTAGGCTAATAATTGGAACAAGAGCACATAACGTTTTCAAAATCGGATATTATGGTTAGTAGAGGCCGGTCTTCGGACCGGGCGAAAGGGGGTGCTCATAGCTGACCTTCCCCGATCGTACCCAAGCTCCCGAGCCAAGACAACTTTGGTGATGACGGACACGTGGCCTTCCGCACCGAGTCAGGGTTTCCTAAGTTTCCCATTTTAAAAATATTTAGGTGGCGACTCTGTATCTGGCAAAGCAGTCCATGTTTGGCACTTCTTTTCAAAATCTATTTTTTTCTCAAAACGATTTTCCAGAGTTGGACTCTTTGGTTCAGATTACGAACCGCAACAAACAAAAAAGGGGAGTCCGAACTGTAGCATCGAAGTCCCTCGCGGGCGCTGTTACACCTGATCTGGCCTGACTGGTTGGCACAATGTAGTGGCATGAATTGTATTCCTATTCAGTTAAGCTCATAGAGTCCTCAGGCAGGCCTTCTTCTACCACAGCTACCATTACAAGTTCGAGTTGGGATATAGATGCACTCATCGACTTAGGTAGGTGGGAAGGGGTGATGTATATACTGGGGTCGTAAGAGACGACCAGTGTTTAGATAAGGTTTATTTGCCGGGGTGGTAGGGGTTTGGTTATGTGGTGGGAGGGGATTTATAGTGACGTTAGGCTTTTGAGGAGGCGCTATCACTTTGTTGTCAATGAGATCCTGAATCTCATGATGCAATCTGAAGCATAGGTCGGTGTCATGACCATGTTGTTGGTGGAAGGCGCAGTACTTGGCCGGGTTGTGTGTAGGAGGGAGGGGATTAGGCAATGGGCGCGACTCTAGGGGCTTCAGATACCTTTTTTTAATCAGGACCCTCAAGGCTACAGATAGAGACATGTAGATTGGGGTGAAGACCCTTTGGCCTCGGGGTTGGTGCTTTGCAGGTTGTGAGGTGGTTTCGGATGTACCGGCAAAGGGGGCGGCAGTTTTTGGTATGGTGGTGACCATACCAACACATCAGAGGTCCTTGCAGCCGCATTACTACTTGTAGCCGCATTGGAACTGCGCGTAAAAGTCCTCTTGGGCTGCTCTTTTTCATGGTCTATCAGACCCTGTTTCATTGCATCCTCTATCTGCACCCCTATTTCATGGAGGTCAGCATATGTAGGCAGAGGTAAGACTATCATCTTCTGTAGTAGCCTCGGCTACAGATTACGGACGACCATTCTGATCTGGTCCTTTTCAGTTGGCCGGATGGTCATCATAGAGGCCTTTGGTCCTCCACCGAGTGATGAAATCGGAGAAGCCTTCCTTCGTGCTCTTGGTGAATTGCTTCGAGATCACAAGTTGTGACCTCGATTTGAGTGTTATAGGAGTATTGAGCAATAAAGGCCTTAGCCATCTCTTCCAGCTCCTCTTTACAGAATCTTCAAGTTTAGCATACCAAATAGCCGCGTATACCCGACAAGGTCTGGCCGAAGAAGGATAACTTCTGCAGTCTAGATAGGCCCATCGGTCGCTGAATATCTAAAAATAGTCGCAAGTGGACCATAGGATCACCCGAGCCATCAAAGCGGTCTATATGCGGCATTTTAAACCTATCCGGTAAGGTTACCGCTGCATCGGTATAGCCATCCTCTATATCTGGGATCGAATTAACACCCTAAGCTCTTTTGAAGAGCTTCTCAAGCTTGCTCACTTTCAGTGTGGTAGGGTCAGACCTCAAACTCAAAC
>CM069905.1:4064130-4146783 GCA_036172215.1 Camellia granthamiana | reverse complement strand
GCATTTTTTAAGTGGATTTAGTAGGCAGGTCCTATAGTTGCTCCTATCCTTATTTTTGGTATCCAAGGTAATGGTATACTTTTCTGTAGGACCCTACTAACATTGGTGAAAGCATGAAGCACACTTAAGCAAAAATGCCTCCTGGAACCTATGCACAAAGGCCAAGCGTGCACCTTACTGAAGTAAAGTAAAGAGCATATTTTTCAAACATAATGTACAGTCACAAAGGATTCATAGAATATAACAGAGATATGTTCTAAGAAATCAAATACCAATACATTTATCCTTTTAACTAAAATGGCTAGTCTTACGCAACTCTACAAAGGTTGAGCAAACTTTACATAGATACATTCAATTTATTAAAATTAAAAAAAAAAAAGGCCCAATTAGTACACATTAATGTGTGTCTGGGAGGGGAAAGATTAGATACACACCTAACCTTTGACATAGTGCACAAAGTGGTTGCCCTGTGACTTGAACCCATAACCTCAAGGTTATTCGGTCAAGATTTAACTACTGAACCAATGGTCACCCCCTATCCAATTTATTAAAATTCTATGATTAAATTAGAAAACATTTATAGTGACCAAATAATCATATACTATTTAAACATAGCTTTCACATAATTTCTCTTGTTCTTTACAAAATATTCACAACCATGATATTTGATAGCCATAATCAAAATGAAGTATACAGTTAAATCAAAATATACCAAAAAGGCAAACACCAAAAAGCAGTCAAATGGTAAGTAGTGGCTTTTGTCTGATGTAAGCAATGCAATGCAATCCTAGAGTGTATTATCAACAGGTTTGCTTCATTACTACTATGATATAAATGTTAAAAACTAATAAATTATATTTTTATAAAGAAATAAAAAAGCTTGTTTTTGTAAATGCATATCACTTTAACTACTAAAAGAACTTGTGTTGTTCCGCTTTGCGCTTTAAGCACACTTTTACCAACATTGGACTGTACTCGAGAAATTTGCGAGAAATCAACTACAGTATTGCAATAGCCACAACCACTGCTGAGGCTGCTGCTATGGCTGCCTGCTTTTGCCTTCATCACACCATTACAACCACCACCACTACAGCCTCTTTGTTTGTTCTGTCATTGGTTTTTGCCTAGGGCATCTATTTCGTACATTTCGTACATCACAGCTATTCAAATAATAGATATACAAAAATAAATAAATAAATAAAGTATACTACAAAATCAAATGGTTGCATTGGTCACAGCCAATTAACATGAAATTAGTAGTTGAGATATTTATCCCAAATGAACGATGAAGGCAGCAATAAAGGTAAAATTATCATCAATAATGAGTTGATGGCCGTGACAGAAGGCAGCAATTTTCCCAGATTACTGCCTTCCAAAAAATGTCATCAGAAACATGGGCATGTACTGTAATTTATTTGTATTTCTATCACAATAAATAATTAAAACCTCAACAGTCTTCACACTAACCTTCTTCCCACAAAAAATATTACACCAAAACAAGTCAATAAATTCCCATCAGAACACTTGAATAGAATACTTATGCATTGACCAAATGATCTGCAATTTGGCCAATGTGTAGAAATTAAGAGGGAAAATCTTCACCCCACCTTACCAATTAAAAACAAAAGAAACAGAACTTGACAGGAGATGCTGAAATCATGAAACCTACATGCCAGAAAATTTACTTAAAAGTCACCAAAATATAGAAAGAATGACCAAATTGTCGCCTATCTTATAAGGACCAAGAAAAGAGCCAAACCTGAAGAACAATAGGCAACTGCTCAGGAGGTTTCTTATGTTCGGATCCATGATCAAGCCACACCTCAAAAGCTGTTAACTGTTCTGTGAAAAAAGGGCTTGGCTGCAACAAAACAAACATAGTATTACTTTACAACGGTGACTCATCAAAAAGAATAGAAAGAACAAAGCTACATATCTCTAGATGCACTAGGTGATTGTGTCAACCTCAAGACTTCATATGGAAAACCTAGGGGCAATAAATAAAAGAAAATTTTAAGGAAAGACACCTGAAAATCAGCATCAGGATCCTCAACCAAAGCTGGAAGTTGAGAAAGGCAGATTTCAGCAGCCATGTCCCAGGCATCCCTACGTTGCACGGTGTAACAGAATGAGAACATAATAAATGAACACCAAACAGAAAAACATCAAGTGTATAAACACTATCTACCACATATGATGCTGATGGGTGGGCGGCAACATAGGATATGAAATTGGGGAGCAATTTGCAGATCGCATTATTCTCTCAGCAAGTAAAAAATTCCGAAACAGACTAGCAACCAACAGATCTTGTCTGAACAATCTCTGAAAAAGATCTGCAGGATGCAAAATTAAGCAGTTACTAAAGTACCAGCTTAAAGATAAATAACCAAAAAGCTCAATCACAACAACTACACCGTGAATTACAAAACCAAAATGGCTATTTTGTTACCATGTGGGAGAACATTCCAGGCAATTGTGTCAGTCACTGCTGTAAAAATCCAGTTTAGTTCCCCTAGAAGTGTTTTCCGGTCATTTTGACGGCCAGGAATCCTATCTATAAGTGAACAATTGAGAGATTCACGAAGTAATGAACGAGTACAAAACCTGTGGCACACAACATGATAACCAAACAATTAGTTTTCCCAATTCATACATACATAACTACCACAAAGAAGAAGATACACAAACCATGTCAGTCATAGCAGCCAACCACCAGAACCACTCAAGATATCAAATAGGAACATTACCAACAAAACAAAGGAGTAGTTCAAAGAAGAGAACAAACTCCGACTAAATCAAACTATGTAAATAACATAAACTGAGCTAGCCAAAACTGATAACCCAGCAAACATGCAAAATTAATTTGCAAGGAACAAAGCACAACATATCAATTTATCAACAGTCAAACAAAAACAGTTTCCCTTCAAATGATAAGCCAAAAGCAATAAAAATAAGTTCTGAACACCAGTGTGAACAGCCGGACATCAAATATTGATAGGAACACATCCCAGCTCAGTTAGTAATTGTTAAAACAAAGTCCTACAATATCAAAACCAAAATAAACAAAAAGTGAAGACTGTCAACATGAGTAAACTTACAGTATAAGCACCCAAATCATATGAAAATCAACCCCTCAACTCCAGGAAACTATGCAAATCTGCTTATCCGCACCAACAATGCAAGGAGTGCATTACTTCTGTCATAGAGTATAAATTTGTATTTTCCTAATGGGGGAAGATTGTTAATCTAGCATCTTTCTTTTTGACCAACAGATGAACTGTGAATGCATACGGTGGTAACCATAGCAAATAAATGTAATATTTTAAAGTAAATATATGAACACTCTAGTGGGCAAAAAAGTTAATTCATCTTTCCCCTTAACATAGACATAAGACATGGTTTAAATCCTTTAATTTTGCAAAGAAAGACACCTCTGATGTAAACACTGTATGAACTAGCTTAGAAGTAAAATATTCTGAAAGAAGGAGAATGCATGCCATGGAGTAGGAGCAACCTGCCTATTACCAAAAGGCAGCCTTAACAATCACGTCTCAGGTGGTAATACAGCTTTAGATTCTATTGTCTCCACCAAAAAAAATTCATCGGTACAAATAAAATCATTCCAGAAAGAAATGATTAAAAAAAGAAGGGAAATCATTACAGATGAACTATATAAAAATTTATTAAAATAGTATATATCTTACAAGGAATAACTTTGAAGTCTCTAAAGTGAGAAGAATATTGTGAGCCTATTAGTAAAGCAAATTCAATGAAGCTAGTAATCTCCAAAATAAAATAAATTTCAGTCTAATTAACGGAGCTGCATAGAAAGGGCAAAATAAGCATCAATAACTGACATGGGTATGTCACATGATAATCCCATTCTATCCCACCTCAAATATAACAATATTAAATGCAAATGTGGAAAATAAAATGTGGGTGCGTCCACCCGAGACTCCCAAACAACAAAGTACTAGCTTCAACATACATTCGCAGAAAGTCCATTCTACAGTAGAAAATAATCAAATGCCAAAAGTCTCCAAAAGAAGAACTTGCCTTAAACCAACACACCATCCTTCAAGAATTTTATTATTTAAGATGGCGTGTTGGCTTCAAAGGTTCTGTTAGTTATCTCAGGTTATACAAAACAAAAATATAGCTGCATTACTGGAAACAAGTGTGATCATCCTCCAAAATAGACAATCACAGATTCATTTATTCCCTAGTATGACAATTTTCATAAAGTATGCTGGCAATAGCCACGATTATCATTTATGCTAATAGCAGAAAAAACATAAACTTACAGTGACACAGGAGCTCATTCAACAACAGCATAACAGTGATATAAGCCCTTTCCTTAATTCTACCTTCAAACCAATTAATGAGAGTCTAAACTATGTCGTACACTCAGCTCAAAACATACTCAGGATCATATGACAAAAGGGTGTTAACAAACATGAAGATGCTTGGACCTAAAAGATGCATTACCAAAGACAAGAAAGAAACATAGGGGCTCAAAGCTAGCAGTCTGGCCAGCACTAAAAGAGTTTGCAAAAGAAAATAGAATTAAAGCTGGTAATGAAAATGAAATAAATGAATAAAATGTCTCGCCATCTCAATGCCATCTTGATGGGAGTGGTGAGGCATGACGTAAACACATCAGCAGGAAATTCTGCACTCTGAGGAAGAGTCTCATGTGCTTCACAGGCTGCAAGCAGAATGCAATCCCTCAGGGAAGATCCAGAAGAAGTAGAAGCACTCCAATCCTGAAGCTATAACATAGACAATCATACTAAAAGTCAGAGAGCTGAAGAAACACAATAATAATTCCTATATCATGGCAAAATCAAACGCTTATTATGAATTCACCCTACACAGAATTGAATACCTCTATGAAGGCATTGACAATCATTCCCGCAGCAGAGCAGTCAAAAACATATATCGATGGTGTCTTCAACCAGGAATCAAGATCACTGATCGGTAATGGGATATATTGTGTATAACTCTGGACCAAATGACACAATCAAGAGAATATAAAGATTTGTAACAGATTATGAACATTAAAAGGAATGGAAACACTCTCAGCTCAGTAATGAAACCTTGTTGAACAGCCAAATTTCACCATTAGCAGTTGGCTTTGGCACACCATGTCCATTGTAATGAAACAGAACTCTTTCAGACTTGGCATATTTGCGACACGTAGTACAAAGTTTCTTCACTTCTTCTACGGTAGGATCTAATTGGGTCTTGTAGCGGGCCTGTTCAAATTTCAACAAATTAGGATGTGTTTGAGTGAGGATTGAATCCAGAGTTTAAAAAAATGCATGAGAATAAAGCCTCTCATGAAAGGCCCCAATTTCAAAATTTTAAAAGAATAACAGGTTGCAGGGTCTGTTGAACTGCACTAACAGACAAAGAAGCCAGATATGGGAATGAGACATGGATGCGGCACAACACGGACATGCCAACTTGACAATTTAAAAAAAATAAAATAAAATAAAAAAATAGAACACGATATGACAAGGGCACAAGAACAAGTAAAAATATTTTTACATATTCATGAAAATAATAACAATTTCTTCATTTTCCATATCTATCTACTGAAAAAGAAGTGTTAACAAAAAATCCTAACATCTATTTTACAAAGCCCAGTTCATAAGAAAATTGAAACTTTTTGGCTTTAGAATTCATAAAATTATAACTTTTTAAAAAAGAAGTAATAGTTATTACATCACATTGTTTTGATTTTAATCATTAGCTCCAAAGTTACCTTCTTTAAACTTGCCATGTGTCACATGTGTGTCTAAATGATGGACGCATATATCTTCCAAGTTTAAAAAATGCATCCAATACGAAAAAATTTAAATAATAATACGACATACAAGGACACGATACTTTCTTATAAGTGTTTGTGCTTCTTAGCTGACATATCAAAAGCATTTATCTTCCTATTTGAGGCAAGTGGATTTTTAGAAATATTATATTTTTATTTTTTAATTTAAAATAGATTTGGCTAGAACTATTATTCAAGTTTAATATTTTTAGAACATCTGGTGGTGCCCAGCCATCGGACCAGATTTGTCGTAAAATATCAGTCTCGAAACCAATGTGTTAATAGAAAGCCAACCTATTAACCACAACATCTTGAGATGTTCTTCTCATTATCAAACCGATAGTGAAGATGACTCTGAAGATGAGTTATTCAAGGATTATGATGGATATCAGTTAGTAAAGCAACGAAGAAAATTTGGTTATGAATTCAATAGGCATAATCACATGAAGTATGGATCTTCGCATTTTTAGGTAGAACTTGAAATTCCCAATTTTAATAATTCTTGCAATATCAAGGAATTTATGTATTGGTTTTGGAAATTAACAAATTCTTAAGGAGATCCCCCCCTCCCAAAAAAAAAAAAAAAGTCAAATACGTCACATGTAAGTCAAAACAAATTCTTGAGCCGGAACAACTATTAAGTTGAAATAACTTCTTGAGTCAAAACAACTGTTCCAAGATAATTTTGATTTGCAATATCAATAACAATTTAATAACTATTATGTGGTTGTGGATACCAATTATTCGAGGAGCAGATTGATGGATTTGTCAAGTTCAAATCAGCTGGATATTGAAAGAAAGAGAGATTTGAGTCTTCCGAAGTTTGATATATATGAAGACCCAAATGAAGACATGATGGAATTAGATATTGTCGAACTTGATGTAGGAGCGATAGTGGAAATCCATTGAAATTGAGCCCATAGAAGACAAGGAATTTAATGACGACAAATAAGAACCGGACCTTCAAGTAAAGACTTTATGTTCGAAGGGACAAAAAAAGAAGTTGAGATTAAAAACGTTCTTGTTAGCATGATTCAAGATGCATCTCCTGTTTTGGTTGGTTCCAAAATCAATTCATTAGAAGTAATCTTGGCCCTTGAAAGAACAAGAGTCTAGTTTTACATTAGGAGCAAAGCTTCCTTTTGTGATGCTTTACAATCTATTGAATATTTTCCGACAGCCAATCACAAATGGTTATTAGTTGAATGCATAAGTGATAATGTGATTAAAGGGAATCTTCAAAGGACATGCCTTACCTTACCTCGCTTGAAGTTTATTTCAAGGTGAGGATGATGATGCAAGTGGATTTTTAGAAATTTTATTTTTATTTTTCTAAAATTATATTTTGACTAGAATTATAATTTAAGTCTAATATTTCTAGTTTTGAACAATTCCTTAGGGCCATCAGACTACAGGAAAACCCTTGAATTAACCGTGGTGCACTTGCAAGAAACTTTTTGCCGAGGGCTTGTGCACCCCTGGGGATTAATCGGAATTTGATCCGGACACCCCAATGCCAATCAATATATATATATATATATTTCTAGTTTCCAAATTGGTTAGATTTCATATTTTTATTTCTTTGTCTATAAAAAATTGGATTACTTGGTCTACCAGACTCATGACTAGTTTTCTAGTATTTTATTTTCCTTTTTATTATTCATATAGTTGTTAGAATTTTTATTATTATAAATAAGATTGTATGCTTTACGCCTATTTCGTGTTTTTTGATTCTTAATCAAATTTAAGAAAATAGGAAGTTTTCTTGTTTGTGTGTGTTCATAATTTTTCATGTGTTATTCTTGGTTCCTAGACGCTACCCTACATCACAGATAACTTAAATGGCAACTCCTTACCATTTCTATTATTTTCTGTATGCAAGTCATACCCACTTTATTACAAGTCATACCCACTTAATTTCAGTCTTTCATATGACTTTGATTCTGTTCTTTCAATTTTATTTGAACATACATTGGGGAAAAGAATCCTAGGCCCAAATTGGAGATCTGACAATGTACAGTAAAATCCTTCACTACAAATATTGCAACCGCTATAAATCCATCACCATCATGGCATCACCCAAACACATTCAAAAGGAATCTGAACTTAATGAAGCACCCAATAATACAATTAGAAACTAAAATGTTCTCACCCTTGGTTGCCACCTCTCATACTGAAGACTCAATGTTTTCCCAATAGTTTCAAGTGCTTTTTGAGGGGCCATAGCAAATGGATCTGCAAAAGGAGAAAATCAAGGATAACAAGAGAAGACAGGATACCACATGACTTCGGTACAAGCAGCCTGTAACGGGCTAAGTTCAGAAGACATCTATATACATATAAGCATAAAAAGGACCATGAAACAAGTTTAATGCTCTATTTTAGTTTGCCATCCCACTATAGTTCTGTAAACATGAGTTTTCATCCAATTCCATGAATATATCAAAATCCAAAATTTCCCAAACTTCAGCCTTTGCAGCCAAATTTGACTAATCCAAAATTTTATTTTATTTTTTTACTTTTTTCAAACAAATTGCAGAGAAATTTATCAAAACTTAAATTTTCTAGAGTTTTTCCAAATATTCCAACTTTTCAGCCAAATATTTTTATCTAACTTTTGACCAATTCATAGTCGATCAAAGGCCTGAATCTAACTTTTCACAGATATATGCATAAAGTTGGCGAATTTGAAAACCTTGCATCCGACTAAATACAAATAGTGAAGCAAAGCTACCAATATTAGCTGACAGTTTGAAATGATTGTACATACAGAATAGGGTCTGCACAATTCCTGAATAAGCTAAAAAATGGGTAATAATTTAATAAAAGACCATGGCATTTTGTTTGGAAAATTGCAAAGAACTAGCAAGTTTGACAAGTAACCTGAATCAATGCCTCAACACCCAGGACAAGCCGTTAATATTCTTGTTTACACTGTTTACAGGGTGCTACAGCATATCAAATAATAGAGTTCTATAGTTATAACTTATATGTCTAGAAGTTGTGCCTGAAACATTACATTATGACCATTGTTCATCCACTGAGCTGTAGCTTGCTCCAGTGGTAGGGACTCTAAAGAAGGCTCACGAGGTCTGAGGCTCAAACCCTAGACCTCCTTCCCCGTCCCTGTTCTTGAAAAAATAAAATTAATAAAAAAGCAGCATGTGCTGATAAAGATATTTGGTTTTCAGCAATGAAACAAGAAACCAACACTTGTAATCTTTCGTATGACCACAATGATCAGTCAATTCAACAAAGAACAGGTTTCTTATCTCCTCAGGATTAATCAACTAATGTATTGAGAAGAATCAATACAAAGAACTAATCACTTATCCAATAAATCAGAAGAAGAAGAAGACAAAGAATTCATCACATTGGACTGAGAAAGTTACAACCACAATCTCCAGCAGCAGCACACAAAAAAGAAATACAACCGCAAGTAAAGGAAAAAAGAAAAATAGGAAAAAATAAGCAGTGTGATGATAGTACCTATCCAGCACTCCATTCTGGCACAAGGAGATATCTTAATTACATCAGGTGGGTCAACACTAATGTTTAAACAGAGAACAAGCGCGACACATCCTGTCTTCATCTGCCATAGAAGTTCAGAGTCATGCAAAAATAGATATACAAGTATGAATAATATCAAATCAGCAAGTAACTACTCAGAACTTTTACTGGCATGAACTATAAAATAAACTTAGGTAAGGAAGGATACTCCACATCAAAAACAATTCATGCAAAAACATCAGAGTAAGAGACCACTCTCATGCATAATTTATCTCATCAAATTGTGAAGAAATATAAACCTTAGCAAACAATGCAGATCATTAACCTCACCAACCTACGAAAACATGAAACAAGATAAAGAAAAGAAGGGAAAAGAAAAAAAACTAAGGTCCTTATCATTAGCTGAAAGAATTGGAATTAAAACTTCATGCACTATAACATAGTTATCAAATCAAGAATCGTATCATGAATCGAAATTCTAATTATGGGAATGGTGAATTGAATCGATAATCATAAGATTAGGCACAAACTATAAAAAATAAAATAAAATAAAAAAATGATGTTAAACAATTGTATTTTATTTTTATTTTTTTTTTGTTATTGTTGAACAGCAACAAAAGATAAATATTATTAAAAGAGAAAATAAGATGTACAAAAATAATGAGGAAAAAAAATGGAAACATTGACTTTAGAAGGCACATTTGCACCCCAAATTACCTTATGGGGATTAAAAAAAATGGAAACACTAGGATCATCGATAATGGAATCAAAAAAGTATATTTGCAAGAAAAAAACCCTGAAAATGAATAGGTCATGCTCTCCTATCATAGGTCTCAAAGAAATACCATCAAGAATGGATAACAAACAAACTACCTGAATGACCCTAGAAAAATTGAAATTCCAAGTGATTGGAAGACACTTTAGTCAAATAGCCATATTCAACTGCCATATCCTTATACCTAGCTCCAAACCAATGGCAACCAAGCCATATAGTCATATAGAAGGACTGGTGCATAATGCTTTATCTTTCACACAACCCATCACATGCCGAAAGATAGAAGACAGTTTTTGTATGTAAACAACCAACATAAAACTCATGCTCATGTCTTATGAACATTGAGCCTAAAGATTTTCCATTCAGGGTGATAGTAACACACTGCATAGGATCAAGGTTTTAGAGGTAAATGGAATAGGATTCCCAAGTCAATCACGCTAAAGGACACGCTACATTGGTGCCTAGATGTTGTGAGAAGTAGTACAGGGTACATCAATTTAGTAGGCAAGCATGAACAAAGAAGCTAGTCTGAGAGAGTAAGATTCACAAAGGAACTTGGAACATGTGAACATTAGAAAGTAAAGGGTTGAAATTAGTAGAACACTGAGTAGAAGGTGAAGTATATAACTCGTTACTGAAAACTAAGCTTGATATATACAAAAAGACAAACACAATAATGGGGATGACAAAAGTTCATTTTTTATTGGCTGAGATCCCTAGAATCACAATTTATGTAAATGCCCAATTCACATTAGCAACCGGAATTTTAAATCCTACCTAATTGGTCAGTAATTGGCAATTATTCTAACATGACAAACATCGTCTGCATTGCTGGTTACATATTTACTTCTTATTATTCAACCAATTTAAGTTTGGTCAACATTCTGGAGATGTTAGTCATTTTAAGAGCAATACAGAGACTCCAGATGCTTTAGGCAGCAAAATCAAACTCAAAATTCAAACTGCTACAAAGACTAAAACAGCATTGCCAAAAATCTAAAAATTCACAGTTCTCCAAAAAAGAGCATATAGGGGGAGAAAAAGAGCTTACACGGTCCTTGGGCCGCCATTTCGAGACTAACCCACTATCAGACGGGCCAGCCGGAACACAATCCTCGAAAGCTTCATGTCTCAGGTCACACAAAACAATAGTCTGGGGCAAATACGCCATGCTCGTAGCAGTGGTAGTGATGGTAGTAGTGGTAGTGACATTGCCATAACTACTACTCGCAGTGTCGAAATCCCTATCCCTTCTCTGCCCAACAAAATCCATGTCGTCGTGGTTCGAACACTCGCCCAAGTGATTCGAAACCGCCGCCGAAGATTGCGAAAATCGAGACGACATTAAATCCCCCAGTGCCATTCAACCAATACACAGATACATATAGACTATCAGCCTTGCCCTAATCGGACCGTATCGCAATACCATACACCACCACAGCAAGAACTCATACCATATATTCAGAAAATGAAAACTTTAACGATTGAAAACCGGAGCTTTATGGCTGGGCCGATGAAAGAGAGAAAGAGACTCCCTTGTAATCAACAAAACCACTGAACCAGCGGCGCGTGGAGATTCTCCTGAGAAAATACAGCGAATCCAGCTCCGAAAGCCCTAGAAAAGCTTGGATGAGACGAGTGCGGAGGCTCTGAAAACCCTAGAAACCCTAGGCGACGACGACGAAGATGAAGATGCATATAGAGCAGTGCGGCTGAGCCCAAGAAAGCGAGAGGGGTCTTTTTTTGAACGATGAAAGAGGGATCTGATTTAAGTGATTTTTTCTGTGAAATAAATAGGGTGTGAGAGAGAGAATTTCCCTTTTAAAAAAATTTTAAATTTATAAATATTCTATATAAATCAAAATTGTAAATACTAGTATTAGTATATTTTTTTAAAAAAATTTAAAATTTATAAATATTCTATATAAATCAAATACTAGTATTAGTATATTTTTTTAAAAAAATTAAAATTTATAAATATTCTATATAAATCAAAATTGTAAATACTAGTATTAGTATATTTTTTTTATAACTATAACAGGTTCTCGAATTTATTAATAGAATTATTTTCATTAACACGTTAGATAATTTATACATTTCTCTTATTCAATTGAATTCCAACATAAAAGCAAAATAGATATATATGACGTTTTTGTTAAAAAAAATCCATTTTTGTGATTCTAATAAATTCCCCATTACTCATTTCACACTTGCTTTTATTATTAAAATTAATTTTACTTCAGATTATTTCTTAAAATTACAAAAAAAAAAATGGAATAATGAAAAGATAATTTATAAATAAGGTAAAATTTTCACATGCCAACCAAAATTCCACTCTTTCTCTGTTGGAAAATTCTACTATACAAACTTCATACCATATACACCTCTAAGTTATGTCATTTTTTTTTTAGTTATAATAATTTTTTATTTTAATTATGACTTATGAAATTTTTGATTATACTTCATGTATTTATTATTTGGTTATGACTTTTTTTTTTAAGTTATGATTCAAAAAGTGTAAAATTATACAATTTTCTTCTTTAATTATAAAATGAATATGGTACACATCTTTTAAGAAGTATGTATACACCTTATAAGGTGCATACAATATACCCCTTTGAGAAACGTGTACCATGGTCTTTCCTTCTCTCTTTTCTCTTTCTTTTGTGAAAAATGCTTGGGAGCACTAATTAGTGCTCCCACTAATTAGGTGGCAGTGGGTCCCGTCAGTAATGATGTGATGTTTTGGTCTTGGAGTTGTATTTTTTTTTTTTTTTTTTTACTTTTTTAATGTATTAGTGCTATTAGTGATGGTGTTTTTAGTGGGATGAATCATTGTTGTTCTTTTGTAGTTCCAATCGTCAATCAACAATTATAACAAAAAATCTCTGTACAAATTCAAATTTAAAAATCTTCTTACAAATGTGCATGAATGCTTTTCTCTTTCTTTTCTAACTCCAATCGTTAATCAACAATTATAACAAAAATCTTTGTATAAATTTAAATTTAAAAATCTTTCTACAAATGTGCATGAATGCAAGTTTTAAATAGTTCAATGTGATATTATATATGCTTGATTGAGAAGTGGGTTGATTTTTTTGTTTCTTTTGCTATTTTAGCCTGAGACTAAAAAGTTTGGTTTTAAAAGAGCTTTTGACTTTTTGGTTTTTTTCTAAGGAAAAAAATGTAATGATTATAGGTTGGACGTGATGTTTTGTCTTATTAAATTAAAAAGTTTATTTTATTTTTTATAATTATTTTAGTCAAAAAAACCTCCAAACCAATTTCCCAAACGAAGGCATAATGTAATACTTCCTACTATATACGTTTTCAGAGAATGCATATGATAGACTTCTTCATACAAATAATATATGATGAGTACTACCTAAATATACGTCTCAAACTTGAGTTGTGTTACAATGCAGTGGTTCCAACTAAAAGTCAAGCCACCATTGGTCCTTGGAACTTAAATTACATAGGATGTATGTACATATAATATATACTTTAAAACTCTTCAAGTCTAATTATGACAATTAATTAGAATATTTAAAATAATAATCTATTTCTTATTTGCTTAATTATCAATTAATCATATCACTTATATATCATTGAATCTAAAATATAAGTCTAAAAAGTAGACTTATATATCATTTTTTAAAGAATTATCAAATGGAGGGACTTGCTTGTCGTGACCTTAATAGGTCTTAATCAGCTATGCGCACACCAAAGATAAACTCAATGATTAAGCGTTTGATTTCAACACATACACTTAGAAAGGAGGGGAGGGCGGGGAACGTTAATATTCACACATCCAAGTGTTTTAAACTGTCGCATTGGTTGGCAACTTGTTGGGACTCCTATGGTGGGTTTGCCACTTGCTGGCCTAGTGTGGTTGGCCATAAGACAACCATGGGCAGTTAAACATCATCCTTGAATTTTCCATATTTGTTTACTACTACTGATACCTTGGGGATCACAATAATTAATGCATTTAAACATATTTTTCCTTGATTGGGACAGTGATTAAGGAAACTAAACTGCCAACTGGAAAAAAAAATAAATTATAAAGAGGTAAATTATTTATTGGGAAAAATTTATGTTGTTTCCACAAATTACCACACTCGTGTTATTTGAAGAATTTTATGGTATAAACTCACTGTTAAGGTATGTACCATACGCTATTGTCCTTGATTATGACTACAAAGATATTTTGTTGTCATACATTGTGATTTAAAATAGTTGTGGAACCATCAAACGAAGAGGCGATGGGATAGAGTAATGTTAGGTATTATGAAAAAAATATCATGAAAATTGTGTGTGTCAATTTCCGATCACACTGCCAATCAAGCACTCAGCTGGAGAACACTGGTAGAATAGATTAAACCCAAACGACTTGTCACAAAAAGAAAAGATTTCAGCGGTGGTTCGTCCACCCGGGAGCACTTCGACGATTAAGTCAGTTATCTCTCAAAGATAGCAAAAGTGTTTAACTCACTATTCAGAGCATAAAAAACATACCTTAGACCCGTTGAAGTGCCTCTCTTTTATAGCTAACACTTACATAATCCCAATAGAAACCTAGCTTCAATAGACTTAGGATTACTGCTAATCTTTGACTCCCAGTAGGATTGGGATAAACTCTCTAAAAGTCTTATCTTTATCTAAACTGAAGTCCTCTCCCATTCTAGGACTCTTGTCCCTTATCCGCTTATCCCGGATTCCGGTTTCTTTGCAGATAACCTCGGCCTAACCGAGATTATCTCGGTGTCATGACCAAGACACATGACACCTTGGCTGACACTTCGGTGTCACCTCGGCCACGTGTTGTCATTCAAAAATTATGTCCCCACAACTGCCCCCTAGGTTCTATTACCTCGGCATCCTAAGGTGATGGAACCTATATCATTCCTTTCATTTAGCACATCGGCTAAGTTCGCTTTATCCTTCATTACCAAGGTCATCATTCGTCGGCTCGAATATGACCCAGACTTAGTCTGTTTTCATCAATGTCTTAGAACCAAAAAACCAAGTTTTGTTCAAGTTTCACAACCGAGATCGTCCTCCTAGCCGAGGTCCTGTTCCATTAAATTAAGAACTCCAAGAGTTTCATTATGCGTATGAGCTGTCAGGCACAGCAACTTAACCGTTTTTGCCATGCGTTTTTTCCCTACTGAGCCATGCCTGACACACGCCATTAAGTCGCATCGCACTTGCTTGTGCCGTCTGACAAACACGTCATCCTAGGCATACTAAATGCGTTTTTGCCGCCATTTCGTGTGTTTGATCAAAATCACTTCTCTCTCTCCGTCTTTTCATTTTTGCATCTTCGTCTTCGTGCAAGCTTTCTCTCTCTAATTTTCTCTAATCCTCCTATTGCTTCAAGTTCTAAAGCTCTCTGCAATCACCGCCGTTCACCTCATCCAGCGAGGTTTTTGCTGATCCTTTTCGTTTGCTGCCATCATCTAACTCCGGCGTACTCAACACCAGCTTCATTTTTCTTCAATGAGTCACTATTTCCTCATTTATCAGTCTATGTTTTTCTTTGTACCTTGTACTTTTTTCTTACTTTTTGAAACAATGTAAGCTTTAATTTGGCCGACGTGCCATTTTTGTAATCTAAACAATCATTCTTCAAAGTCAAGTCGAGGTGCCTTCTTTCCTTATCTGAATGCATATACAACTTTTTTCCCTTTCAAGTGCTTTGAATGTTTGTCTTCTTTTTACTCTTGCATGATTCTATACTTAGAATAATTTGTATGTCTTCAATGTACACCTTAACTGTGCAACCTCCTTGCGGTGGAATACTTCGGTTAAACCACTATCGGTTTATTTCATGTCACGACCCAAACCCAGCCCTATGGGTTTAGCACCGTAACCGGCCAGTAATCCGAGATTACCGAAGGCCTGCTTAACAGTAGTACAGTAAAACAGAGTTCAGGGCCTGGCGGAAGCCAATACAGTAAATAAATAATGTCTATTGAGCTGTGACAGTCTGTATGCCAAAAAGATTTTTCATGCATTCCCACATGCAAACAGTACAATCTATACAAAATTTACAGTCACACAGTAAAGGGACCTAATCCCTTGATAACAGTACAGTTAGTAGCTGACAGTCTATACAGTAATCCAAAACAGTACAGAGACAGATGGGGAAAAACAAAACACCCCAAAGCCATAACATGGCAATTCGGAACCTCGCAGTGAGGCACATAGGCTGGCTTGACAAAACTGGAGTCTAACCCATGCTCCTAGCTCCGGTCTGGTGGCTGTGCACCTACATATATATATATATAAACAGTGAGCTAAAGCCCAGTGAATAACATAATGCGTAAAGAGGTTAGGAATGAAATGTCCTTACAGTAATGAAAACAGTTCATTAAACAGTATTTCAATCTTTCAGTCAGAACAGTTATTCAGCCATATGTGGTACATCCATTAGCATAGCAATAAACAGTAGGTCTTAAAGACCGAACAGTAATGATGGCCATCAATCAGTAAACAGTAGTGGTTCCACGAGGGACCCGACAGAGATCTCTGTAACAGTAACAGTAAACAGTAGGGGCTAAGGATGCCACAGTACATTTCAGAATATAGGACATACATTCAGTCAATTAACAATAATCAATTCAGAAAACAGTTCGGTTAATCAGTCAGAAAACATTCTCAGTTGAACATATTTTTACACAATTGTTACTCACAGAGTTTGGGCTACGGTATGCTAGAGCGTGTTTCCCCCAGTCGTCAACCCTACACAGTTCACAGGTTGAACACACACTAAGCTACACAGTTGGGAAATATCATAATTTAATCCCTTATTTGCCTTGGTGTGTTCTACATCCATATCCTCATTAAGATGCCTTAAACTAGGCCTAAGAATGTCTAGAATGGGATGAGGATACAAAAATATACTGAGAAAATATTTTGCAAAGTTTGCTGAAAATAGGAGCCTCGCTCGAGCGAGCTTCCAAAATCAAAGGCTTCGCTCGAGCGAGAAATCCTTCGCTTGAGCGGTCTGTCGAAACAGTAAAAGTACTGGATGCTGAAATTTTACGCTCGAGCCACCAATCCTACGCTCGAGCGTAGCTTCGAACAAAGGTTGGTCGCTCGAGCGAAGAATCCTTCGCTCGAGTGAAGAAGCCAAATTCTGGAATTTCCAGATTTGTCTCCTAAGCTCAAACCAAGCATTCTTTCACTCAAAACTCGACCTCTTGGGCCCAAATTCTGGAAAACACATCTAAATTCAATGTATAACAAGTTTCAAAGCTCAATTTACGAATTCAAGTCCCAAAGGTGAGTCAATTAAAACCATTTTTCAAACCCATTTTTCATGAACATGGAGAGTATGCAACATGCATGGATTCAAACCAAATTCAACCTTCAAAGCTTGTCCAAATGGACTCATTTCTTCAAGAACATGATGAAATCATGGACTCAAGCCTAAACATGAACATGCATGTGTAATTTACTATGAACTCAACTCAAATTTCAACATTTCAACCATGCATGCATGAAATGAGTTCTAATTCAACACTATAGAACCAATTTATGTCTTAACTCTATAATTTGCCATGAATCTAGCAAGAATCAACCTTAAGGACATCAATGAGGGGTTGAAATTCATACATAAGTCTTCAATTACAAGTGTAGAGCAAGGACCCCTTCTAATCTTCTTAATTTCCAAGCAAATCAACAAGATGAATGCACTCTCTCCCTCTCTCACTCTCTTAATTCGGCTATAGTAAGAATAAGGGGATGAGGAGATGTTTTAATTCAAGTGTGATGAAGCTCAACAATAAGAATAAACTAAGGCCCACTCAATGGCAATTCCGTAAATAAGGCAACTTATATGTTTAGCTTATTTTAATCTAATTTAATCATACCTAATCACGTTTTCAATAAATATACCATTAAATCACACAAATTCCAATGATTCCAAAACATCAATCTATTTCCGATTCGGCCGCCGATAAGGCCTTCAATTTGCAGTTTAAACATAGGAACACGAACAGATAATCAAACAATCGAAAAGATAAAAATGCAATACAATAGATATGCTCAGTCAATTCAGTTCCAATTTTCAATCAGTCCGTTCAGTACTTCAGTTAGTTCAATTATCCGTCATAAGTAGTCCAGTTTAGCAGTAATCAGTATGTAATTCAGTAATTTATCGATAAACAGTATGGGGGTTGTTACATTTCAGCAAGTACATAGGTACTTCTTTTCAATACAACCTTGGCGTAACTTATAAATTTTTCTTAAAAATTTCAACAAGTGTTTAAACCAATCTTCCTTTAACATAACCTCAGATTCACTTCAACTTGTAAATTTTTCATAAAATTTCAACAAGTGTTAAACATGACCTCAGTTTAACTTCAACTTGTAAATTTTTCTTAAATTTCAACAAGTGTTAAATATGATCTCAGTTTAACTTCAACTTGTAAATTTTTCTTTAAAATTTCAACAAGTGTTAAACCCATCTTGGCTTGAAAATTCCAACTCTCAAGCATCATTCTCCAAACCCTCTGCCCCTTAATGTGAACTTAAGTTTCACTTGGATTCTCATTAAGCATGTGGCTTTGACCTCGTTGCTGAAGTTTATATTTAAACAGAGACTAGCCGATGTTCTCAATCTTGGTTCTTCTGTTAATCTTACCCAAGTGCACTTAGTTTCAATCTGTGTTTAACTCTACCGATATGGCAAGTCTAGGTTAATTCAACTTAGTTTGACTCTATTATATACAAGTAGAAACTTTACCATATAATAGGTCTAAGTTATTCGTTATGTTTCAATCAAAAATATCGCCAACTTAGTTCAACTCTATTATATACAAGTAGGAACTCTGCCATATAATAAGTCTAAGTTATTCGTTATGTTTCAATCAGAAATATAGCTAACTTAGTTCAACTCTATTATATGCAAGTAGAAACTCTGCCATATAATAAGTCTAAGTTATTCGTCATGTTTCAATCAGAAACATCGTCATAGGACTGGTCGATCCTATCGCACAGATTTCAAATTCACAAAAATCAAACTAGCACTTTATTATGACTTCAGCCGATATGCCCCATTGCCGGCAACCGAGATGATTCTATTTGGGCCAAGTTTGGCCTTCCTATTATCCTTCTTATTGCCGACAACCTTTCTCAGGATGAGGTCCCTAACCTCGAACTCTCTTGGGCTGACCTTTTTGTTATAAGCCCTAGCAAGTTGTTGTTGGTATGCCCCCAGCCGAATTGCTGTTCTCTCGCACGTTGCAGGTGGATTTCAACAACATTTTCACGTTTTTTTACATAGGCTTCAGCTTCCTTTTGCATGTAAGGCAAAAAGAATCCCTGCGATATTGCTCTATGGGCAAGGGATCTGCCCCTTGCATGGCTTCCACCTACTCTTTTGTGGACTTTATATAAAAAATCTTTAACTTAGGCTAAGCTTTTCTCTTCTCGGACTTAATCATCTAGGCCGAGATCTTGTCTTCTAGAATCTGGGATCTGCTCACTTAGGTTGGAGGGATCAGTTGTGATTACTTATGCAGCCCTTAATCCTGTCTCTTGCTTGCTGTATCCAGTGTTACCCCGACCTCGCTTCGGCGAGCCGTTTCTCTTTTCTTGTGTTGACGCCTTTGTCCCCGGCGTGTCTTCCTCGGCCCTTGCATACTTCTCTATTCTGGCCATGAGTTCCTCCATACTCTTTGGCAGTGTCTTTGCCAGTGATTTTCGTAGCAGACAGTCATTTTTCAGGCCGTTCTTAAAGGACACGACCGCCACCTCTTGGTTACATCCTGGTATTCGATTGAACATCTCATAATACCTCTTGGTATAAGCCCTAAGGCTTTCATCCTCACTGATTCTCAGGGCCATCAAGGAGTCCACCCTTAATGGCTGTAGTTTGTTTGTCACAAACCTGGCTACGAACATCTCGGCTAGGCCTTCCTAGGTTTTCACAGTTCCTTTCGGCAACTTGTGAAACCAGTCTGATGCAATTTCCCCAAAGGACGAGAGGAACACCTTGCAGAGCAACGGCTCGTTCCCTGGTGTATAATGCCATCAAGTTCAGGTACAAGTCGACGTGAAAGTTTGGGTCTAACTTACCGTCGTATATCTGAAATCTCGGCATGTGGAACCTTTTTGGGGCCTCAAATTTGTCCAACTCTATCGAGAACGGTGTCCTCGGCTTGACCGGAGAGGTCACCTCGGCATCTTGTCGCTTTCTTTAGAGGTAATCCCTCAGATCCTCCTTGGTTCATCCAGGGTCTCGGCTATCTCCTGATTTCAGCCTCTTTGATGCACTACTTCCAGTGTCATTGTGAGTCCTTTTGGACCTCCCTCCATTGGTCGTGTCAAAACAGAGTTCCTTCCCCTAAACATCCCGATGTTCTTTGGTGCAGGTTTCTTTTGTTCGGCGTGTCTTCTGGGATTCTCCATGCCTGACCTCCCGCGAAGGCCAGTGAGAATGTCCCTTGGCCCTGCCATGCTGAGGGACCACAGGAACCGTTTTCTGTCCCCCTTTCTGGGCACCTTTCTTGGCCGCTGGAATCGACGTATCTTATAGCGGGAACGGTGGCTACATGACGTTGTTCTGCATCATGAAATTGACGACCGTTTGCAGGTCCGCCAATTTGTCCGCCATTCCTTTCATCTCGTCGTCCCTCCGCAGGTATTTATCTTTCCATACTTGGAGGTCGTCCTCGTTATAATACCCGCTCCAGTCCGATTTCTTCGGTACACCGCCCTCCTAGCCGACGTCCTTTCCTCCGTGATTCTTATCAAGAGTCTCTTCGTTGCAGTTGTCTTCTTCGACGTCAAGGTCAATATGTTTCTCACTCTCAGTAGGGGTGTCGTCCCCAACCTTCTCTTTTTGTCCGTCGTTGGCCATCTATTCTCCTTTCTTTCCCACAGACGGTGCCAAATTGTGTGTGTCAATTTCCGACCACACTGCCAATCAAGCACTCAGCTGGAGAACACTAGCAGAATAGATTAAGCCCGAACGACCTATCACAAAAAGAAGAGATTCCGGCGGTAGTTCGTCCACCTGGGAGCACTCTGACGATCAAGTCAGTTATCTCTCAAAAATAGCAAAAGTGTTTAACTCACTATTCAAAGCATAAAAAGCATACCTTAGACCCATGGGGGTGCCTCTCTTTTATAGCCAGCACTTACCTAATCCCAATAGAAGCCTAGCTTCAATGGACTTAGGATTACTGCTAATCTTGGACTCTCAGTAGGATTGGGATAAACTCTCTAAGAGTCTTATATTTATCCAAACTGAAGTCATCTCCCATTCTAGGACTCTTGTCCCTTATCCGCTTATCCCGAATTTCGGTTTCTTCACAAATAACCTCGGCCTAGCCGAGATCATTTCGGTGTCATGACCAAGACATGTGACACCTCGGCTGACACTTTGATGTCACCTCGGCCACATGTTGTCATTCAAAAATTATGTCCCCACAAAAATGATCATGAAAGATTTTTTACCGTTACATTACACATACAAGAAAACACTACACACTAATCAAAGGATGAAAAATCTTCATGAAGCATTTTATGATATTTTTTTCATGATCCATAGTATTATTCGATGGGATAAGGTGGTTTGCAAGGCAGGGAGATGGGTGCTATGAAAGGTGGAGGAAAGGGGCTATGGTGATTTGCAAGGGGGAGAGAGAGAGAGAGAGAGAGAGAGAGAGAGAGAGAGAGAGAGAGGGGGGATGGCGTAGTGCACTAGGTTAGAGAGGGGTTATGGTTGTTCACGAGGTGGGTTTGCCGGCGACAAAGTAGGTAGCAATAGCAATAACAATAACAATAACAATAACAATGGCTGTGGTGGTGAGAGTTGAGAAATTAGGATTTATATTTTTTAGGATTTGTGTCTTTTTAAAATTTATATAAAAATAAAATTGTAATTAAAAAAAAAGAAATGCAAGGTGTAATAAGTTAATTTATTAATTAAAAAATGAAAAATGAGAAATGGGAGGTGTAATACATAAATGATATCTAAAGCATCATGTCGTAAGATGAGTAAATTTAGTGTAAACAATTCAATCATTCCTAACGTTACTCAACCTTACGGCACAATAATAATAATTGTTAATTAGCAATATAAAAATAACTATTTGCAATAGCTCTTGAATTAGGTACAAGTTGTACTTTGTTTAAAAAAAAAAAAAAATTGTATTTATGTTGTGGTTAAAGGTTCTTCTTAAAGCTTTCACTTTTCTTCTAAAAGTTCAACTTTCTTTTTTGGTCAAAAATAGAGAATCTTTCGCAATCTCACAAAAAAATTGGAATCCTAAGTTTGAAACCTACTGTGTGTGAAATGCAAATTCATTCAGGTGACTGTTACAAAATTGGTAATGACTTTGTATATATGAGCCACTGTCACTGTTCGAAAATATTACATATTGTTTAATAGCAAAGAGCTAGGTTCAATGAACACGGCACACATGAATCGTATAGTAGTTGTAGTCATTACTAAAAACAATGGCTTCGATCTTTGTGGTTAGAAAAATGAATGCAACTTCGAAGTTCTTTGCTATTAAACCATATGTAATACTTCAAATTCTCTCCCGTCAGTGATCACCTCTTGTAGGTCTACCACTGGTTTATTTTGATAATTAATTTTATTCATTATTTGAAATTCTATATGTAAATCATTCATTAAAAATAAATAAATTATTTTAATAATAATAACCACATGATATCATTAATTTATTTATTTTTTAAAATAAAGTACAATTTCTAAGACATATTTAGTATTTATTTTTTATCGACAAATATGATGTAATCATATTTTGATTACACGAAATGCAATTATATAATGTTGATGATGGTTTTTGGGGTCATGAAATGAATTGGATATGCAACAAGGTCATTTTGCAACCAGAGCCAGCCATCAATTAGCCAAAGCCAGAAGACACTACGATAAGGCATGTGAGAAGGTGAAGTAGACAAAGTTGTCTAGGGAATCAAGTGAGGGACTGGTCTCCCTTCCTCTTTTCTCTCTCTCTCTCTCTCACAAAAAGACAACCATCACCAAAATCAACAGGGAAAGATGGAGCTTGAAACGGTCTCACCGCATTACAATTCTTTTCACAAAATTTTTATTTATTTAAAAAAATATTCAGAACTTCAAATTTGAATGTGTATGATGTAAATTTCTCAATGTAGTGTATATGCTGTTTGGTACTGTGGAACTTAATAAGTACTTTTTATTTGGTCCTGAGTCCAATTGGGAGTTTGAGGGTTCTCCGAATTTTTTAGTACTTTTGTAATTTTTTACTGCTTCTACATTACCCTAATTCAAATACTTATAAATAGATAAAGGGAGGCCTCTTGTATTGGAGAGTGTTCTAATCATAGTGAAAATCATAACTTTTGTGGACGTAATCTTATTCTGGATTGAACTATGTAAATTTTTGTATTTTTGTTTGTACGTGATTTTTTCGATTCATTTTATCTTTTTTATTTGTTATTTAGTGTCTCATCAATCCTTTTAGGAAGAGTCAATTCCTAACATATGTCACACTCATAAAGAATATAATCCTTGCATTTTGAGTTCTTTCTGCATTTCTAAGTATTTTTAGAGCAAATTCCACTTTATTCCATTGTAGCTTGATTCATGTGTACATAACCTCATGTCAATGTATCGTCGGTTCTCTTAATAGCTCAAGTAAAAAGACTAAAAATATCTTTATACATAAATAACATTATTATGCCAATCACAAAAAATTTCATAATTATTTTGGTTCGTAAAATTTACATATCTAATCCCATGAGTTTTACTTTATGTGTGGTTTACTCCATGATGTTTAGAAATGAGTACATAATGTTCGTATGTCATGACATGTGCTCCACATAATTTGGACAAAATGTTTGACGATACATTTTAGTTCACAAACTATAAGAAATTATTTTCAAATGAAAAGAGATAAACCACACAAAAAATATAGAATAAATTAAGGAGAGTAAATTGAACTTTGCCTTATTATAAGTGCCAAACATTGTTGTTCCTTCAATATTGGGAGCATAAGGATAAAGATTGACCTAGAAAACATAAATTTTATAAGAAAAGTATTGACAACTTTATCATAATTCCAACTTTTCTTCATTGCTTTATGTGCATCATACACTAAAATTACTAGAGCATATATGCCAAGTGCCAAGCACCTCCATTGAGAGAGGAGAACACATTGGCATTACCATAGGGCAAGTATGTCCCTACCATGCAGGCTTCAAGCATACAAAACCATTAAATTAAGGGTGTGGATGTGGTAAAAGAATTCATGAATGTGACATGGGAGAGTGGGGGGTTGAATTTGTTTAAAGCGTTTCACATGCTTTTTTGGAACATTTTCTAAAGTTTGCCCGACTCTATGCCATGTTTCTTCTTCATGTTCTTTGACCAGCTCACTCACTAACTCACTCTTTTTGAACATTCCGAAGCTCCTAACATTCACTCTGAGGTTGTATTTAAATTATGAGTTCGAATATATAGAGGTTTAAGAATGGAAAGAGAAAAGAAAAATGTAAGGTAAATATGAATAAATTATTGCTAATTTTTTTCTCCATTTCTCTCTCTTTTCAAATTCTTATCTAAATTTATAATTCAAACACAATGTTAGATATTTCTTGTTTTAACAACATTTTTAATGCACTAAGGATTCGTTTGGAATGTGGGTTGATTTTTTGACTTTTTAGCTCATTTGTGATGAACTTTTTCACTTTTTTGACTTTTGTAAGAGAAAAAATGTAATGATTATAGTTTGAATGTGACAACTTTTAACCTGGGACTAAAAAACTTATTTTGTCTTTTTGTGACTAAAATAGCTCCATCCTCACCCTAAGGTGATGCCTTTGCATGTATAAATCATTGACAAGGTTTTACATAGCAATATTAGAAGACTAATCAACATCGATGGCAATGTAATGGTGTTAGAAGTATCAAACGATACGTGATAGGAATTAGAGAGTACAATCGTGATTTTTTTAACATTATTAACTGTGAAAGAGATTCCTTCTAATCAAAGAGGACCTATAGGGAAAAAAAATCATTTTTGCCAACTAAACCAATCGTTGCGAAAACCTTTTCCCCGTGACATTTTGTTGCCAAACCAAAGCCAACCAACAGTCGGCGACACGATAAACATGTCCCTCATTGCCAAAACCAACAAAACAGAGACAAAGGTAACTCGTCGCTAAAGTAGTTGCCAATAATTTCTTGTAGTGGTAGAAGTCTCCAAATATTGCTGCAAAACTCAAGGATATCCATGATAATGTCCAGAAACTACAACACTCACCATCAGAGTGTCTAAACATGTTCATCCACAAAAAAGAACTGTGCCTTAAAACCAATCATGAATTGCCCATCAACTAGCTTCATGCTACAACAGACTCAACAGTGGGGATATATGGCATTTTTAAGGAAATGCAACTTTCTAGGTGTACATCCAATGATGAAAAAATACCAGACCCTTGGAAATCAAACAGTTCATCAGCTCGAAATTGAGCCCTTGGATCCCCTTCCTCCCATCCAACTCTCCCCCCCCCCCTGACCCAAAGAAAAGGCAATGGCTGCAGGCCTCAGCCCACCCGGGACGAAATGTAATGACTAAGTACTGATCTGTAACCACAATGTGACAGCCCATTGCATAAGTTCATGGACCAGCATGTTTTTGTGACAGCTTTCCAGAATCCAAACTTATGACAATTCCCTTGAAAAATTATTTCATGCCACATGTGACAATGCCACAAATAGATCTAGACCGTCCAATCTGATAAAATTGGAATGGTGCTTGTTTAGAACCATAATGATTGATCAGCTAAGACAGCTCTAGTCTGAGCACTGTATTCTTATGGATTGTGCTGTATAGAATTGTAACCAAAAGTCTAGAAAAATGGATTAATCGTTCATTAAAATAACAGAGATGAGATGAAAGGGCATGTCGACATATTTCACATGAAAGCTAGGAAATGCAAAGTAGGAACAGTTTAAATATCAATATTATTAAACTTAGATGTCTACATAATGTCCTCATCAGTTACTTGTACAGGCAGACCTCTGACATTCTCATTCTTTTTGGTATTCCAACACTGCCCTCAAGTTTCCAAAAAAACTTACTGTATAGATCTGTTTCTCTTCCAAGCCCAAAAGATAATTACCAAATTAATTTATCTGATTACACTTTACTTGATCTTTCTGTTTCATGCAAATTAATTTGATTATTAAATTAAACCTGTAATAAATTTATTTTTTTCGTTTTATTTTGTGCTTTGAATGCCTATGAATCAAATCATTTGTCTATGAGAAATGATTTGAATCTTATATCCTATGAATTTACAAAGATTGTTATTTTCTTTAGTTGTGCTTTTGTTTTTTTAAATTTTCATTTTTTGTGTTTTTCGAAGTAAAACAGTGAATTGTGAAAATACCCATTGTTTTCAAATTTTATTTTATTTTTAATTTCAAGTTTACATTTTCTAAAAAGTGGGTTGTTTTTAGATTTTTTTCTCTAAAATAATTTTCTTTAAAAAAAAATTCAAATAAGTTCTATGTGCTATCTAAAAATTGAAAACAAATTAGTGACAATTCTTCAAACAACAATGATTCATCCATCTTTTCCCATCACCCCCTTTGACCCCCTCTCTCTCCCTCATTGGTTGCTTTTTCTTTTTCTTTTTCTTTTTTTTCCTACTCCTCCAATCACTCCCTGACACATGGCAAAGGGGGGTGAGGGGGTGACCCCAAAAGGGGGTCTCAAGTATTATTCTTCTTCAAATTTAGTGATCATTTAGTTATTAAGAAAAGCCAAGGCTATTCTAGTAATTACATGGTCTACTATTATATTTTCATGCTTGCCTATTAATACAGCATACCTACCAATGTCTAAGCTTTTGTCATTGCCAACCCCACCAAACCATCAGCAGCAGCAGCAAGAAAGAAAAGAAGAATGGCTAGATTTGAGGATGCGATCCCGATATTGATCAATGTATTGCTAAGAAAGAGCATTAGCATTCTTTGTGAACTTGCGTGCTTAATTTTGGGCTTTGTTTCAATCGCAAACTCGATGATCCGATTTTCCGGCTTTTTTATCCGTCGCTCTAATGTAGTTTCCAGCCGGTACTCGCCCATGTCATCGGTACTTGCTCGCCATGACCGGTAGTTCTCTATGATATATATATCTATCTATTTTGCAATAAAGTTTTGTTGGTGAGTTTCCATTTGTATTTTTATTTTTATTTTTATTTTAAATAATGTAAGTTTGTTGAAAGTGAACAATAATTGTAAAGTTCACATCATTTATGATATATATGTTTTAGCTACTTCATATTATATCAAGTTTGGATGTTATTGATAATTGTTACTACATATCTGCTAAAATGAAAATTTCGATTTTCAATGGTTTCAGTCTGGTGTTATGATTTCCAATGCTTATCGGTTGGATTAAAAGGGTGAAAATCATGGTGACTGTGAACATATTGCACGAAATAACTTCTTTCTCACACAATGGCGAAACTTGTCTACTTTCGAAATCATGAAATTGTTTATATCATGCTTTATCTATGAACTTCATTCAATAAAACCCTAACAAGTCATGCTTTGTAAGTAGTCAGACTATACTTGCATGCATTCATTATATATATATGTATAGAATTATTATTTCTATTATTTTTTGCCATTAGTGACAATTCCAATCGTATATAGTTTGGATCAATCTTTCGATTTTGTATTTGGCAAGAATACTTTTTATTAGTTTGTCATAATTAATGTCTTTCAACAATTTACTTAAAAGCCAATTTTACATTGATATGAGATATTGCAGTTGGTTAACATAATTTGTATAACCAAAATTCTAGAACCCCAGATTTATGTTTCTTGAATTTGATCAGAATCATCTTGTGGGATGGAGATGAAATTGATGGAAGATTTGAATCATTGACTGAATCTATTTACTATTATTTAAAAATAATTAAGTTATTAATGACTGGACGAAACCAAGAAATAACCCTTTACGTGCGAAATTATAGAAGATCTCTTTTAAGATCAAACAATTCCATCGAATTGAGTATGATTATCTATGTAATAGCATCTACTATATCAGAAATATCAATAAACCCGATTATTGCAATTACTCAGGATACCTTTTTTGGCTTCTAGGGTCTATTTCTTAGTTCAAGATCCCTCTTACTAATTGGAATCAAAGAATTAGTAGATATATTCCATCCAAAATGGGAATGGGCCAGGGTTATAAACTTATAATTTATAATCTGATGATTGAGTCGATTCCATGACTATAAGTTCATTTCATACAGGACCAAACCGAAATAGGGATATACATTCTCATTATGAGAAGGGGTTATTGGAGCGTATGTAAATAGATACTATGTTTACATATAAATCCCTACATTCCATTTAGGATTAGGAATAGACATAATTGAACTTTTTACATCTCTCTCCTTATTTGGGATCCTATCAACCTTTTTGGGCTTCTATTGAATCAAGAAATAGGTTTGATTCTCCATCTTTTTGATATATAAACATCCTTTGAATAATTCAAATCCAAGCAATTGGATGTCAGGCTCGGGCCTATATGACATGACCGATCAATAGCAGTGCTCCAACACCTCCCACCTTTGTCATATATTCCATACATCACACTAGATAGATATCATATTCACGAAAATACGATTCACTTTCAAGATGCCTTGGTGGTGAAATGATAGACACGTGAGACTCAAAATGTCGTGCTAAAGAGTGTGGAGGTTTGAGTCCTCTTCAAGGCATAATATTGAGAATGCTCGTTGAATGAGCAATTCAATAAGAGAGCTCTTGGAATTGGAATAAGTTCGGTAGCGAATCACGAAATCTTAGTGATCTTCTCTATCTAATGAATGGGGAGTCTGCTTTAAAACCGTTCGCCATGCACCCACCCCTCGAGTATATGCTTCAAAAGGAATCACACAAAGGTAGATTAGAAACTTTTGATAAAATGCCTACTCAGAACCCAGCATATAAAGTACATTACATAGTCTGTTTTAGGGATTGACGAATTACCCATTCAGTGACTTTGGCGCTGGACGTTCCCTCAAATGGGTACTATAGTAGAAATGAAATTGTTAAAATATTTGAACTATTGACTAAGAGAATCTCCCACCTATATGCCAAATTTTGGTATATCAAATAAAATTGAAGGTTTGTGTGGCAAATTAGTATATGTCTATTTGACATCTCTTGAAGCTCTCCAACCTATATTCTTACTTTTAAAAAAATGTTATAATTATTTTTTACATGAGCTTGACATGCTCTCTCAACCTTTGCCAAGATTCATATCATGTTTGATATATGGGGTGGAGCAAAAATTTGGGATCAAATTTGATTGTTGATGTTTGGTATATAGGTTGGAAATGCTCTAATTCTTGGTTAAAAAAATTATGCATTTAAGTTGGAGACGCTCTAATTCTTGATAAAAAAAAAATTATGTATTTCTATTTGTTATGTTTGTATAATTACCAAATTGGCAAACTTGAATGTATACTATATATTTTCAATCAAATAAACAAAATTATATTAACATCTGTTTAAGTTTTTATATATCGAAGGTTAATTGGTGATAAATCTAATTTAAGAACGATATAAGGCATTAAGTCCAAGAGATATTTTTGTTTCCAAGCTTTGTGAAATAGGTTGGTGAAAAGTCTTAGAGAACATTTTGTTTTCAATTTTACCTTTTGACTTTTTGTTATCTGTTTGACTTTTCGTCGACTATATGTTTAAATTTGTATCTATCTATTCAAATTTTTTATCCATCTGTTCAATTTTTTTCCTAAATTCTATTTATCTGTTCAATTTTTTTTTCCCCTTAATTCTATTTGTTATTTTTTTATTTGTTCAAATCTTGCTACTGAAATACACCAAGCCACTGCCAAGCCCCTATCTGTTCAAATTTTGAATAGATCTTTTATTTTATCTATTGCACCACAATTTTTTTTATCTGTTGCAAACAATCAGCTTCATCATCAACAAGTGCAACAACAAATTTTCTATCCAAATTTTATCTCTACAAATTTTGTAAGCAATTAAACCAGACTACTCTCTCTGATGGTTTGTGTTTACTCTAGTCTTCAGATATCTCTGCCAAAACAAGAACTGTGATGAACACAATACAAAGGGAGAAATTGGATCAAAGTAGACAGACAAAAATAAAAAAAAGAAAAAAGAAAATCTGTTGCAATCTGTCAAACAAAATTTAATCTCCTTTCAATTTGTTTCATCATTATCATCGTCAACTCAAAAAAAAAAGAAAAAAAAAAAGGAGGAAACAGATCTGTTTGCAGATCAAGAGAGAGAGAGAGAGAGAGAGAGAGAGAGAGAGAGGAACTTTGAGGGGGGCTAAGGAACTATGATGGAGCCCTAAATGGTAACGTTGCCCTTTGAGGGGGGCTAAGGAACTTCAACCACCAATGTCAAATTTACCATTGTTGAAAGATTTGAAGTTGTGGAAGCAGAACTCCAAGGTTTCGATGGAGATGGAGATAGAGGCGAAGGTGGAGGAGGAGGAGGCCGATGAGGAGTCTCCGACGGAGCTCAACACGATCAACACCTACGGTAGTTTCTTGAATGTGTTTATAGACAAGCCCTGTGGCGGCGATGCGGCGGATCTGACCTCGGCGGATTCATCGAGGCTTTGGCCTACTTATCTGCAACTCAGTAACTCGTCATTACACCCCGAAGCTTCATCAAAGCAGAACGAGAGAGGGATAGAGAGTTAATCAAAGATTCAAAAATGAAAAAATCCAACTGCCTTTTTCCCCATCAGGTCGCTGACGCCGCCTCTTCCAAACCTAAGAGACACATGAGAGAGAGAAGAGATCAAAGAACGATAATGCTGAAATCGAAGGAAGAGAAGTGTAGCTATGAACTCTGCGATGAGAGCTCTGTAGAACGACCATCGAGCGCTTCGTCAGATTGTGGCGTGGAGGAGGATGACGGCGTCGCCAAGGCGACGGCTAAGGCGCTCTCGTCGCTGAGTTGACAGCGATGGCTACACGGCAGTGGGTGGTGATGTTAGGCGTGTTGGTGGCGAAGAGGAGGCAATGACGGCGGAGGGGAGGCGTTGACGGTGCTGGCAGAAACGACGTACTAGGCCATGTTAGCATTTTTATAACTAATAGTTTTGGGATTACGAATTCCTTTACATTACATTGTGCATCCTATCTTATATTTGAATTGAGTTAGAATTATGAAAAGTGATTAATAAACTATTATCTAATTGTTTAAGAGGGTGGAGTTAGGATTATAAATAGAAATTAACAAAATATTATCAAATCTAATATTTGTTCAGCCGTACTGGGACCCTAGTGGGGGGTGACCCCAGCACCCCCACCTCCACGTGGGACGCTGTGGACAAGGAAAAAAAAAAAAAAATTATTATTATCCACCAATCACACTCCACTGGGGGGCTTGGGGTCACCCCGGGGGGGTCTGCTCTTTTTTCATATTTGTTTAAGAGGATTGGAATAGATAGAATATGAGACATCTAATATATTGACCATAATACATCTATTATAGTCATTTGATAAGTTAGTCCAAATTTTGACTTAGTCCCCCAATTTATATCCTACCGTCTATGTGGAATTGAATAGTCCATCATAAGTGGAATATCATATCCAAATAGATTGTTAGTCTATATTTTAATTTTTTAACCAAATATCGGATTAATAATTTTATTCAACTATTAATTCAATCCCAAGCACATGTCCTCTCAAACAAACATGGTCGTAGGGATTAGATTGGGAAGAGAGAGAGAGAGAGAGACAGATTGTTTGATTTCTGAGAGATAGGATTTGATTGGTATATATAGATGGATATTTTAGTCATTTTATTTTAGATTGGGCTTATAGACCAACTATTTCTGCCCCTGAATTAATTTTTTTTTTTTTTTAGACTTTTGAACCGAGCACCGTTATACCAAACACAGAGACAAAACATTTTGAAAGAAATTTTTACATGATTATCACAAACAATTCTTAAATTCCATTTCCTATACACAATTTTTATTTTACAATAACATATTATTGATATTCAAAATACTATTTATATCATTTACGTAACCCATACTTGAATCACAATTTTTGGTTAATTTGAGCTCACAATCTTATATTACATATCTATTATCTAAAATTTAAATTTATATAACTTAATTTAAATTAAATATTTTAGGTATATTATAACACAATGAGTTCTTGGTCTACTTCATATATTGTAATAATAGCCATTTAAAATCCAAAATAGATTGTGTCAAATAAAAATATTTTTAAATTTGTTTATACTTACAATTATTTAATCCGCGTTTCAATATATATATTTATTTAATTTTTTTTTTGGTGAATAATATATTGTATTTATTCAAATAGTCTTTCATAATTTTTTTTATTATTTTGTTTAAAGCAAATTAGTTCAAAGTTACAGGAATCTTTGTTACCAATGTAAATCTTTTAAAATTATTACTTGCTTTCAAATATTGCTTGAAAGATATGACTGAGAGTTTTTTTTTTTAAAATTAAGTAGTCTGTCCTTTTAAATTTCTGTGCTTTATTTAGGCAATGACGCAGCTAGTTAGCTTATAAAAGTAGCAATAAAAATTTGGCCGGCATAAATGAGCATTTAATAGAACTTTTACCTATGATGTTTAGGAGTTCCATACTTCACATGTATGAATAATTTTCTTTGTAGTAACGACACAACTTTTAGAGTAATACGCAACTTGACAAGGAGAAACCAAGAGCGAGTAGAGAGAGAGACAACGAGGTGTTGACTCATCACATTAAAAGATTAATACAACAAAGCTTGATGAACCATGAAACATTTTATGCATATTTATACTTATACACCCAAATCTGCGGTGAAATTAACATATCCAAGAGAGTTACAAAATGCCCTAACGTTCATGGCACCTTCACATCTTTGATATTGTGTAATCCATAACATCTACAAGGAAATCTGCAACCAAGGGGAAAAAATCACGACAAATGTTAGGAAACGATCGCATGCCATCACGATAGTCAATATGAGAAGTCAAAAGTGTAAGAACCAACCTGCATCTTCCTTAGTGAAGCAGAGGGGAGGTGTGATTCTGAAAACATTTCCGTTGAATCCACCTTTGCCGATCAACACTCCCATATCTATAATAATAAAACATATCAGTTTTTAGAAAATGTCTTATATGTGGCATCATTGTGTGTTAAGATTGAATAAATCTTAACGATTATATTTTTAAAAAAATGTCCTAGGTAACATAGTTAAGAGCTAAGATTGAATAAATTTAACGGTTAGTGTTGTTTCTCAAATAATGAAGTGGCTTTATGCATGGCCAATTTCGCTAGTTTGTAAAAAATTAGAGATTGGTTTTAAGCTACATATGCGTGAATCAGAGCCACACATTAGAAGTATACCTTTCATCTGGTCCATCACATGCAGAGTTTCGACTTTTGCAGGAGTTTTCAGCTCACGATCAGTCACAAGTTCAACTCCAAGCATCATTCCTCTTCCCCTCACATCTCCAATAACTACAAATACCAATATAATAGCATCAGCAATCAAATAGCAAAAGCTAAACAGGAAATGCATCGAGTAGGAAGTATTGAACTTTGTCACGATTCGTGATACATATTTTAATTTCGTAAAAAATGTTTTGGACATTTCTATAGCATTGAAAATTGCAACTCAGAGGGGTCCACAAAAATTACTTTCATGCTTGTCCTTGAGAGTGGTGAGGCGTTCTTTGAGATAGGACCCAACAACATGTGCATTCTCTTGAAGATTTTCTCTCTCGATTACTCTGAGAACAGCATGTCCAGCAGCAGTGCATACGGGGTTTCCTCCGAAGGTGTTGAAATAACTGCGACGAGTCAAGACCTCCGCAATCTCAGGTGTGGTTACCACAGCACCAAGTGGAATGCCATTTCCAATCCCCTGCATATATCATATTAGCAAAACAAGTCAAGACAAAAAGGTCAAAATTTGAAGCTGGATTTTACAAAATCAATATCATTTTTAAAAGTTCAAGATTAATCTGTAAATATTCCAAGTCATCTTGCTCCCAGAAACTTGCATAAAGAAAAAATAGTAGTCCTTCTGAAATTGACATTCTTTAGTAGCAAAAGTTGTCTATGAGAGAGCAAGAGTCTAAAACCAAAAGGGTAGTGAACAAAGCTCCCAAAGAAGATTGGGCAAAGGTCTCATCCAAAAAGGACGACAAATGCGAGGGAAAAGTTGATAAGCCCATTGTTGAAACTCCTTTAATGGAGAATGCTTGCAATGCTAACATGAGCAATGGCCCTAAAAATGATGTGCCAAATGTGAGCACCAACATGTTTAGTTTGCTTGATTCTTGAATTACCATGATTGAAGGTGATGACGAAGTTGAAAATCCCTGAACTTCAAGAAGTGAAAGCAAGAAGAAATTAAAAAAGAAAATTCATAACTCGAAGTTGGCTGGAGGAAAAGGGGGAAGAGGCAATGTTACTTGGCCTCTCGGGTTGTGAGGGCTTCCATATTTTGTTTGACCTATTTGTTTTCATTGAGATCTAGGTTTGTAGTTGCCTCTTGAAGCTTATTGGCTTTTGCTAATTTTTTCTTTGCCTTTTTGGGCATGTATTGAACTTCGTTGGATATTTTTCTTTTTGGTAAAGAAAAAAGAAGTGTCTAAAAAGCACGTCAAGAGCCCGGGAAAACAGGCAGCAACTAAGTTGATTGTCTTTTTGGACGCTGGAACCTAGTGACTTTAATGTCTATATTCTGCAATTGTCCATCCATTGGCAAGCAGCTACAGATAATGCAGCCAAACTTTATCAATAGACGCGAACGCAAGTGCTTCTATCTCTCTCTCAAATCAAACATGCCCATCAGTTATGGGGCCTAAACAAGATAATGGGATGACAAAAATAACTTTTTATTTTTTTATTTTATCGGCGAAAGTCAGTTGTTAGTTGTTAGATTAGTACCTATGGAAGTTAACCTCCCCACTCTTTGCAAAGCACCAAGTAATTGTCTCTTTAATTCAACTCCCCGAAGGAGAGTTGAACCCATGGCCTCTCCTTAGGACTAAGCCTTTAGGAAAGTCTTGGTAGCCAAACTAGGCTAGGCCTAGTTGGTTGGATGACAGAAATAACTTGTCCCCAGGTATCATTTTAACTGAAAAGGGCAGAAGTCAGAAGTGGACAGATGAGCTGGCTGCTGATGTTTTAACAGAAAATAATAAGACCATGAGAAATAAAAAATTGAAAAAAGAACAAGAAATAAAAGAAAAGAAAAGGGGCATTTGATGCCATTATTGCCAAATAATTGTAAAAAGGCATATTTTTGTAAAATTGTAATACAGCCTTATTGTTCTTCGGCTTTATGAGCTCGCTTTTTGTTAGAATCAATGAATTTAGTCTTAATTCTATGAAAGAAGGTCATATGAGCTTCTAAGAGAAAATTGCAAAGTGTCAATTAATGGGTATACTTAGTCTTGAGAGTTTGTGAACAAGGATTTCTTGAAATCTAAAAATTACAAAAAGGAGAGAGAAACAAAAGTTTTACCTTTGCCATTGTCACGATGTCAGGCACAACGCCATGGCACTCAAATCCCCAAAAATGGCTGCCCGTGCGAGCAAATCCAGACTGAACCTCGTCAGCAATACAAAGACCTCCTGCTTTCTTGATACTGCTGTACACAGCAGGCAAGTAACCTGGGGCTAATTCAATAATTCCACCCACTCCCTGTATGGCTTCGGAAATGAAACCAGCAACGTGCCCTGAAGTTCCAAAAGCAATGAGATCTTCAACATCTTTTGCATACTTTTCCCCATCTGAACCAAAGACACCTCTGTAAGGGTCGGGGTTGACGGCATGATGAACTCCGCTCTGTTGGCGAAACCAAAACGAATGCCATTAGTTAGAAAACTAGATTAACTTGAATAATTAGGTGATGTATACCTTAAGAATGCATATTCCTCAATATGTCCAAAATTTTTAGCATACTTACTGTAAACATCAACATAAAAGCTTTCAAATGGTAAAAAAACAAGTAAATAACACATCAAGCAATACGAAAAGGAATAACAAACTCACTAACATCAACTATTAGAATTAGCATACTTATTGATGTCTTTTCATCTTCAACTCTTTTCTTACTTTATTTTTCTCATTTTTTCCTTACCCTTTCAATGCCCAAGTTATCTTCTAAAAATTTACATACACCAACTGGGTGAATCTCCTCCCCCGACAATATTTAAACGTAATTAATGGCCACAATATGTTTAAATATCCTAATCACAATTTGTGTTTACACAATGCGTTTGGCCTAAACTCATGAACTAGTTCTTGAACTGTGGAGTCTCACCAATAGACAATCACTTTGTTTGGTTCTTCTTTTTCAAATGTGCATATATTATGTTTTTAGTAGCCAAAAACAAAAACAAAAACAAAAAAAAGCTTTAGTAGTGCAACCATACGATGAGAAATTAGTAGGTGGACGCAAGCAGGGGCGGAGCTACCTAAGGCCTGGGGGTCACGTGCCCCCCCTAAACTTTCAAAATTTATATTGTTACCCATATAGATAAAGATTATGTATTATGTATCCTTTATAAAATTATAATAGTGACCCTCCTTAAATTATGTAAAACTTTTTGCTTTTTTAAAATTTTAAAATTTTTCTTATTTATTATTTTGATTATTCTTGTACACTTTTAATTGATAGGTCAAGGTAAGAATTGAATCAATTTATAATTCATTTTTTATTAAGGGATTTGTTTAGTTGCTTATTTCTCTTCATTGTGGAGAACTCTTTTTTGAGTTGATATGATTGAACTTATTGATTATTTGGTTAATGAAATTTAGTTATTGATTATGAATTTATAAGTCATCGTAATGTAAATATAAGGATAATTGTAATAAAAATAAAAATAAAATGTATAAATTTAATAATATCTCATTGTTACTTGTTATGGGGGAAGAGAAAAAAAACTATTATTGTGATTAATGTGTGCTATTCTACATTGAATTTGTGACTCCGCCACTGGACGCAAGTATGTTTCATTATTATTATGGTTATTATTTTGATTATAATTTTGTTGCATGATTTGCTCAACACCAATCAGGATTTACTTGAGCTTTTGTTGCTCCAAAGCAAAGTTAGACTTTGCTAATCCCTCCTTTCTCTGACTTCTCCAAGGTTTTACTCACTTTAAAACTCTGGTATAGACTCTGCCAAACTTTTTGGCCCCCATGATTTTTCTTATAGTGGGTGTTTGCTTGGACAGCTTCTTCTACCTGCCAAATAGCTTTACTTCGACAAGTTTAATACAAGATGATTATTAGTCTGTCCCCCCATAATCAAGGATGGACCTAGGGGTGGCTAGTGACGATCACCATCAAAGTTTTGAAAATGTCATTGTACTAAGAGTGATGTTTACCATCTTCGATACTATCTAATATGACAGCTCAAGTAGTATAAAACCACAAAATATTATTATTACACTGTGTTTGGATTGAGTGATTTGGAGAGAAAAGAAAAGAAATAGAGAGATATGTATTTCTCTTACTTGTTTGGATAATTTAAGTAGAGAGAAATGGGAAGAAATTGAGAGAAATGAAGAGAAACTCATTTCTCTAATAAGCCTCATTTTCAATCTTCCAAAAAGTGGAGAGATTGGGAGAGAAAAGAAATTACTATTTTCGTAATATCAATTTTGTCCCTATAAAAATAAAATAAATAAAATGATTGAAAATATAAAAAGGTTATTTTGGTAATATAACAAAATAATTTCTTTTATTTTCTCTTAATGAAATCTAACCAAACAAGAATGAAAGAAATCACAATCATTTCTTTTCTTTTATTTCTTCCTTATCCAAACAAAAAGGAGATAAATCACAATCATTTCATTTCATTTCTTTTCTCTTATAACTTAAGTAATCATTTCTTTTCTTTTCCTTCTTAGGTTCCCAAACATAGTGTTAATGTTGTTTACACGAAAAAATAAATAAAAAAGAAACATCACGTTATATTATAGCCAAATATGCTCAAATATGATAGCCCTAGCATTACTTTAGACTTCGTTTTGAACGTGACTTAAAAATTAATTTATTAGTTTTAAAAAAAAAAATCATTTCCCTAAAAATACTTACCTGTATAACATTAAATTTCCAGTTGGACTGTGCAGTGGCCCCCATGGTCCCGGCTGCATTCCCATGGTACGCATTCCTCAGTGATACGATGTCGTGGCATCCTGTATACAATCGTGCAATCATCATCGCTAGCTCATTCGCCTCGGTTCCACTATTCGTAAAAAACACCACCTACAAAAACCACCCAAACAAGTCCCATTCAATCAAACTCGCATCTAATTTAATCTGAACCGCCCTATTGTTAGAAATTTCGAAGATGTACCTTTAGATCACCGGGCAACTTGGAGGCCAGTGCTTCGGCAAAATCAGTGATGGCGGGATTGAGGTACAAAATGGTGGAGTGCTGTAAGCGGTTGGTTTGGTTGACAATTGCCTTGACCACATGGGGGTGGCAGTGCCCACAACACACCGTAGCAATCCCCCCGAACGCGTCCAGATATCTACGGCCGTTCTCATCGAACAAGTACTGCATCTTCCCATCCACCATGTTGAGCTGCGATCAAACGGTGGAAAAATCAGTTGGTCCCACGCACCATGTAAAAAAACATAAAAAATTACTTGATTCATCTGGTAACTTAAAAAAATAAAAAATAAAAAACGGTTCTTTGATTAAAAGACAAATTTAGGAATCTCATGACAACTACAAATACTATGGAGTAATCAATGACCAATTAATTAAAGCTGTCAATTTGTCATGTATGGTAAGAAAAATTATGAGTTTAATTATATTTTTAGTCCGTAAAATATATAGTAATAATTTATGTCATTTTAATTTTAATATTTTAATATTATTAATTTAGTTTCAATTCATAAAAAGTGTTTTAATGTAATTATTTAACTTCACTCCGTGGAGTTAACATATGCTGTTAAAATTAGAAATAATTTACTTTAATATGCAATTTCATATTTTTGAAATTAAAAATATAAATTTTAAATTCTATATTTACTACTACTTTAATGGTGTTTAAAGATGACAATAGGTTATAATTAATTGAAACATTTTCTTTTTTAGAAATAAATTTAAACCTTCGATGTCAAATGACACAAATCAAGAGACTAAAATTATAATTAATCCAAAAAATCATTATTGAAAATTGCATTAAAACAATGAAATTAAGCGCGCGCGCAAAAAAAAAAAAAAAGAAAGAAAAAAAAACAGGGTAGATTATGAAAAAACAATCTTGATTATGACGATCTTCTTGATAAAAGATGAAGAGAAAAGCAACGAGAGGGATTTGATTGGGTGAAGAGGGACTCACGGGTTTGTTGTAGAAGTAGAACATGGAAGGGCTGAGGAACTGTTTCCGTTTGAGCAAGATGTCGGCGGCGGAGGGGCCGGAGTAGGGCGGAGGAGAGTAGTCGAAGGAGGGCATTTTGGGAACTGGAGCGTCATTTTCGGACTGTTTCTGGGATACCTGAGAGAAGCTACGACGCCAACGGAGTAAATCTCTTGCCGGAAATGCCCTTCTGATTGGGAATCTTTGAATCGCCATTCTTCGCCTCTGCTCGCTCTATATATATGTATATGTTTGTACAGGTTTGAATTTCTTTGCGTCCGCTCGCTCTCTCCAATAATGCAGGATTGTATTGAGGAGAGAGAGAGAGAGAGAGGGAACAATGAGACACAAATGAGACCCAGACCAGACGACATGTATTTATAGGTGGAGATTCACGATTCACGATTCACGCCACGGGGGTGACGCTTTGTTTGGAAAGATGGGTTTTTAGCCCAAAAAAAAAAAAAACCTTACAATAAGGCTTGTTTGACAACTCCATCAATACTAGGGATTATAAAAAATCTTTCATGAAAATAATCATGAAAATTTTATGACCCTTAAATTGCACTTAGAATAAAGCACCACACACTAATCAATGTAATCTAAGAATCATAAATTTTTAATGATCATTTTCATAAATTTTTTTTTATGATACCTAACTTTTCCCTTGGCAACTCCTCATTTTAGTTTAAAAGTCAAAAACAAATATTTAAAAAGTCAATATATTGTAGTACAAAAATAATTTGGGTAAATTATACTAATAACCCCTCAGATTTCTGTTTAATATAAATTCTCTCTTATGTTTAAAAAATTACATTTTCCTGCTTAAGGTTTGTTTTTTCATTACAAATTACTTCCTGAATTGTTGATGTCATGCCATAAAATTTTTTAAATGACCATTTTGTTCTTTTTCTTACCATTTCTTGTTTTATATCATCATGACAACATTTTACAACTTCCTATCATTAAATTCTATATAAATATATTCTTATTGAGTGATGATATATAAAATTTTCAAATAGAATGATATAGCTTAATGATGACATTTCACTTTAAAACAAAACACACCATAAACATGCTTTATATTTACAACAACAATACCATCACAACATTTTTATGATATTTTTTGTATAAATTTTTATATATGAATATAATTTTTCATTTTTGTTTCCACCATCATTTTTCTTTCTCGTCTATTCACCCACATTTATTATAGTATTACCAAACACTTTTATTCACATTTATTACAGTATTACTGAATATTTATATTTATATATATATATATATTTTGTATTTGATGAATTTAAAAAAAAATCATAAAATATTATACTTCTTAAGTATATCTAAATTATATGTATCTAAAAAAAAAAATTTAAAAATTTGCTCAAAATATTAAAAACAATTCAGTAAAAATAAAAAAAAAAATCAATTTTTTGTGTGAATTAAACTAAAGAAGATGATTGTTATTTTCCTAAAGATGATTGTTATTTCCCTTGAAATGACATGAACAAAATATCACAATTATTTTATTATTTTATATGTATAAAGGTTAAGGGGTAAATATGTCATTTTAATCTGACAGGGGATAAATATAATTTTTCAAATGTGAGGGAGGATTTATATTAAACAGAAGCCTCAACATTAAAATTTTTAAAAAAATATTCTCTATTTTTTGTACATTTTTGTTCGTAAAAAGTCAAAAGTTATCCCAAATATATTAACAATTTTTTTCCTCAAACTTTTGCCAAAAATAAATAAATAAAAATACTAAAATAGTCTATTTTCAAAGTGGCCTTATTCTCTATTTTTGCACACTCTTTCCTAAAAAAATTAAAAATTGTGAAAGACTATGATACACTTCTCAAAGAGTATATATCATATGCACCTTATAATTAAAAAAAAATGACATAATTCTATACTTTCTGAGCCATAACTAAAAAAATAAAACTTATAATCAAACACCACATAAGGTATAACCAAAAATCTCAAAAGTTATAAATAAAATAATGTCATAATTAAAAAAAAAAAATTAGTCATAATTAAGGGTGCATATGGTACGCCTCTTAAGGGTGTGTATAGTAGAATTTCCCTAAAAAATCACTAAGAAAGTCAATTTCCAAACACTCCTCTAGAGAAGAGTAAAAATTAAATACATAGCACCTTATGGGGAACGAATGATTATTTTGTGGTCTAGAAATATTACATCACACCATTTATCACTGAATACTTATCAAATTAGTACTAAAATTCTAATAAAAAATATTAAATTCTACAAATTTCACAAATAAATATCAAGGTTACCTGGTGAATTTACTCCAAAACAATCACATTATTTTTTAGGGAGCTTTTTTGATAAATCCACTCTCTAAGAGTTTTATTCCATCCAACCCATATTCTTTTTTACTATTCCATTAGGTCCTATTTGAGATAAGAAAACCAAAATATCTTTTTCATCTACTTATGTTTCATTTAGTTCACATTATTTTCTTATATTTCAATAAGTCCTATGGGTGACATAATTACCAAAATACCCCTAATGTGAATGTTCACACCGTCAATGTGAATGTTCATATCGTCAATGTGTAAGGGCCCGGCCCATGTCGATCCTCGCGGGTGCCGGGAAAAATTCGAGTCGGGCCGGGGCAGGTCCGGCCCATTGACAATGTAAATATTCACATTGATATGTTAACATTCACATTAATAGGAGTGTAAAATTGGCCCGCGTCCCGTGGCGCGCGCGAAACCCACCTGCAGCCCATGGGCGGCCCGGGGCGGGCCCGGTTTGGCCCGTTGACAATGTGAATATTCACATTGACTTGTTAACATTCACATTGATAAGAGTATAAAATTGGCCCGCGGTCCGGGGCGGCCCCGGCCTGGCCCGTTGACAATGTGAATATTCACATTGACATATTAACATTCACATTGATAGGAGTGTAAAATTAGCCCATGTCTCGTGGCTGCCCGAAACCCACCCACGGGCCGTGGGCGGCCCCGACCCGGCCTGTTGACAATGTGAATATTCACATTGACATGTTAACATTCACATTGATAAGAGTATAAAATTGGCCAGCGGCCTAGGGCTGGCCCGGCCCGGCTCGTTGACAATGTGAATATTCACATTAACATGTTAACATTCACATTGACAGGAGTGTAAAATTAGCCCGTGCCTCGTGGCTGTCCGAAACCTGCCCAAGGCCCATGGGCGGCCCGGGGCGAGTCTGGCCATTTTTTTTTAATTCTTTTTAATTTTTTCTACCAAAATTTTATTATTTTCCACAAAAAAAGACACTAGGCCTCGGCGCGGGCCGGGCCTCGGACCGAGCCTTAAATGGGCCTTAACCGGCCGATGCGCTGGGCCGGGCCGAGCTTCAAAGTGATGGCCCAGGCCCTAACCTAGGGTCTTGGACTAAGCTCGAGCCTGGGCCCAAACGAGCCTTTCTCAGGCCGGGTCGGGTCGGCCCACAGGCCAAAAAATTAGGCCCAGGCCCTGGCCCTGGCACAAGAGTATTCGGGCTTTGGATAGGTCGATGGATCGAGCCTCGGGTCGGGCCGGTGGGCCTGGGTTTAACCTCGAGCTTAGGTCGGGCTTGGGCGGGCCTAGCCATTTTTTTTTAATTCTTTTTAATTTTTTCTACCAAAATTTTATTATTTTTCACAAAAAAATACATTGCGCCTCGGGCGGGTTAGGCCTCGGATCGAGCCTTGAAAGGGCCTTAAGCGGACCGATGGGCCGGGTCGGGCTTCAAAGTGATGACCTAGGCCCTAACCTGGGGTCTCGGACATACTCGGGCCCGGACCCAAACGAGCCTGCCCCAGGCCGTGGGCGGGTTTCGGGCAGCCCACGGGTCGTGGGCCAATTCTACATTCCTATCAATGTGCATTTTAACATGTCAATGTGAATATTTACATTGTCAACGGGTCGGGCCAGGCTTACCCCGGGCCGTGGGCAAGCTTCGAGCAGCGGGCAAATTTTACACTCCTATCAATGTTAATGTTAATATGTCAATGTGAATATTCACATTGTCACGGGTCGGGCCAAGCCCGCCTTGGGCTGCGGTCGGGCTTCAGACCGCCCACGGGTTGCGGGCAATTTTACACTCTTATCAATGTAAATGTTAACATGTCAATGTGAATATTCACATTGTCAACGGGTTGGGTCGGGTCCGCCCTGGGCCGCTGGCCAATTTTATACTCTTATCAATGTGAATGTTAACATGTCAATGTGAATATTCATATTGTCAACAGGCCGGGCCGGGCCGCCCCGGGCCGCCTACGGGCCGTGGGCGGGTTTCGGGCAGCCACGAGGCGCGGACTAATTTTACACTCCTATCAATGTGAATGTTAACATGTCAATTTGAATATTCACATTGTTAACAGGCCGGGCCAGGCCTGCCTCGGGCCGCGCCACGGGCCGTGGGCGGGTTTCGGGCAGCCACAGGGCGCGAGCTAATTTTACACTCCTATCAAAGTGAATGTTAACATGTCAATGTGAATATTTACATTGTTAACGGGCCGGGCCTGCCCTGGGCCGCAGGCGGGCTTTTGGCCGCCCATGGGCCGCGGGCCAATTTTATACTCTTATCAATGTGAATGTTAATATGTCAATGTGAATATTCACACTGTCAACAGGCCGGACCGGGCCCGCCCCGACTGTCCATGGGCCGCGGGCGGGTTTCGCGGTGCCACGGGACGTGGGCCAATTTTACACTCATATTAATGTGAATGTTAACATGTCAATGTGAATATTCACATTGTCAACGGGCCGAGCCCGTCCCGGCTCACGAGTGGGTTTCGGGCCGCCCACAGGCCAATTTTACATTCTTACCAATGTGAATTTTAAAATATGAATGTTCACATCATAAAATTGCTAACCGTTCAAAAAATATTTATAAGGGTATCAAAATTAAATATAAGGGCATAAGTGTTCAAGAAAATAGTGTAAATCAAGAAAAATGACTTTATGGAATAAAACTATACATAAATGGGACTAAATGGGTTAAAAAATTTCTTCATGGACTTCTTAGGTTAAAACACTTCTAAATGAGATTTATCAATAATTTTCCCTATTTTTTATCCTATACACCTACCATCTCACATAAAATAAGTTAAATTTTTGAGCGGCAATTAGAGAATCTTCAATTTTTTTTCTTTCTAAAATGTGGATTCCATATGAGATGTTCCAATAGATTTCTATCAAAGGACAAATATCAATTTTATTATGGTTATAACTATATATAAACTAGTAGTATGAAAATATATTTTTCTTGTTTTTGAATTTTAAATTTGTAGAGATACTTATGAATTAAAAATAAATAGTAAATGAAGTATGAGATTTTTTTTTTGAATTTTTTTTAAAGTTGTATTTGGATTATAAATTTGAATATAAATTTAAAAATAAGAGGAAAAAAAAGATAATGAAAATATAAATGAATATAAGTTTTTTTTCCCCTCAATTTTTCTCATCTTTTCTATTTTCTTTCAAATTTTCTGTCAAAATTATGATCGAAATAAAATATTAATTTCTTTTGAAAGTTATATATTTTTTTAGACTGATCCCTCTTCTTGTTTGAGTGGGTAAAAAAAAATAAAAAACAACTTTCAACTGTTTTTTTTGCCATGGGAGAGGTGGGGACTATAATGTGGACTGGTTAGTGATTACTCACATTTTTATATTTTTTTATTGAAGTAGAGCACATTGTTCACAAATTTAATGTATTTCACGTTTTTTTGATAGACCCACTCTCTAAGGTTGTATTTGGATTATTTATTTCGACAATTTAAAAATAAAAAAAAAAGTAAATAGAGAAAAATTTAATTTATATTTCATTTACATTATTCTTAACTTTTTTCTTTTTATTTCTCAACTCTTATTTAAATCCATGATCATCCAAACATGTGCTAGGTGTAATTTTATTTGTCTAAATTTTGAAGAAGAGATTTGGAGTTTGAGTTTATAAAGAATCATTGAAGGTCCAAGTTTGTTGATTTGGAGTTTCAAGTTTAAGTGTATATAGAAATATTGAAGATTTCATTATGTTGATTTGGAGTATGGAGATTGGAGTTTAAGTTTATAAAAAAAGAATGTAGTTATTGGTATAAATAATGGATGTACGGGAAAGAGATTCACCTTCACGTATAATCCTGTTGATCAAGCCTATGTTCCTCTGCACGTCGTCGTTCTAACACCTGAAAACACAAAGTGAGCTGGCCGGCGGGTGTGTGCCGGAAACCTCTCCGATGCCTAAGTTAGTACGCAAGAAATAGGCAAAAGCTCAATGTAGTCAGGGAGCAAAAGTTGCATTACCTCTTCTTAGGTGATATTGGCGAGCTTTTATAGGTTTCGAGTGGCACAATCCTAGTAGGACTCTTACTCCTCCATGTAGAGTCCTCCTAGGACTCATACTCCTGGAAGATAATGCTTATCCTCCAACACCCCCCTCACTGCTTAAACCAAGTGAGATGGTTTTACCATGGTCGGATTACCATACGACCGACCTAACTGTTACTTCGGCTATTACTTCCTTTCTCTTACCTCGGCCTTCATATGCTACGACCGAACTATCCATAAGAGAGTTGAGCCGAACTAATTCTGGCACTAAGTACTTAAGAAAGCTCAGCATACCTCGGTTCCATACACCACGACCGAACTAACTTTTAGCAAGGTTTTAGACCGAACTAACCGTACTGTGCCATGACCATGCTAAAGCCACAGAGTAGACCGAGCTCCACACCTCGGTTCTTCCTTTCATTGCGTGTACCTTGATTTGACACACTCCAACTTGGTACCTCAGTTGGGTCCTTTGAGACCGGGCTAACCGGAGTAAGCTTCCACCGCGCTATCCAGAGCGAAGTCCACAAAGAGAAACCATCATACCTCGGCTGCGAATGCCATGGCCGAGCTAACTATGGCGCGCTACGACCGTGGTGACCGTCTTTACACTTGGACCGAGCTACAACTCTTCACTCCGACCGTGGTGACCGTCGTTACATTTGGACCGAGCTACCACTCTCCAAGCGTCTTTACACTTGGACCGGACTAATACTTGGACCGCAGAAAACTTGCTAAGCCCTTTCCACCGTGGCCCACATCCGTTTAGTCCTTGGACCGAAGTACATCTATTCTTACCTCGGTTCGTCGCACGGCCCAATTTCCAAAGAAGTCTCCTCCTTAGCTCGACCCAATTTAGATATAAATTACCCTCTCAATCATCATTTGTTAACTTTTTTCAATCTACATGCCTATATTTATTGATTTGATCAAAATCCTTGATTAGCATTTAAAATCTCCTCATACAAATAATTATAGATACAACTCATGCATAGTTGCTACAGTAGCCTTTTTAATTTCTCCTGTATACTATGGTTAGTGATTAGATTGTTAAATTATTTTTATAAAAAATATTTAAAAACATAATTTACATATTAAAAAAAATTAAAACAAATATAAATATCTATAATTATCGCGTGTATAGCACGGGTGATAGGCTATCTATACTATAAACTATATATTAAGCAAAATGAGATTTTTAACCTCAAGGCCTGTGGGAACTTCAATATCTCAATCTGAATTTTCTAAATTTTTTATTTAAAAAAAAAAAAAACTCAACATTTATTGATTTGGTCAAAATCCCTTGATCAGCATTTATTAACTTTTTTCAATCCACATGTCTTTCCACATGCCTGCATTTATTGATTTGGTCAAAATTTTCTGACCAGCATTTAAAATCCCCTTATACAAATAATTATAAATACAATTCGTGTATAGTTACTACAGTACCATTTTCAACTTCTCCCATACACTATAGCTAGTGATAAGAATGTTAAATTATTTTTATAAAAAATCTTAAAAAACATAATTTATATATTAAAAAAAATCTAATATAAATATAAATATCTATAATTATCCCGTGCATAGCACGGGTAATAGGCTAGTTGTTATTAACCAGTATTGTTTTAACCTTTTAAATTTTAAAAATGTATAAATAAATTTTAAAATTATTAAAAAATATTATTTTGACATCTTAAATTTAAAAATATATAAATAGATTTCTTAAATTATTAGTATTTTTTAATTTAACCCATTTCGTTAACGGTTCAATTTGTATTATTTTATAACTTAAGAACATTTATACGCTTTTATAATTTAAAAAGAAAAGCGATATTTTTTAATAATTTAAAGAGTTTACTTATATATTTTTATAATTTAAAGAATTAAAAGTGATATTTTTCTCAATAGTTTAAAAGATTTTAATATAAATAATTCAAATGATAACGAATCATGATATAGGGGCATGTAGAAATAAACCGATTGAAAGGGTTAACCGATTTTTTCCTTGTTTGAGAATTTTTTTTACCACTTTAAAAATAATAAATAATAGGATAAATTAAATTATTAGTCCTTGTAATTTAAATAAATTGTCACTATAATATATGAAATTTTAATTTGAATAATTTAACTTTTATATTTTTAATTTGGTTGTAATGTAGTTCCTTCGTCATTTGTCATTAAAATTTGAAAAAATAAATTAAAGTGAAATTCAAAACAAACTCTTCTCTCATTGAAGTATATAAAATCAAGTTGATTGAGCTAAATTAAGCTTTCCTGTTCGTTTTTATAGAATCTTTTTAATTTGCTCCACCATTGTGCTTCTCTCATTTGCTCCAACATCGTGCTTTCTTTTATCTTCTTTGTCACATGTATACATCATTAGGGATTAATTTAATTTGGGGTAAACTACCAATAGGTCCTACTTTGGAGACTTATTACCCAATAGGTCCTACTTTGGAGACTTATTACCCATTAAGTCCTATTTGATAAATTTATTAAGTGATAAAGATAAATTTATCAGTCTTTTTTTTTATGAATAAATTTATAGTGATAAATTTATCAGTCTTTTTTTTTTTATGAATAAATTTTTAGTGATAAATTTATCACTCTCTTATTTTTATAATGTTAAATTTATTAGTTAGGACCTGTAGGTAAATAAGTCTAGTTAATAGGACTAATTGGTAAGTACCCCTTTTTGTTAGTTGTTAGCAAGGAAAGGGGATAGCATAAAATGCGTCAAACTCTTCTCTATGGGTCTCTATGGATCCGTTCGATTCAAAAGAATTTAATAATAAAAGGTGTAAATGACAAATAGTGAAGTGAAAGAAAAAAAAAAAAATTGAGAAGAATATATATTTTCTCATATGTATTTGCCTAAGATGAAAATTTTAGAAGGAAAGTAAGATAAATTTCGAATATTAACCACTTTTATAAATAAATTTGAACTTTCTTATGTTTTTATGTATTTTTTGTAAGGGACTAAAATCTATGTTAACATGAATTGTACAGGAAATTCATGTTTCATACAACTTTCACTACTTTCATATTAAATAAACTTTGAAAGTAGTTTATTTGTTCTCTTTATTTCATTCACTTTCCATGTTAAATAAACTTTGAAAGTAGTTTATTTGTTCTCTTTATTTCATTCACTTTCCACCACTTTTATTCTAATCAAACTCAGCTTATAAGATTTGAATCCGTAACCTCACGTCACAAAGTGATACTACACAACCACTTAACCAAAGGCACTAGTTCTATTACTAAGTTTAGGAGAGAAAAATTAGAAGACCAAGCACAATGTCATTAGGTTATTTTGGGTTTTAGTTTTATGCACAAATCCAAAATTTAAATTTAAAAAAAAAAATTACAAAGTTTGTTCCATTCCAATTACTAATTAATATATTTTATATTGTTTCTTTGAAAATACCAACACATAAGTCATGGATCCTATTACCAAGACGTAACGACCTCTAAAATATTATTTATAAATTTAATTATAATGATGTCGTAAAAGTTTTGTTACATGTGTTTCTTACTATAAGAACAAAAAATTGACATGTAAATTTAGGGATGAAGCTTTAGAGGTCTCAACTTTTTTCCTTGCCTCGGCCAATAACTACCAATTTGAAGTATCACTAAAACTTACTCCAAGAGCTTTAAATAATTTCTCAATTTAAATGCAATATTAAAAGATGCACAATATAGAGCTATTCAAGGACAATTATTTTGCCCCTATCTTGAAAACAAAATGCAGATCATCTAATCAAAAAGAAGAGTTTTATGTTCTTATTATCTCAATTCTCATCTACCAAAACAGTAATGCTAAAACCATACCACAAAGTTACACACCAAATCATATCAATAGAATCAGTGAGCCCACACACATATCATTTCCAGTGCCAATTTTCCTAGGGCTCATTTACATTTCCTGCAATTTATTTGTGCACCAATTGCTTTCACCTAGAAAAATAAGAAACAAAAAATACCAAGAAATATAAAAATTATCAGCCACCAAGAGACACACGACCAATGATTATCCAAAAGCAAAGATCAAAATTGACAATTACAACATAAAAAGGTTTCTGGTATAAATAAAATAAGCAAGTTTAACTTAAGCTAGAACAAAAACCCCAATTGCCCTAGTCAATTCCCAGGGGAAATGTACTGCAAGTTCACAACATCTACCATAACCTTAAAACAACACAATCACCTCCTCAGATGTGAGGAAAAACATGATACCTCCATATGCAGAGTCGCAATTTGAGCTGCCCAGCAGCACTGACAAAATCACTTGGAACCACAAGAAACTTCTTCAGAGGAGGATGTTTGGCCCGCTCATGTATGCACTCTGTCAAAGATTGTAGTCTCACAGAACTGTCCTCATTTGTTGCTATGAGATCATAAGAAAACCCTGTATTCGATGAGCTTGGTACAATACAACTAACATTGACCACATTTCCGAAGGGTTCAATCCAATTATTGAGAATAAAAATTATGCCTTCACTTTGTTCTTGAAGAATAAGGTACTTCTGGTGCTTTTCTAAATATATATGGAAGAGACAGTTGTACCAGAATTGCCTCACAGAATTTGGATGGCTGTTGCTGACATGTATGGATAAGTGCTTGAAGGATCCAACATACGGGCAATCAGGAAGTGGGCATAAACATGGTGCATAGATACACATCCCCTCGTGGTCACGTTTCTTGCTGTAACTCACTGTTTCTTCGCACCCATACTCCATGTTTTGGCATGATATTTTGACTGATTCAATAACCTTCTCAATGCCCCGGCAACGGTGATAGTAAATCGGCCAAGCGCAAGAAGGACACTTACTTCCAAGCTTTCTGCAACAGGAGGAGCACACTAGATGCCCATTCTCACACTAAATTTCGATGTAGCAAGAAAAAAACCACATTAGGGCTATTATTCACAGGCATAACTTGCAATTAAGCAGTCACAGAAGTTTCACCAATGGAAATTAATACATACAGATTTCTTACGCAACAACTAATATTGTATGCAAAAATGTAAAAACCTGAAGTTTCTCAAAAAGCACATTCATCATACAGCTTCAAATACCATTAACATGGTAAATCTTATACGGGAATGCTGATGGAATCATATTTATTGTGTCATTTTTACCATTTTGTTTACTAAATACTTACATGTGCATATCCGATATTATAAAAGAAATTCATACTCCCAAAAGTTTTCATAGAAAGTCATGACGATCTGAGTTAAGAACACAACTTCTACCATACTAACAGAGTTTGCCACCAAAAGTCCAAAGTATACAAACCTTAATGAGTCAATGGAAAGATTAAAAATTGTATACAAAGTGACTATTCCAATTGCAGTGGATGATAGGGAGAAATAGAAAACCAATTGCATAAAAGTTATCAATTTTGACGAAAGCAAGCAGACATATAGACCGCATTCCTGGTGAAAGACACTGATCCAAATGCAGCGAGAACACCTCCAAGGAAATAATAACCCAAGTATCACAAGGATTTGAGGTCTTGTTTCATATGTTATCCCTAGAATGATTGGCTGTTAAATCTATTGTCAACACATAACTCAGGGACCCCATCCATTGAAGCCGGCTATAGTCTACCAAAAATGCTCATCAGTGAATTGAAGATAGAGCAGATACAGCCCCTATACAACAGATCGTCTGTGCAAAAGAATCTAACTAATTTGCGGTGCTCTTGTAACCCCCTGGTTTACAAACACCCAATAGAATATTGCCACATCATTTAGTTTGTGAACTCCACCAAAAAATTTCACCCACTCTTATGTGATAACTTCAATCTTTTCTCCTAAAATGCCATCGACTCTGCCTCCCCTTCCCCTCTTTCCCAACCCCAGCACCAATCACCACCACCTCAACCCAACCCCCAGCAATGACCAATTTGGTGACGGCACGTGTGGCACACAAGTTCCCAACCCGACTATCACACCATTCTCTCCAATGTTGGACAGGGATGGTAGCAACGGGAGTGGAGGGTGGTGGGGCTGATGAAGAGAGGGAAGGTAGAGGGAGAGAGAGAAAGGGAGGTCGGTGGCAGTGGTTGTTGTTTGCAGCTGAGGAGAAACGAAGGTGACCAAAGATGGGCGATAGCATTTTAGGGAAACATAGGGAGGAGGTTATCACAAAAGGGCAAGTGCACGTAAAATGGATGGAAATTTTTGGTGGAATCACAAATTTGTTGAGGTGGCAACATTCCATTGGTCATCTGTAAAGCAGGAGGTTTATGAGAGCGCCATGTACAAGTTAAACTCCTGTGCAAAACCATATAACTCGTATTTTGAGATTTCTTGACCAAGTATAATAAGTGACAATGATTTGATTCTTAAAATCATTTAACTCTCTTCTACCCCAAAAAAATGAGAAAAAGTTACTCAGGATTATTAAGACCAAAATAAATAATAGAATAAATCAACGTTAAGGGAGTTCCACGCCCATTTAATGAATCAAAACCCCCAATTTTCAGTTGTCTCGTTGCTTATAGAACAATATCCCATAAAGTTCGTTATTATTAACTTCCTTCGAAAACGACATAAAAGACTCCAAAAAATTCAACTAAGATTCCATCGATCAAAGTATAAGATAAATGCAACGGATAGTGAAACACCCATGCCCCCAACCAAATAGCACGTGTGTCTTTCCATAAACAGGCATGCATAAGAAAAACAAGCTTTCAACGTGGGGGTGTGCGCGTGGGGGGCGGGGGCGAGAAGTTTGGAAAGCAATCCCCACTGATCATCACCACAATAGATGTGCACAAAACAGAAATGCCATAAGAGCATAACCCATGCAGCACTGGAATTAGTAGTGATGGTGCCTTTTGCCAAAAAAATGTAAACCAATGGCCAAAACAAACCGCACGTGAACCTCTCTACTCAACTCAAAGATAGCAAAGACAGCTAGTCCTTGTTTAACGAGTTTTTCAGCAATTTATTTCTTGTAGTAGCTTTTTAAAGTTTTATAGCTTGAAATCATGCCTTTCACAATAATCCTTTTCCCACTACAACTCTAATAAGAACAAGCGCCCAACACTTTCCCCTGATTTATTCATTAGTAACCTTCCTTGATTTGATATGAGTAAATTTTGAGTATTTGTATGGCAATTAATCGATCCAACCTGAGATTATTACTAGATGATACACTCGGAATCACACTATATAATAATAAGGATTTCATAAAATGATAACACAGATGCTACTTCAATTGCACAACATACAGAAATAATAGACACATTGAGATCAAGGGTTTGTAAAAGAAAAAAACACAAAGCGATCGTATGGAGAGAGGTAAAAGGGGGTTGAGAGAGAGAACGGACCTGATAGACAGGAATGCTCAAATGATCGAAGCAGATGGGGCAATCGAGCACGTCTGGGTCGGTTAGGATTACGGAAACGGAGTTGCGTTCGCGATCGTCGTTGCATGCGACGCCATTCGATGGGTGTCCCGCCTCGTTCTGATCCTCCTCCTCCTCTTCATCTTCATCTTCTTCATCTTCCTCTCCATCTTCTTCGTTGTCGTATTCAGATTCTCCGTCTTCCTCTTCGTCGTTTTCGGATTCTCCATCTACCTGTTCGTCTTCTTCTTCGTCTTCGTACTCGGATTCAACTTCTTCATCGTCGTCGTCGTAGTCTTCAACTAGTTGTGGTTCTAGGTTGGGTGGGTGGTGTGGCTGTTCTTGTGCCGGTGCTGGTGCTGGTGCTGGTGGTGATCGAGTGAAGGTGGTGGTGGTTCTCTGTTTCTTGGACCACGGATTGTTGCTAGGTCCTGCGGAATCATCTTCTTTATCCACAGAAAATCTTGCCATTGCAAGTTTTCTCGCTCTCTCTCTCTCTCTCTCTCCTCCTCTTCTCTTCTCTAAAGGAGTGCCTGTGCCGCAAATCTCATTCACGTACTTGGGGAATTTATAGGCAAGACAAGTCTCGAGACTCGGGTACCAACAAACAAAAAAAAAAGAAAAAAGAAAAATGTGCTAGTAATAAAAAAATAAAAGATAAAAGTAAAATAACTTTTAAATAAATTTTTTTAAAATTATTTTTATTGAAAATAAACAACACCAAATACTCTTTGGCACACAATTTTTCAATTAAATAAATAAATAAAATTATAAACAATCTTATAATTTGTACCAATAGATTGTATTGTGCAAATTAAGATCTGACTTTTTTTTCAATTCATTTAGAAACATGTATTTTTTTTGGTCTCACTTTAATTATTAAAGTTATTTAATTTATAAGCTATGTGTATATTATTTATTAAAAAAAGTATATTGATTGCATGACTTTGTTATATTTATTTTTAAAAAATAAATTAATATTTTTAAAATCATATATTTTGATATGTTTATTTTAAAAAAGTTTTCATCTATTTATCTTTTAAAAAATTAATTTATTTGTCTTAAAAATTGAACAATTGATTTCAAATTTATTTATTTATTTTTATTTTTAAAGCTAACATCATGAACTAATATAACAAAATCATATAATTATAATTATTGAATTAATATTTTTTAAGTGATATACACAATAGCCTATAAATTATAAACGTGGAACTTATTATCAGGACTTGTAGGCCAACCTTGGAGTTGTAACTTATTTACGACTCTCTTGTAAATTTCTAAATATAGACATTCAATATAATATTGTCACGTTATCCAATTAGAGAACTTTAATAAAATTATCTATTTACGTACATCTATCCTAATGATCTGTGTCATTTTTTTTATAAAATGCAATTTGTCAATAGTAATGCTACAGACCCCAAAAATTCTACCAAAAGTTTTACCAAATGTCTCACATGGATGTGGAACCCACACAATGTGGGTCCCATGTAGGTCCCACACCCATGTGAGACATTCGGTAAAACTTTTGATAGAATTTTTAGAGTTTCTAGCATTTTTGATTTGTCAATGCCTCTCTTCCCTCTCTTTTCCAGTTCTACAATCAATCCCCAATCCTAGATCTTATCACGCTACCTTTCTATTCTTTTCATTTCACGTTTAAATTGGTTTGGTGTGTACCTTGCACAATTTCTCAAATTTTATTACCATAACATTTTTTCTAACGTCTTTACATGCTCCGTCTTGCCGCTGCATTTCTCAAAAACTCAGATGACAAGAATCTCAACCAACAAAAAAAAAAAAGAAAGAAAACTTTGGTCAATTCTCTTGGAAAAGTTGAATTGAGATTGACAAAATCTTATCTGTAACAGATTGTAATATTTAGGTATTTATGACGAATTACCTTTTACTGGTAAAAACGCTTACTTAAAATTTAATGTTTTTTTTTTTTGGGTAAGTAAAATTTAATGTTTATTTCCTTCAAATATGCTAAAATCCAATCTTTTATTTCAATTTTTTACGTTTTCAAATGATGCTAACTTTTGTGACGTTGGCTGGCGGTTTCGGCAGTGATGGTTTTGCTGCCAACGCATTCCTCGTGCTCGGTGGGCCCGACCCTTCCAGCGCACGTTAGCGAAACGAGCTTATTGTGAAAAGACGGAAGTACCCTCATCTCCAACTCATCCGTTATTAATCAGCAGCTTCTTCGACCTCTCTCTCTCTCTCTCTCTGCAACAAAAGAAAAAGCCCTAAAAAGGTTTCGAATTTTGAGGGGGGGATTTTCATTGATTTCGAATTCGACATGAGCAGTGTTGTCTGAGAAAGTTTGAAAACCACCATGGCTACTAACAACAAAAATGAAGAACCCAACACAGCTCCCCAGCCCGATCGTTGGTATAACCTAACCCTAGGTTCCTCTTTCAAAGACCACCGTCCCTCCTCCAAGTTCTGCACTTTACGTTGTATACTTCTCTCTCTCTCTCTCTCTATATATATATATATATATGTATGTATGTATGTACTTAGTTTTCCTTTTCATTCTGTTTGGTTGCCCAGAAAGCTGAAGGAAAGAAAAGAATGTACCATTTTTTTTCCTTCTTAAGATTGAGAATGTAGTTTTAGGCGAATTGAAATATTTTTTCTCTTCTTGTTTGCTGAGGAAACTGAGTAACGAAAACAAAAACAAAAAAATAATATTGGAAAGTTTGCATTTTGTGTTTTTGCTGTTTTAGCTATGGGTAATTGGACTTAGCTTAGCTTAGCTATATGTTCTTGCAAATCCAAAAGTTGCATTTTTTTATTATTATTATTTTTTTCATTTCAGTTTCTATCTAATTCTTCCAGACCCAAAGCAATAAAAACATGGGGTTTGAGATTTTTTTATTCATCTATTCGTTTCTTTTTCAGTTAAAAAGCTTGCTCGGGATTTTAGAAGGTTGTTGAATTGGTTTTTCTTATTTTTAAATATATTTCAGATGAATTTAAACCGGCTTCAATTGATAAGAACCAGCCAGGATCACTGCATAAGAACAAGGAAAACAGGGTTACTGTAGAATTCCACAACAACCAACCTGGAAAACCAAAAGTGACCTTCGAGGGCAGTAGCGAGGATTACAAGGAAAATGATGCTGTTTTATTCTTTGGCGGTGAGACCTTTCGGTTGGAACGGTTGCATCGGGCAGTAAAGCGGTTGAGACATGTTCGGCTACCTGGTGAGTCTGCTGCTGCAGCTGCAACAACTTCACTTGGACCAGCCATAGAATCTGGTTCACCACCGCTCGGTAAAGTGGCTAAGTTCCAGTCTTTGAACAAGAGCATACCACATTCAATGCCCGTAAGTTTTCAATGTGGTGAAATTGTTTAAATTTTGGTTCTACAGTTTCATAATCTATGAAGAGAAAACCAACTTTGGAAGATCAAGTTAGTTCTAGTAAAAATTTACTACAAATATCTGTTTGTAGAATGGTATCCTTACAGTAGTGCAACTCCAATAAAGATGCTTCCAGGGCATTCAGTGTCATTTTTATTTGTATTATGAGGTTTGAACAACAGTGAGTGGCAACCATTTTGCTTTATTTTGGTCGACCATAACCTGAATTTAGAAATACATCTCTCTCTCTCTCTCTCTCTCTCTCTTTCTCTCTGATGTTGTGTTAAAATAGGACCTTATAATATACCTTGAGAAACATTTTTATCTTGTTCTTGAGTGTACACATTCCACAGTCTTCTGTAGCAATTTTAATTCTTGTTATTTCAAGACAGTGTTAGTACTTGACAACTTGGCAACTTTTTTATTAAACTTGAGGTTATGGGCTCAAACCTATGAGAACAGGCACTGTCATATTTTACCAAAGATTAGGTCTGCACTCAAATCTGTCTCCTAAACCCCCAGCCAACGGGGACTCAAATCGTTGAACTTTTATTTATTTATTTATTTTGAACTGGGAACTTTTATTTATTTATAAAATCTACAACTGATGATGCCCTGGATTGTAATTTGGATAGTGCAACATCCATATTATTCCGATTGAAAAAGTTAATGCTTCGTATTATGTTGGATTCATCTTCCTGACAAGTTAAGGCTGTTCTTGTTTGCTTACTACATACTGTAAGGTTGATAGCCGTCTGAAAAACTGCTGAACCGGATGTTGATGGCATATCTTGGAATCTATGTTTTTCTTTCCATGCAAAATGATAGTCCATATGGGGTTGAATTAATTTTTCTTACAATTGAAAATTGTTTTTGTACTGTCTGCATACTGTGGGTATTTGTTCAATACCGTATGTCTATATATGCTTAATCAGATCTGGTTTTTTTTGTGTTTGGAATATTTAGATACTTTGAAAAATCTGTAGTACTTTGTGATTCTCTTTATTCTTAAAAAAAAGAAAAACAAAAAAACGAAAAAGAGAAGAGGAAGAAAACAATAATGAATGCATTGCATTTGTAATATGTATTTTTTAAGGTGATTCCCTTATGTTGGTCCCTGGTAAAATCGATAGTGCTGTTGGGATAATGTGCACAAAGTGGCTGCCCTCGTACTCAAACTCAAATTCTCTCACAATTGGAAGCCCAGAGCTTTACAACTGCACCAAGCAATGGCCCCTATTTTGTAATTATAATGTTCTACTTGTACTAAATAAAGTCCCTATTGTTACATTTATACTAACGATGCATACTCTTTTTATTGTGTACCTGTACAGGTTGAGATTGAACGAATTGAAATTGGTGACTTCAAGAGTTTAGGTATGTTTTTTAACACTAAAATTAGTTACTCGATTGAGTACTCAGTTATTATTGACCAAATTATTATACGAACTCCAATTGTTTGAGCTCAAGTACATATCGAGTGTGGACTGTGTGGATTGCTAGACAAGCATTACGTAACTGAAGGAGAAACAATATTTTTACCTTAGCAATACATACATGACAGTTTGATAAGTCAGCTGGGCTTGTGTTTGTCTGAACTTGACTCTTCAAAGTTATTCTCTGTGGTATTATGCTATTTATTGTAATGTGTGTCCCATTTTTCATGCTGCTATAAGTTTGTATAACCAATTGAGCTCTGGTGACTTTTCAATTGATAATAATAAATGAGAAGGTAGAAGAGGAAGAAAAATAACTATGCTTAATATTGGGCGACGGTTAGGTGCCCAGTTGTTGTGTCCCAGACCAATTGCAAAAGCATACCTTAGTTTGTGATAATTTTAGAAATTCGATATCCCATCAAGTGCTGTAGCAAGAGAGGTTACCATCACCAGACCAAGTGCCTTGAAGATTTTCCTACCGAGCTGGATTTGCAGCCTTGTCTAATTTTATTGCAAAAGGTTTACTTAGGGTGTGTTTGGATGATCATTGATAATGAGTCTAATTTTAGTGCAAAAGGTTTACTTAGGGTGTGTTTGGATGATCATTGATAATGAATCGATATATGTTGTTATACATAGTGCTTAGTTGTTGCTCAATGGCCTTGACAGCCACAGCTGGTTGTAGCTGGATCTGTTTTTTGATTTAAGTCTGGTAATCACCAACTCTTTTTGTCTCTCTGCCACAGATACAAAACCTAAAAATGAGAAGGTTGTTGATTACCCATCTGCCCGACCAGATCCATTTATTGCATCACCAAACCTTAAGAATGATGACTTGGAGGAACAGATAGACATAGTCAATGACGATGAAGATGGTGGTGAAGCAGGCAATGGCGGGAACGATGCTGAAAAAGAATTCCACACCGGTATTGACATTAATGTACCACATCAAAATGATACAGATGATGAGATTGCTGAAGTAGATGTCAGTGACGATGAGGATAAGGGTCGTAACGCCGCAGAAGCCCTTAGAGCACAGGTGAATGCAGAGGAAGGACGAGAGCAAACTTCAAGCTCTAGTGGCGGCAGTGGAAGCGAGAGTAGCGGAAGTGGGAGTGGAAGCGGAAGTGGGAGCGGGAGTGGGAGTGGGAGCAGCAGCAGTGACAGTGAGAGTGATGATGACTCTGTCAACTCTATCTGAAAAGTGGAAGTCCTGCAAGTCACTTCAGTTGAGCACCTCTACATTGACTGTGATGGAACAAAACAACAGGCCGGCGAGTAAGATGCCAGATCTAGGAAACTGTGTGCATTGGAACGGTGTGCTTCTGGAGTGGATTCTGAATGAAAGCTTTGAGGAAGGTACCATGCTGAATTTCTGTTGTTACATGCACCTTTTCGCAGAGCATAATGTTTAGGTATATGAAATATTTTTGAATTGTCAACTCCAAATTTTTCTCCGCATTTTATTTTTTCCTTTCCTGTTAATTAATACAATATAAAAGCTTAGGCTATTCTATTATAGTTTGTAAGAGCATTGGAACAGAATCCTAATTTTCTGATGTGAATTTAATTTTCTTTCTGTGCCTCTCTCCTCGGCACTTCATGAACCACACCTCTGTATCCATTATGTAAAACATTTTCCTCCCGGGCAAATTCTTCCTTGCTTTCTTGCTCCCATCAATTTTCCAAATATCCCATGCGTTGGTTTTGGGTGGAGGTGCTAGGGGCCACCAATCCGAGCTTACCAACCCATATTCTTTTGCTTCACAGGGATTCATGAAATTATCGCGATCAGATCTACAAAGAGGAGAAAATAACCAAATAGTGATTTGAAATGAGGTACATATGAAAAGAATGTCAACAAGATAGAGTATGTTTGGATGACCAACCTGCTGCTCGAGCTTCCATGCAACTCTCGATGATGGTGTTTTGTTAAGCTTACGCCTTGTGGTACACCATTTCTCTTATTTGTATGCCAATCTCTGTTGCCTCAAAGTATATGTCACGGTTGAGTGAGAGATTTATGAGTTCTATACGAGAAGTTCACTCTAATTTACGCAAAAAATTAATTTAAAAATGAGAAATTGCTCAGTTTTGTGTAACTTAAAATTTTGGGATGGAATATCGCAGTTTCATGTCATCCCAGTTTCTCAATTTTGTGATGAAGTCTGTCAATTTTGGGATCAATTTCCTTAGTTTTTGAAATGAACTTTCACAGTTTTGGATTGAATTTTCTCATTTTAGATAAGATATTTCTTTGTTTTCAAAACCAAAAAGTTTCTCGGTTTTTGTAAAAAATCGAGAAATTTGAGATCAAATTTCACTATTTTCAGGTTTGGGATGGAATTTCTCAAATTCTGAGGTGCAATTTTGAAATCTTAACATGAAATTTAATTTATTTTAAGTTTCAATTGATTGTTATAGTAATAATTAAAATTTAGGGAAATTCTACTATATGCACTCTTAAGCTATATTACATTTTTCTTTAGTTATGACTACTTTTTTTTTTTTTTTTTTTTCTCTTTAGTTATAACTCTTGAAATCTTTAGTTTTTTTTTTTTTGGTGGGTTTGAAATCTTTAGTTATGCCTTAGGTATTGTTTGATTATGATTTTTTTTTAATTATGACTGATAAAATATAAAATTATATTATTTTTCTTTAATTATAAGGCGCATACTATAGTCTTTCTCTAAAATTTAAGATACATCTTGGTGTACATGACTACATGTGTATTTCGAGGGAAAAACAAAAAACAAAAAAAGACTACACGTGTACATATAAGATTCTTGAGATTTTCATCGGCTTTTGCGTTTATGGTGAAATCACAACAATCGTTTGCATAAATAACGTGCCATGATCCATACATTTTAACTATATCATCCAGTTCAAATACAAATTATCTGCGGTGTTTTGGAAATATGGTTAAAAGTTGATTTTTTTAAAAAATTTTTTGAATTTTTGAATTTTTTTTTGTGAGAAGTGATATGATTTAAAATGAGTTAAAAGTTAATTTTTGACTTTTTTAAAAGGTTTCTAAATGGCCCCAGAAACTATAGAAAAGCCAGATTTATTTGAAGATTTATGTGAGAATTTAATATCTTAAAAATTCACATTTCAAAATAAGAATTTTATTTTTATTTATCAAATTTAACACTACACAATGGGTGAAGTGTTTTTTAAAATTTGTCTTTATTATTGTCATGTAAGGTTTAGAAATATCATGTGATAACTTTTATAAATAGTATTTGTTCAGAAAAATATATAAAATTTAAATTGAATGTAATATAGGCACACTTAGAATGAATGAATGTGATTTATAAATTACAAATTCTTAGCAATTTTTTACGTATAGCATTGGAGGATTTTTTTTTTTTTTCTTGTTTTTTAAGATGATATAGATTTAAAATTAATATACTATTAATAACGCTTAAAATAAATGTAATCAACATATTTTATTTTGAATATGTTTGGATTGCCGCTCAGGAGGAAATTTTTTTTACTATAAGGGTGATGCCAATGGTATGGTATCACCATTCAATACTTCGTTATTTTTTCTATCATGTATATGTAGCACAGTAGGATTTATTATTGATTAATAATAAATATTTCGGCAAGCCCGTACTCCTTTCTTCCAAGTTCCGTTTCTGTCCGATCACCTGAAAGCACAACGGCGGTGAGCTACCCGGCGGTGTGTGGCCAGAAAACCCCTCCGACGATTAAGTTAGCACACACCTTAGGATATAGAGAGGGAGGAGAGTGTTTGAGTGTAAGAGTATCTTACAAAGTATTCGTCCGTCTCGTATGGGGGGCGCAGACATGCTTTTATACCCTCTACGCCCCATATCCACTCCTAGTCACCTCCTGACACGTAGCTCTGCTATCCCATCTGTCAGCATAAACCTTGCTGAACATCACCTAACCCAACGGCTAGCCCACTCTGCTGGGAGTACGGCAGCCGGGCAACATTATCTCGGCTATCAACGGCCACGGCGCACTTCATGCCCAAGTGCCCCAATAACCAAGCTCAAGGAAGACCGGGCTTGGCTGCATTCCGACAAAGCCAAGCTCAGAACAGCTCGCGCCCGTCTTCCTTCGACCTTCTTGCCGGGCAAACTCTAGTAGCTCGGTTAAGCTGTGCGGTACCTGGCGTCAAACAACATTCGACTTGCTCCCTTTCTACGAAGCCAAATAGCTCAGTTTAGTCAAGGCCTTGCCATTACCGAGCAAGACCACGGCCCAATCCCAATATTAGAGCCAAAATACTCCGGCCCAATCTTGTCCGGCCCAAATCTGTCTGGCTAACACCACGGCCCAATCCATGATCATAAATCTCCCTCTCAATTGCCCCTTAATTCCGTCCGCGCAAGCGTGACCGGGATTACCTACCCTGACCGGGATAATACTTCCTCGGTCGTTGATTTACTAGTTAGTGGCCGGGCTAGTAGAAGCGCCTGTCTTCAAAACAATCCCGGTTGATTCCTCGGCCGTCGCCTTGTCTGCCTTTCTTGTCTCTTCAACTCTGGCGCTGCCATTAATGAGGACACGTGTCATTCCTGTATTGGTCCTCGAGCAGCCAATCCAACCGTCCCCTCGAATTTGAATTTGGGCGGCCTCACCACCTCTATAAGCATGCCCCCCTCATCTTCCTTTCACTCCTACCGACTCACTGCCATTCCAAGCAATCTAGAGCTCTTGCCTCTCCTTTGCCGTTCCTGAACTCGCGCTCGAAGAAGAAGAAGCCACTGCCCTATATTGGTAAGCCCCCAAACTTCTCTTTTATCGTCATTTCCTTTGATATTTCACACATTAGGGCATTAAAACGTAGCTTTTAGGACTTGGGCACTAAAAACCAACCCAAACCCTCAACTGCTGAAGAACACTGAAGAACTGGGGCGGACCGGGCTCCTGGTCTTCATTTGATCCAAAAAACCAATCTGACCGAGCAAATAACATGTTTGTCCCAACCTTAGCTGAAACCGTGATAACAAGAGGACTTGACCGCTCAACCGGGCTAATATCTGGTCCGCTTGGGCGACCGAGCTCCTTGGTTAGGCTTCACAACCGAGGTGGTTTGGCACTCTTAATGACCGAGCTAAAGTCAAGCTCGTTTCGCGCGACCGCGCTCACACTTACACTTGTCATCCTTTTCCTGCAGAGTCCAAGGGGACCACTGACCACTCCTGAGGCTCTCCAAGACCGAGCAACCACCAATTACCTCAGTGCCAAACCCCTCAGCCGAGCTAACTGAGGCCAGCCATAAATGGGGAAATTCCGCTTCCTAGTGGATACTCCAGCCGGGCTGGCTACGTTCAGGGAGGAGTACTGCATCCCGGCCGATGTCCATCTTGAACTGGCAGAAGAAAAAACAACGCCTTGGGGCAGATCAGAACACTGCCCCTTCACCGTGCTGTCCATCATCGAAAGAGGCCTTCGTTTCCCGCTTAACCCCCTAATCACCGAATTCTTGCGCCGGACCGGGTTAGCGCCCACCCAAGTGTCCACCAACACCTACCGAATAATAAATGGCGTGCATGAATTAAATAACCAGCTAGGCATAAACCTGGGTTTAGCCGAGATTCTGCGGCAATACACCTTAGGGCACACCGGTGACGGGCTCGCCTACTACCTTAAGATTAGGCCGGGCAAAGAAAAAATTGTGACCGGCACACTAGACAAAGACTTGCATGACGACGATTTCTTCTGGGTGTCTGGCAATTATGAAACAGTCGAGGTACCGGGCTGGTTCATAAGTAAGAACTTCGGTTCCACAAGTAAGCCATGCTACTTTGCTCGGTCCACTGGCTTTCTATATCATTTTGTACTTAACCATTTTTCTTGTTTCTTTTGCAGCGATTCAAGCCTTGCAAGCAAACTACCAATTTCCCAACGTAGAGGCCATCAGGACCGCGCTCCGATACCGCGACCGAGATTGCAACCAGCTGCTCGGTTACACTCCAACATACAAATACTCTGCTCCCCGCCGGAGTAGAGTTACAGACTTTCTCCGTGCTCCATCGCCTCCTCCTGATCCAACTTTGCCTGACGTCCCGCTAATCTGGTTGACGGAAGAGCAAGAGATGGCCAAACGAAGCCGAATCAAAAACCTGCTCACCGCCACTTCAGCCGAGATACCGAGCGTAGTCACCCGCTCACCAGCCGCCGGTCAATCAAGCGGCGCCGTGGTCACCCTAGCTTCTCCAGCTGCCGGGCAGTCTAGCAAGGAACCTACTCCGCGCCGGGCTGGTAAAAAAGCTCGCGCAGATCCGTCTGCCGACCTGGTGGCCGAGCTTACCACCGAGCAACCAACTGCCACAACTGATCCAATACCGATCTGGTGACCGCAGCTGAAACACCGGGGACAAGACATCCCGGTGACGGCTTCGATCAAGGGCGACAAAGAGCACTTGCTCGCTTACGATCTTTCCAAGGCCCTTCTTCTACCGAGCGACGTGGTCGGCAGCGACTATGTTCCTGACACTCGGTTGGTAAAGTCATCCGTCAAGTCAATGGCCAGGGTAAGTCTCAATCTGCCTCTGAAATTTTCACAACTGTTAGCACGGTTTCTCCTCTGATCAAATTTCCTTTTTGCAGGCCATCCAAAAACAACACTTAGTCATGGAGCGCATCCACCGACTTCGGCAAAAGGCAGCTGACACTGCTAGCCAAGTCCAAAGCCTCCAAACCGAGCTTGGCCGAGCAAAGTCCTCACTTGAAGTCGCCAACACCAACAACAACCGGCTGCTCGGTCAACTTGAAGCAGTCGAGAAAAATAAGGATGAGCTCCAAGCCGAGCTTGATGCGTTGAAGAAGTCCAAGAAGAAAGACTGCGAAGACGCCAACAACGCCGGCTTCAACGAAGCTGAGGAAAACTACAAGAAACAAGTCTTTGCCACTCAGGACATATACTTCAAAGCTGGATGGAAGGCTGCCTGTCAATAGCTCGGTCAGGGTCCTGACACTGACGTGTTTGCCACTCCACCGGCTGTCTTCTTACCGACCTACCTCATTCCATATGCCAATGACGTCTTCAGCAGGCTGCAAGATGAGGCCGAGGAAGGACTTGAGGAAGAGGTCGAGACAGACGCTGAGGGAGATGACCAAACCGAGCAGGAGCAGCCCGGCCAGACTGGGACCGGTGTCCAGGACCAGACAGCAACTGTCAACCTAGAAGCAGATGAGGAATTCCCTGACCTCTCCCCCTTAGCCTAGGTTTGTTTTTGCTTTTTGTCTACAACTGTAACCGGGCTAAGTTCCCTACCTTTTGTACACACTTTTTATCAATGAAAAGTTCTAATTTCAGCAAGTGTTTGCACGGTTGTCATCAATTCCACTTTCAGCAAAACATCTCAGTTTAAATCACAAAATTGAACAAATCACCAATTGGCTTTGACGGGAATTAACATCTCGGTACAATCAGTAAAGTTGAACAAATCACCAACTTCTTCAACCGGAATATCCATCTCGGTTGAGACCGCAAAGTTGAACAAATCACCAACTTCTTCAACCGGAATACCAATCTCGGTTGGATCAGCAAAGTTGAACAAATCACCAACTTCTTCAATCGGAACAAATCACCTCGGCTGGGAACACATAAGTTGAACAAAACATCAACCCTCTGAACCGGAACAAATCATCTCGGCTGAGAACACCTAAGTCAAACAAAACATCAACTCATTCAACCGGAGTAAATCATCTCGGTCGAGCATTTGAAATTGAACAAGTCACCAACTCTTCCAACCGGAGTAAACCATCACGGCTGCTGGAGTCCCTAGCTGAACAAGTCATCAACTCTTTTAATCGGAGTAAATTATCTCGGTTGGGAGTCCCAAGCTGAACAAGTCATCAACTCTTCCAACCGGAGTGAATCATCTCGGTTGGGAGTCCCAAGCTGAACAAGTCATCAACTCTTCCAACCGGAGTAAATCATCTCGGTTGGGAGTCCCACTTTAAAAGCAACAATAAAAATGCCAAGGCAAAAACAGACACTTCTATATATTGACAAAAAGAATTACATTCTGAAGTGTAGGGCAAAAAATTCCTTTGCTCGAAAAGAAAACAAAAGCTAGAAATAGTACAGTTTGAGATTGGTCGCATTCCATGGCCGGGGTATTGTTCTACCATCCAGATCCTCCAAGTGGTATGCCTCCTTGCCCGCCAGACCGGTGATCTTGTAGGGTCCTTCCCAATTTGCCCTTAGTTTGCCTTCACCTGGCACCAGGGTATTTCCCATCACTTTCCTTAAAACCCAATCACCTACTTTAAACGGTCTGGGGTGCACGGTCTTATTGTACTTCCTTGAGAGCTCTTGTTGGTAAGCGGCCACGTGGATGAGGGCCTTCTCCCGACGCTCTTCCACTAGGTCTAGTTCCAGGGCAACAACCTCGGCGTTCAGCTCGGGCTCAAAATTTTCACTTCTTAAGGTGGGCATGCTGACTTCCAAAGGTATGACCGCCTCCATGCCATAAGCCAAAGCAAATGGAGTTTCCCCGGTAGATCGCCGCGGGGTTGTTCGGTATGCCCAAAGGACGCTGGGTAGTTCCTCAGCCCATTTGCCCTTTGCCTTCTCCAGCCGTTTCTTCAACCCATCCAGGATAGTCTTGTTCGATGCCTCAGCTTGACCGTTGGACTGCGGGTAAGCCGGAGTGGAGTTGTAGAATTCAATCCTTAGATCTTCACAAAATCCTCTGAATAGGCGACCGTCAAACTGAGTGCCGTTATCAGAGATCAAAATCTTGGGGACGTCGGACCGCGTGACCACATTCTGCCAGACAAACCGCTTTCATGTTTTTCTCCTTGATTGTTGCCAAGGGCTCAGCTTCAACCCATTTGGTGAAGTAATCTGTGGCCACGATGAAGAACTTCCGGTTGCCTGGTGCGGTTGGTAATGGCCCGACTATATCGAGCCCCCACATGGCGAAAGGCCAAGGACTGGTGAGGAGAAGAAGTTCCCTGGCTGGCTGATGGATCTGATGGGCGAATTTCTGGCATTTTTCACACTTGCGGACATACTTTTGTGCATCGGCCTGCATACATGGCCATCAGAAGCCCTGCGAAATAGCTCGGTAGGCCAAGGACCTGCCCCCTATATGACTGCCGCAAATGCCTTCATGAATTTCGCACAAGAAGGCTTCCACACTACTCGGGTGAACACACTTCAAGTAGGGACCGGTGAAAGATTTTTTATACAACGCTCCGGATGGGGAGAGCCAAAACCGCTTTGACTTCATCTGGACTTTGTGCGCTTCTTTCTTGTCGGTTGGCAGAGTCCGGTCTCTGAGAAACAAGATTATGGGGTCCATCCAGGAAGGACCTAGCGCGGTGCAGAGAACATCCGTCTGCCCGGCATTCTCAATGCTGGGCCGTGGAAGGAATTCAATCAACAGGGGGTTAGGATATGTACTATCAACCATTGAAGCAAGGCCGGCCAACTCATCTGCTCGGCTGTTCTCTTCGCGGCCAATCTGTTGGACTCTGATTGCCTGAAATTGCTTGATGTGTTCCCTGACCAGAGCTTGGTACTTTGCCATTCTGTCATCCTTTGCTTCATAAATCCCAAAGACTTGGTTAACCACAAGCTGGGAATCGTTGTACACCATTACCTCGGATGCCTGCATCTGGAGCGCACTCTTGAGTCCGGCCAAGAGCGCCTCGTACTCAGCCTTATTGTTAGATGCCGGGAAACCGAGGGTGATGGAATGTTCAATAGTCAAGCCGTCCGGCGAAATCAAAACAATGCCCAGACCGGCACCGTGACGGTTCGATGCTCCATCGACAAAAAGTTTCCACATCTCTCCCACAAAAAGCTTCCAACAATCTGATGGGTCTTGAGAGGCTTGAAAGTTGCTCTGAGCAAGGCTACTCGGCTGTTCGGCTTCAACTTCTATGTCGTTTGGTTCCACCTCAGCCCCTCTTGGTGATTCGGCGGCGGACTCAGCAAGTTGATCTATAATGTCCAAGTCCGTAGGCAAATCACCAGGTTGCGGTATTATGCCGGCCGCAGGTTCTGCGCTGAGTGGTTTCATTTCTTCCCCCCTTGGTGATGCGGTACCGGACAGAGCAAGTTGGTCGGTGACACTTGTCTCCGTCATCGCGTCACCAGTCCGTAAAATCATACTGACTGGAGGTACTTCGGTGGGGCGCGCCAATTCCGCGTCGCCGATGCCACCAAGTTGTCGTATCTCGGTTGTCTCACATTAACCTTCTCATCTGCCGCGGCAATATTGACCGGGCACACCGGATGAGTTCCAGGAGAGAATTCAGCAACGAAATCGGCCAAGGTCTGAGCTTTGATGGCTGTGCGCGGTTGGAACTTGACATCAAACTGTCCCAATTCGACCGCCCACTTGAGAATCCGACCGGAAAAGTCTGCCCGCTCAAACAAAGCCTTAAGAGGAAACTCGGTCAGAACGATGATGGTATGGGCGTGAAAATAATGTGCCAGCTTCCTTGAAGCCATCATCAATGCCAACGCAAGCTTTTCCAACGGCAAGTACCTCGACTCCGCCGGTAACAAGGTTTTGCTGACGTAAAAGATATGGAGGTGCTTGATTCCTTCAGCCCGGACAAACACCGCACTAATTGCGTGCTGGGAAACGGCCAGGTATAAGTAAAGCTCTTCTCCAGGCTGCGGCGTGACCAACAATGGCGCTAAAGACAGGTATTCCTTGAGCTCGGCCAAAGCCCGGTCGCACTCTTCATCCTATGAGAACTTTGATTTCAATGCTTTGAAGAAAGGACGGCAGGGATCTGATGACCGGCTTATGAATCGATTAAGCGCGGCGGCCATTCCGGCCAGATGCTGCACGTCCTTAGCCGAACTGGGCTGCTTCAATTCTTGTACGGCTCTGATTTGTGCGGGGTCTGCTTCGATGCCCCGGTTTGTGACTAGGAATCCCAAAAATTTTCCGGAACCCATGCCGAAGGCACACTTAGACGCATTCAGGCGTAACTTGTGCTTCTTGAGAATAGTGAACATCTCGGCCAAATCGGACAAGTGGTCTGCTTGATGCCGGCTTTTAACCACCATATCATCAATGTAAGCCTCCATTGTCCGACCTAGCAAAGGAGCAAACATCTTGGTCACCATTCTCTGAAAGGTTGCCCCGGCGTTCTTCAAACCAAAAGGCATGACCCGGTAACAGAAGAGCCCTCTTGGAGTTGTGAAGGAGGTGATTTCTTGGTCGGGCCCATGCATGGCAATCTGATGGTAGCCGCGGTAAGCATCCAAGAAACTGAGCCTGTTATGACCAGCAGTCAAGTTCACGAGCTGGTCAATTCTGGGCAAAGGGAAGCTATCTTTCGGACAAGCTCGGTTGAAGGTCTTATAATCGACACAAACTCTCCACTTCCCATTCTTCTTGGGCACCACTACCGTGTTAGAAATCCACCGAGGGTAGTGCACTTCCTGAATTGCTCGTGCCTCCAGCAAATTTTTTACCTCTTCCGCGACTACCTCGGCGTGATGCAGCGCCGATCTCCTCGTTCGCTGAATGATTGGCTTCGCGCTGGGGAAGACATTCAGGTGATGGCAAATGAAACTTGGATCGAGGCCGGGCATGTCGTAAGGCGACCACGCGAAGACTTCGATGTTGCTCATCAAAAACTCAACCATTTCGGTTCTTTCTTGGGCAGTAAGGCTGGAGCTGAGCAGGAAGAACTTGTCCGGCTGCTCCGTATTAGTTCGCACCTCCACCAAGTCTTCCACGGCTTTGTCCTCTACCTTGGTGCCCACATCATCAAGAACTCCCCGGTCTTCTGGTCCTTCTATCATTTGAACGAAGCCCTTGGCAGCTCAGCTTCCGTTCACTGCCACAAAGCACTGCTTGGACATAACTTGATCTCCCCAAATTTCTTCGATGGCCTCCATAGTCGAGGGAAATCTCATCACCTGATGGTAGGTCGACGCTACGGCCTGCATAGCGTGAAGCCATCCCCTTTCAAGGATCAGGTTGTAAGTGGAAGGCACATGTAACACCCAGAACTCCACTTGCTTGACCACGGATCCCGCTTTGACCGGCAGGATTATCTTCCCCAAAGGCCACTCGGGTTGCGAGTTAAAACCAACCAGTGGCGAAGTTGCCGGAGCCAAGTCTGTCTCTCGGAGCTTGAGCTGCTTGAATGCATCATAATACATGATCTCGACCGAGCTTCCCTGATCGATCAAGATTCGTTTGACGTCAAATTCCTTGACGCGGAGTGTCACCACTAAGGCATCGTTGTGCGGCGTCTGAATGCGCTCTAGATCCCGTGAGGAAAAACTGATCACATCTTTTTCTTCGGTCTTCCCCCTCTTGATCGCAGGCTGAACCGACAAGACTTCCCTCATGTGTTCCGCCTTCTTGATCATACCCCGGAGTTCGCAAACGCGCGCCGGTTCCACTATGCTGTGGATGACATTAATAACTCCCTGTGGTGGGACATCTCGGTCATCCTGTCCTCTGGGATCAACCGGAGCCTGATTCGCCTTTACGCCCCCATCAATGTAAAGATATAAGTGTCCGACTGCGACTAGCTCTTCCAAGTGTTGCCTCAAAGGCAAACAATCCTCTGTCCGGTGGCCTCGCTCCCGGTGAAATGTGCAACGATACCGCGGATTGTAGCCCTTCTGTCCATCGCCCAACTTAGCAGGAAACCGGACGTACTCCTCGTCACGGATTTCACTAAGTATGCGATAGATTGGAATCTTGAAGACAGTGGTTATACCTGTCCTTGCCTTCAACCTTCTGTTTGCATCGGCCACATCATTGCGGGGGTAGTCATCCCGGTCATTCCGACGTCCCCTACCCCGGTTCTTGCGGTTTGAGCCACGGTCCGATTCCTCAGTGCGGTCACTTGAGCGGCTGGACTCCTGTCCGACTGCGTTCACCTTGCCAGCCGACCTTTTGTCTGTTGCTACCGGAGTCACCTTCACGGTAGATGCTGACGCATCATCCTCTACTCGGATGTGCTCATTGATGCGCTGCATGAGCTGGCCCATGGACGTCGGTTGGTGCATGGTAAGCGAGTCCCGCAGTCTATGTCCGACGGGGAGACCACGCTTGTATTGAGCGATGGCAAGGTTGAACGGGCAATCCACGATCGCGTTGAAGGTCTCCCAATATCTGGAGTTGTATGCCTTCAATGTGTCGCTCGGTTCCATCTTGACACTCAGTAGGTGATCAACTTCCTTTGGCGTTTTGGTGTTGGTCTTGAAGCGCGTCACAAAGGCTTCGGCCAACTGATGCCACCTCTCTATACTCCCCTCCGGCAGCCTTTCGAACCACTTCAAGCCCAGTTCGCCTAAGCTTGACGGAAAGATGAGGCACATAAGAGCATCATTCCGCCTATGTCCGGCCATGACCTGTCGGAAGTGGCTTACATGCATGTAAGGATCGGTCTTCCCGTTGTAAAGTGTGAACTTTGGCTGGTGGAAGCCCGCTGGAAGCTGTGTTGTCTCTATTTCCAGGGAGAAAGGGGTGGCGATCAACCTTGCCAAGTCGGAATCTACAACAAGTGGCGCTGCTAGGCGGGGTGGAGGCATTCCGACCTCCTCGCTAGCGTGAACCCCGTAGGATAACCGCTGGAACGCCGGTATCCTCTGAGCCTCCCGCCGGCGAGCCCGTTCCTCTAAGATTGCCCGCAAATCTTCTGATCGAGCGGAATAGGTGTACCTCGACGTCGTCGCCGGACGGAAGGGCTGGTAAGTGCTATCTTGCGCTCTGGACTTTTCTGCACGTACATCAGAATCACCAGCCTTGTAACTCCTGGTAATGGAGATAGATGGAGTGTGCCGCTGACTCTGACTACCTGAACGGCGGGGTTGGGTGCGCTCACTGTGGTCTCCCATTTCAGCTACACCCTTCCCTTTGACATGCCGCTTCAGTTCCTCCATCTCTGCCGCCATTCGCCGGATGACGACATCTTGGTCTTTCAACTTGCTCTCCAGACGTCTGGCGTGTGAGTCTATCCGCCGCCGATGACCGTCTGGACTCCTGTGAATGACCATAACTCCTCCCGCGCTTATCCCGCGCATCTCCTGACTGTCCTCCTGGGAATGTCTCCAGGTCCCTCATCGGAGGAATGGTGCGAGGTCCCTCTCTTCGTCTGCCCGACTCCGGAGTGATTCCGTCGATGGCGGACAACGAAATCTCCTCGTTGTTCGCCATGGAAGGCGACCAGATGAGCTTGGGAAGACAAGGTTTTATCTGCAAGCTTCCCACAGACGGCACCAATTGTACGGGGAGCAAATATTCCGGCAAGCCCGTACTCCTTTCTTCCAAGCTCCGTTTCTGTTCGATCACCTGAAAGCACAACGGCGGTGAGCTACCCGGCGGTGTGTGGTCGGAAAACCCCTCCGACGATCAAGTTAGCACACACCTTGGGATAAAGAGAGGGAGGAGAGTGTTTGAGTGTAAGAGTTTCTTACAAAGTATTCGTCCGTCTCGTATGGGGGGCGCAGACATGCTTTTATACCCTTTGCGCCCCATATCCACTCCCAGTCACCTCCTGACACGTAGCTCTGCTATCCCATCTGTCAGCATAAACCTTGCTGAACATCACCTAACCCAACGGCTAGCCCACTCTGCTGGGAGTACGGCAGCCGGGCAACATTATCTCGGCTATCAACGGCCACGACGCACTTCATGCCCAAGTGCCCCAATAACCAAGCTCAAGGAAGACCGGGCTTGGCTGCATTCCGGCAAAGCCGAGCTCAGAACAGCTCGCCCCCATCTTCCTTCGACCTTCTTGCCGGGCAAACTCTAGTAGCTCGGTTAAGCTGCGCGGTACCTGGCGTCAGACAACATTCGACTTGCTCCCTTTCCACAAAGCCAAATAGCTCGGTTTAGTCAAGGCCTTGCCATTACCGAGCAAGACCACGGCCCAATCCCAATATTAGAGCCAAAATACTCCGGCCCAATCTTGTTCGGCCCAAATCTGTCCGGCTAACACCACGGCCCAATCCATGATCATAAATCTCCCTCTCAGTAACCTACTTTTTTACTTGCTTGAGAGATAGGAGACATGAAGGATTTTGAGAAACTGGTGAAAAGTTAATTTTTTAACTTTTTTATTTTTTTGAATCACATCACACTTTTATTTTTCTACACAAATAAGTCAAAAAAGTCACAAAAAATATGAGAAAATTAATTTTTTACTAACTTCCTAAAATACTACATCATCTAATGATTTGCCACATCAACATAACAAATATCCACGTAATCTAGCATACAATCCACACGGCACGTGCTATGTGCACGACGTTACCTTTTATTAAGACTGCAAATGAGTTGAGTTGAATCGAATTTTCATATGTTTGAACTTATTTATTAAAATTTTAACTAGAGCGATGAAAATTTAACGAATCGAGCTCAAGTCGGATTGGCTTAGGCTTGACTCAAGCTCGAGCTTGATTACGAGCCTTAATGAGTCAAGAAAATTATAAATTTATATTTGTTTATCAGACTAAAATTATAATTAAAATTTTGATTATATAACTATATATATAATATATACAAACATAATAAAAGAAAAGTCAATATCTTACCAAAATAATAATATCTACCATTAATATTATCTAAATATATTATCTATGTTTAGTTATTATTTACATAAAAACAAATTTAGTTATCATTTATATTATTATAATATATAAATAATATATTTATTTTAATTCTTATACATATTTTTACAATATGTAATATATAATAATATATTTATTTTATTATATAAATGAATATTAAAGGAATAACTAACTAATCGAGTTTTAATTTGTTTATATTTATTTATTAAAAATTTAATAAACTGAATTCGAATGAAATTCTTATTGAGCTGAATTCGAACCACTCTATTCATTTACAACTCTATTAATAGATTTAAATAAAAAAAATTAAAAAATACATATATAATTATATTTAATTCATATTTTTTCACACATTTTTTTCACCTCCCTCAAAATTTTCACAAAAATCCATGAAACAAGCGTAGTATAGTGTTCTGAAATAGAACTCCTGGCGCTAACCCTAAGCTTCTTCCATGGCAGTCCAAATAGTGTATTCGAATTCATCTTTACCAATCCTATATCCATATGCTTGGTCCCTCAGTCATCGAAATTCACAGGACGCTCGTCAAATTCGTCTCGTATTTAAACAAAATGCGAGTATTTGTGTAGAAATACCAATTACCGGACAATTCCAAATTCGATGCTCCGCAGAACCAATCCAAACCCTCAGAACCTGCAAGAACTGCAAAACCCAGTTCGATCCTTTTCTCAATCACCCCCGCTCTTGCCTCTACCACACTGCTCATTTCGGAGGTACCTTTTCAATTCCTTCTCTCTCTCTCTCTCCCTCTCTCTCGTATTATGTAGCTTGGATGCTTTCTGGGGTTGTTAATTTTCATCTGAACTGCTTAATTTTTTAGTCTTCAATACTATTGTGGATCCAATTGCTAAAAGCTTGAACTTTGATGTTAATTCTTGGTTTTATCTAACCAATACCTAGTTTTTTGCATATTTAATTTGTACAATGGTGAATTTGGACTTGATGATTCTGAAACATAAGCATGTATCTCCCTAGCTAGTTGGAACTTTTGGGTTACTGATAGCAAACACATACTAATTTTTAAGACTTACATTTGCAGTTAGTTACTGGAGTTTTAGCAGGTAACAATTTCATGAGCATTCTTAGGAAACAAAAAAGTGTGACAAAATTTCAAGTTTGAACTCACAATATTTTTAAGTTTGTCATTATTTCACAGAGGATTTCTAACGAAACCAAACATTAAATAGCATTGACACATGAATTTTATTATTTGATAGCAGAAAATTTATATTGACTGTGGATTGTGTTAATTTTGTCTGCAAAATATGTGGATTGTAAGTTCTCTGTATTCTGTATATTCAAATTGTGTTATCGATTACAACAAGACCCTAGATTATATAACCCTAACTCTGAAACCAAAAAAGGAAAATACAATCACGCCTATAATAAGCACAATCACAATCATGCCAACTATAGAATATACATATATATCCTCACACACTCGTTCAAACTCAAGGTGTTTTAGCAGAGAACACTAAGAATTTGCTAAGAAGAAATTGAAACCGAGCAGTTGTGTGAGTCTTGGTGAAGAAGTTTGCCAGTTGCAAAGCCGCAGAGACGAAAGGAAGTAAGATAGAACCAGACTGCAGATGTCGTCGAACAAAGTGACAATCAATCTTAATGTGTTTCATCCATTCATAGAAGACATTATTGTGGATAATTTGAATAGCACTACGGTTGTCACAATAGAGAGAGGTCGGAGAAAATTGAGAGACACCCAGGTCAGGCAGGAGACAATGAAGCCAAACAATCTCAGCAGTGGCATGAGCCATAGCATGATACTCAACTTCGACAGTAGAGTGAGCAACAACTGATTGTTTCTTGCTTTCCAAGAAATCAAGGAATCACCAAGAAACATACTGAAACCAGACGTAGACTTGTGATTAGTAACATCACCAGCCTAATCATAATTAACATAGGCTACTAAGTCCAAAGAGGAAGTAGAGGACAATAGTAACCCCTGGAAGATGGTACCCCTGAGATAGAGAAGAATGCAAACCAAAGCAGCCCAATGGATAGAATGAGGAACAGAAACAAACTGACTAACCACATGAACAGCATAAGCAAGATCAAAGTGAGTGACAGTCAGATAAACTAAACAACCTAGAAGCTCGCGATATAAAGTGGGATCATCTAGAGGGACACCATCAGTAGAGTTGAGCTTCACATTAAGCTCAATAGGTGTATCAGAAACCTTAGTATTAGTAAGACCAGCACGGTGAATGACCTCATTAGCATACTTAGCTTGAGACAGAAAATAGCTCTTTGGGGAAGAAGCAATCTCAATACCAAGAAAATACCGCAATGGATCCATATCCTTCATTTCAAAAGTGCAGAAGAGATGTTGCTTGACCTTAGAGGTAGCAAAATAGTCAGAGCCAGTGATGATCATATCATCCACGTATAGTAAGAAAGCAACAAAACCAGCCAAGGTATGGCTCAGAAACAAAGCAGATTTGGAAGCAGAAGAATGAAGCCCAAGCTCAGTAACAGTAGTCTGAAAGCAATCATACCAAGCACGAGGTGATTGCTTCTGACCATAAAGAGCACGCCGAAGACAACAAACATATCCAGAGGAATAGTGAAGGCCAGGGGGAGGACGCATGGAAACCTCCTCAATGAGATGATCATTAAGAAAAGTATTCTTAACATCCATCTGATAAAGAGGCCAATGGCGAATAATAACGATAGATATCAAAGTATGGACAGTAGTCATCTTGGCTATAGGGGCAAAGGTCTTTTCATAATCAATACCATATTCCTATGAAAAACCCTTGGCAACCAGGAGAGCCTTGTAGCGCTCAAGAGAACCATCAAAATGAGTCTTGACTTTGTAGACCCATTTGCAACTAACCAGATTCCTACCAGTAGGCAAAGGAACCAACTTTCAAGTACGAGTTTTGTGCAAAGCAGACAACTCATCCTCCATAACTCAAACCTAATTGGGATCCTGACAAGCTTCCTTGTAAGACTGAGGTTGTAAAAAAGAATGAATAGCAGACAAAAAAGTATGATGCGAAGCAGAAAAACATGTATTAGACCAACCTAACCTGTTTGGAGGATAACGCTCTCAAGTAGGATATCGGTGTGTAGCAAGATCAGAGTCTTTAGAAGCAGAAAAGGCAGCAGTCGGGGCAGAGACAATTGGTGGAGGGGGAGCCTTGCGACAAGAATAGACTACCAACGAAGGAGGAGAAGAAGTTGAAGGAGGAGAAGTAGCCAAACGTGAAGCAGGAGGAGAAGTAGGAATGGCCTCAGGGGGGTTAGTTAAGAGGTACTCAACAGGAGGGGTGGAAGATGGAGAAGATGGAACAAATTCAGGAGGAACAATGAAGATGTACTCATTAGACGGGACCTCAGAAGGATATGGGTCAATGTGAACCAAATCCGCTTTTGAAAACGGAGCAGTGAAAAGGGAAAGCTGAAAATAAGGCAGATGTTCGAGAAAGGCAACATGGCGAGAGACATAAAGGCAACGAGAGACAGGGTCATAACAGCGGTAGCCTTTTTGAGTAAGACCGTAACCCAAAAAAACACAGGACAGACCGGGCATTGAGTTTGGTCTTATCTTTACGGGGAAGAAGGACAAAACAAGCAGACACAAAAACACGCAGGAGGGAATAATTAGAAGGTTGGGAATACAGAGCCTTATAAGGAGATTGTCCAGAGAGAAGGAGAGTCGGCATGCGGTTGAGTAAAAAAGCAGCAGTAAGAACGGCCTCACCCCAGAATAGTGCTGGAACAGAGGTAGAGAGAATGAGAGATCGAGCTGTCTCAAGGAGATGACAGTGTTTACGCTCAGTACGATCATTTTGGGCAGGTGTATTAGTATAGGAAGTTTGATGAAGGGTACCTAAATTGGTCAAATACTCATAGAATTCGGTTTTAAAGTATTCCCTATCCAAGTCAGACCATAGCATTTTAATTGTAGTTCCAAACTGTGTAGTGATCATAGACTGAAAGGTACTGTAGATTGAGTGAAAGTTAGATTTATGAGCTATAACATAAACCCAGGTATAGCGAGTACAATTATCAACAAAGGACGCATAGCATGCAAAACCCCCTTTAGTGAGAACAGGAGAGGGTCCCCAGACATCAGTTCGAACAAGAGAAAAAGGGGAAACAAAAATAGAGGAATTTTTATTAAAAGGTAAAGCTGTCATTTTAGCAAGTTTACACCATTGACATTCATTAATTTGACCAGGAGAAACTTTACCCAATAATCCTGACTGAGCTAAAGACCGTAAGCGGTCAACAGACAAATGACCGAGGCGAGAATACCATAAATAAAACTGACTCGACTAAGAATCCAACCGAAAAGATGAAAGTGCAACAGGAGAGGTAGATAGAGGAAGATGCAGGCTTTCCACCACATAGAGATTTCCAACTTTATGGCCAGTCCCAATCTGCTTCTTAAACATCCGATGCTACAAACAATAAATAGAAGATGAAAAGATAACATCAAAACCAGAAGTATCAAGCTGACTGATAGAAAGCAAGTTGATAAACAATTGAGGAACATAAAGAACAGAGGGAATTGTAACAACAGACATGATATAGGGTAAAACAGACCCAATAGATAAGATAGACATACCAGACCCATTAGCAGTATTAATAGTAATAGAAAAAGAAGGGGGGATACAATTTTGGAGTAAGGAAAGGTGAGGAGTCATATGATGAGAGGCATCAGAATAAAAAAGCCAAACAAAAGAAGGAATACCTGAAGAGGACCTAAGCAAACCTAAATGAAGAGAGGTAGGAGCAGAGACAGATGAAGATGACTAAGAGATGGACAAGATCTGTTGAAGTTGAGTCAGCTGAGTACTCAAGGAAGCCAAATCAGGACTTCAGTATAAGCAGCGGGAGGCCGGAAAAAACTCTGGGTAGGAGCTCAGGACTGAGATTGTTAAGAAGATGAACGTCCTTTCTGGGGACAGTTGTACTTCCAATGATCCTTCTGATGGCAGAAAACATACTCATTTGATGCTAAGGGCCCTTTTTTGGGTTTGGCAGTGGCTTGAACTGGTGGGGTCGATAATAGTGGAGGTTAAGCAGGAGCTAGGAAGACAGATGGAGACGGAGTCTGATTGGTCGTTTTGAGACGGGTTTCCTCGAAGAGAAGCTCACGAACAATAGTGTCCACAAAAGGAAGAGGAGACCGGTGATCGAGGTCACCACGGATAGCCTCATACTGAGGGGAGAGAGCCGTTAAGAACTTCCCTAAACGACCCTGCTCCCGAAACTCAATATAAGCATCTAGAATCTTGAGGCTAGAAGGTTCCATAAGAGCCAACTGATCCCAGAGACCTGTCATTTCAATATAGAAATCTTGAATAGACAGATCCCGCTAACAAGCTCCCTAAATAGCTATTTCCAACTCATACCGTTTGGCAAAGTTGGACTACTAATAAACATTTTGTGAGTAATCCCACACCTCTTTGGCATTGCTATATTTAGAGAACATCATCCTAATACGGTCATCCACAGAGTTATGAAACAAGGTCAAAACTTGAGCATTATCACAATCCCAAGTGTTACAGGAAATCAGATATCCTTCTTGTTTGGGTTTCGATAGACGAGAAACAGAACCAGAAACATATCCCTTTTTTCGGCTGAGAAGAAAATTTCTCATAACACTAGACCAATAAGTATAGTTGTCACTTGTAAGTTTGCATTTAATAGTTTGAATTTTATCTTTTGTCATTGTAATGAACCAGAAATAATAGAGAAGGGAACTGATGGGGCAAAGTGATAAAACCTAATAAATCTGAGGGGTCAAATTGTAATAACCCAAAGTTGAGATAGAGGGGTCAAATACTAGTGGACTAAAATCTAAAAACAGAGAGTAGAGACCAGAGAGAGAACCAAAGCAAAGAAGCTTCGATCGACACAGCTAGAGAGAGAGAACTAGAAATCGAGCCAAGCCAAAGCAAAGGTCATTAGAGAGAGAGGGAGAGATCTCTCAAACCCAGACCAGAGTTGCAACTTCAGACCAAGCACCAGAAGTCTATCGCAACTTCGGCGAAGACAGAGAGGGCTGTCGCGACTTCGGAGAAGCCCAGAAAGACCTTTGTGGCTTCGGAGAAGACTAGAGAAGACTTCGAACAACAAGCATGAACGAAGAGAAAGAACTTCGAATGATCAAGGCCATACCTAGGGTTTTGGATGTGGCTCTGATATCACGTAAGTTTTTTGTATTCTATATATTCAAATTGTGTAATTGATTACAAGAAGACCCTAGCTTATATAGTCCTAATTCTGAAACCAAAAAAGGAAAACACAATCACGCCTATAATATGTGCAATCACGCCTAAAATATGTACAATCACAATCATGCCAAATATAGAATATACACATATATTCTCACAGATAACTGTGGATTGTGGTAACTTTGTCTGCAAAGTATGGGGAACTCATGATTCATCTCTCTTTTTACTGTCTACATAATTCTCTTCTTTGGTTTCCATGCTGCCATTCATAGTAAATTGGTTATGGCTCTGAGAAACGAAAAAGGGGGCTGTAAGTATATCTGCCTTTATGATGGCCATCCGATGTCACGCAATTTGAATAGCTTTTGGATGCAAAATTGAAATAGAGGTAACAATATGAAACCCTCAGGACGTTAGCTTTTGGTCTATATTTCTAAGATCTATGGTAACCAAAAGTACAGTTATTCAGAAGAAAATAGAGGTCAACCAAATCATCAAGTGATGCATTCCTTGGTGTAACATGTCACTTTAGTTATAGCAACAACAGATCTTATGCCATGCTAGAGGGTTGCCACGTGTGATGGGCATGCACATGATTGGAACTCTATGACAAGACAGACAGACAAACAGTATGTCAATGCGTAGAAGTTTGTGGGAGAGTGGGATAGAGCAATAACTTAAATTGTTGTGGTTTGCAAGAAGTCACTCAAAAATATGAAGTGTAATAGTTTTTTCTTTCTTGTACATCCTCACCTATCAGTTAACTAATTTCTAATTTGTACATGCAATTAAATAAGAGTTACAATTCAAATTTATAGGTGATTGTAGAATCTCCAGAAAGTCCCTTTACAAAAGAAACATCTAAAATTATTTAATTGGTTTTTGGGAATTCTAAAACTTGACAAGGCTTCAAATAGGGGAATGCGAAAATGGTATTCTCTCTTTACAATAGTATATGAACTATTGTTAAATATTCATTGTAAGAACCAAAAATTATTTCTGCAAGAAGACACATTCAGCTATTCAACCCATCTCTCTCTCTCTCTCTCTCTCTCTCTCTCTCACACACACACACACACATTTCCATATCAGCTGCCATTCTGTACTATGCTAGCAATATTGCTCACATCCACAAATCTTGTGATGTTGCATACCTTGAAAGCAGAACAGTTATTCACTAATTTGTTAAATTGACCAATCTTTGGTTCTCCAAAATACATTTAACTGTCCATAGCATTCCAATGCATTTACATGCTTTCTTTTGCCTTGTTCGGTGAGACCAAATGGTTGTACAATATTGTTGCATCTTTTGATACCCATTTGCCACCTCAGGAGAAACAAAGAGGAAGTTTGAGAGCGTGCACTCTGGAGGCACCATGAATACACCTGACTCTGGTAAAGTTCTTCAATATTGGCATTGTTGCGGATCTGAAGATCCCTTTGACCCTGGATGCACCGCTGCTCCTCACTCTTCGTATGATGACTGATACAGTTGCCCAATCTCCCGGCAGTTATAGATTTGCACGAGTCACCTGAAATTCTTCATTGTATTTGGCTATCACTGAGGTTTGTCTGTAAAATATCCCCTCTGTACTCTAGTAAAATATTTTTTCGTATGATATCATTTAAACTATTTGAATTTGGTGGATTTTCTTTTTATGATTTCTTTACTTTAGTTGTATTCATTTGCCTGGATGAGGGACAATACCTCCCATTTGCAGCATCAACTATTGATTTGAAATCTTAAGCTGTGATTTGGATCTTATGCTCTGTTGTTTCAGTGAAACGTTTTCCACATTTTTTGGTGTTGGTACAATGGAAAATAGAAGTCAGCGGAAATTTCCATAAACGACACAAACTTATTAGGGTAGAAATGTTTTCCACTTTCCAAAAATATTTTTTGAACTAAAGTCTAACCAATGCCACAGCCAGCACCACCCCCACCCCCACCCCACCCCACCCCACCACCACTAATACAACCAAAGCACATTAGTTTCAAGGTTGCAAGAACCAAAAAAAAAAAAGAAGAAATTCATAGAAAATGTTTTTGGCCGAAACAAAGAAAGTGTAGATTTGTGGAAAGATTTATGTAGGTTGTGTTTGGTTCATATATTTAGGGAGAGATTTGGAAAAGGAAAAGAAAAATGTAAGTAAAATGTTAATGAAACCCTAAAACCTAAACATTGGAAAGGGAAAGGGAAAGGGAAAGGGAAAGGAAAAAGGTAAGTAAAATATTAATGAAACCCTAAACCCTAGAACCCTAAACATTTCACCTACATTTTACACACTTCTCTTTTCAAATCTCTCTCCAAATTCATGAACCAAACACAGCCTAGAGTAAATAAGAAAGAAAAAAGGGAATAATGTAGAAGCTATATCTATTATTCTTTCTTAAACCCTCCATACATTCTTTCAGAAATCCAAGATCTTGGATTTGGGGATGATAGTATGTGTTCTGCAATTCGTTGGATATATAAACAGAAAAGCCTCCTTGAGATCTTTGGTGACCTTCATTGCTTTATGGCCTTAACTATCAATAAACTCACTTACTATGCAGATGCATCTTCGACTTACTCTTTGTTATAGTTTTGTTGCTTTAACCTTGCTTTTATAATAGCTGAATGAAAGAAAAGTGCAAAAACACTGGAATTATGGTGGTTGGTGAAGTCGATATTAATACATGCATGTATGATTCACTTTTATGAATCTAGGTAGTGTTAGGTTCAAAATATGAAAGTGATGTTTTCATTTTCATCATATTATTCTGTCGTGTTTAATTCATTAAAAAAACGATAGAACCATAT